>CM019699.1:9440079-9782579 GCA_009760885.1 Achatina immaculata
CACACGTTCATTTTTGTCACCCCATCCCACCCCCACCCCTAGGGCACCCCCCCCCCCCCCCATGCCGTTTGAAGCTGAACTTTGACTTAAATGGAATCGAGACTAATATTGGTCTTTTTCGATTATTTGTACATGTCGCCCCATGACACTCCCACCTCTAGGCCCCCCCATGCCGTTTGAGCTGAACTTGGATTTAAACGGCATTGTGAGTGTCACTATTCATCTCAGCGACCCCGAAAACTATGGATTCGACGCTAACATCGTTCATTTTCGATTATTTTTACATGTCACCCGACTCCTAGGGGTATCCTATGGGTGTTCTAACCCCCTCGGTGCACTGTCCAGATTGTACGTCATATGTGTGCCAAGTATGGTTGAAATTACTCCAGGCGTTCCACCGTGATGCTGGAATAAACATATATACATACATACATGCATACATACACACGTTCATATATACATGGAGTTCTGAAAACAGTCATTATCATCCCTATTCCTCGAACTGGACACAGTTGGTTCTATTCATAATGCAGTCAATGCTCACCCTCTCGTAGCTCTGTCTGTAAACATGTTTACTCCTCAACACTTTATAGTGAGAAAATTTGCTCCATAAATGTGATTACAGAGCGAGGCATACTAGATTACATGGCACACATCACTGTCAGTGAATGAAACGAAACACGATATAAGGTGCAACTCGTGAAAACAAGATTTGAAGACAGAGCAGATGAATGTCTATTGTACAGTGTCAATCTCTTTTTTTTTTAAATTAGTGCTATTTAGCTGTCCATTGCTTCTTCTTCTTGGGACGAAGGTTTCCCGTTACTGAATACGCCCCCCCCCCACACCCACCCACACACACACCAGCCACTGGACTTCGTTTTACCCTCAACGCAGCAAAACTTTGTTAATGAATAAAGCTATTCCTATACTTTGTTTTCCTATACTATACAGCTGTTGAAGAAGTTAACCATTTTGCACATCTCGGTAGACATATAGACCACGATGGTGACACCATAAAAGAAGTTAGAATTCGAATTGCCAAAGCAGCATTGACCTTCAAGAATCTTGAGAACATATGGCATTCAAAAGTTATAAGCAAAAAAAAAAAAACAAATTAAGATTATTCCATTCAAATGTAATATCAACCCTCATGTATGCACGTGAAAGCTGGAAAACAACTAAAGAAACAGACAAGAAATGAGACTCTTTAAAAAACAAATGCCTAAGGAAAATATTCAGTACAAAGTGGAATGAATTCAAGAACAACGCAGAGATCAGACAGATGAGCAAACAACAACCTGTCTCATGGGTGATCAGAAAAAGAAGATGGGCATATGTCGGTCATGTGATGAGAAGAAACGATCAGAGAATCCCCAAACAAGCTATCAAACGGAACACAACAGACCGAAGAAAAAGAAGTTGACCACGTGAAACTCTAAAGAGGACATTTTTTTTTTAAAGAGAAGCCAGTTCAGTGGGCATAACATCCCTTGATGAGATTGAAAAAAACTCGCCGAAAACAGAACATCTTGGCCAACTACCATGCGGGTCCTATGTGACGTTTAACGGCAGGGGAAGGATGTAAGATACTTTGTTTTAAAAAAAACCTAATATTTAGTATCACAGTTACCAAACTGGTGCAATGAAAACCACAGTGTCACGCAATCCCGCTTCAGAGACCCACCAAGAATACAGGCTAAAGCACTGTGATACTCTGAACCCCTTGTGGTCCTTTCGTGGAACTCGTGTGGTCTATTTTGGACCACACAGAGGACCACGGGACCTAACGAGGACCACATGCGTGAATTCAGTAGGTTCACAGTGCGGTTTTTGGTGGTAGAAGTGAACGAAGAAGAAGAAGAAGAAGTATCACAGTTTTACTGCAGTTGCTTTGTATATATTTATGTATTTAGCTATATATCATTCAGTCAGTCATTTGCATGTCCCTTGCGGAACTTTGCCTACCTAACAGGTCTCCTGTAGGCCTCTAGGTTGTAAGCAAGATGCCCTGCTGCTAATGTATCTATTTGCAAATTACCAACGATGTCTTGCAGCCATCTTCGCCTTGGTTTTCCTCTCTTTCTTTTTTCCATTATGTACCCTTCCGAGAGTACCAGCAGAAATGTGGTTTATTAGAAGAATGTTGCGAATCCCATAGACAGCAAAAATAACTAATGAAGAATATATGAGAAGCGCTGGAAAGACAAAAAAATCTTGTAAAAAAAATAAATAAATAAGAGAGAGACAATGTACTTTCATAGGACATGCAATGAGAAGAGGGGGCATTGAACAACAATTATAACAACAGGAAAAATAGAAAGAAGAATATCAAGAGGACGACCAAGAGAAATGATATTGGACAGTCTGACGGGATGGTGTGAGAGGAGATCAGCAACTGAGCTGATAGCCTGCATGAAGGATCGTGTACTCTGGAGAAGCATAATAGCCAACGCCAGTCGGCACGGCACCTGATGATGACGATGATGATGATCCTTCCAAGACGGTCTTCTCTAAATTATCATGACGTTTAATATGTCCAAAATATTTAAGTTTTCTCTGTTTAATCTTCTTTACTAGCCAACCTTCTTCAACATTAAGTTCTTGTAGTATGAATATGTAAAGCTGGGGCGACCATCCCCAACCCAGCGCGTCACAGGTGGCGGATGGTGAAAGTCCTTCTGATATGGAGGATCCCTGTGAATAAGGAGTTATCCAAATAAGCAGGCGCGGACCAACTGGTGGTAGACTCAGAGAGCGAGGTGGTATAGTAGGTGGCTCTACTACTCCTATAAAGTGCCTCAGGTGCTCAGTGAAGGGAATACCAGGCGGGTCAGAGGCGCCTTAAAACCTCTCGCTCCCGCTGCCTTGCGGGTAGGACAGGGAGTCCAAAGGCTAGCGGAGAGTTCGTACACAAACCGACACAAGGCAACGGGAAACCACTGTTGTAATTCCCAAGAATAGTTATGCTTAAACAGAATCATCGATTCATCATGAATGACGTTAATGGATGTTCCTCTGGAACAGCCTCGTCCGGTAGGGCAGCTCACGAGCCACAGGTGAGGCCAGATCGTCATCAAGCTACTGGTGGCAAAACTAACAAGTTCAAAATAGCAACATGGAATGTTAGAACTTTATTCCAGGCTGGAAAATTAGAAAATGTAAAGATGGAAATGGAAAGGATGAAGATCAACATATTAGGAATGAGTGAAGTTAGATGGACAGGTGCAGGGAAGATAAACTCAGATAAATATGCAATAATATATTCAGGAAGTGAGAAACATGAACGAGGAGTAGGAATTATATTTGATGAACAAACGGCAAGGACAACTGTAGGATATTTGAACATCTCGGACCGAGTCCTGCTAGCCCAACTGAAAAGACAACCAATAAACATAAATATTGTACAAGTGTACTGTCCAACATCTGAAAGCTCTGAAGAAGATGTACAGCTATTTTATAATGACATAGAGACAGCACTAAAACACACAAAGTCACATGAAGTTACCATAGTCATGGGAGATTTTAATGCCAAAGTTGGTAAAGGAAGAACTTCAGACATCGTTGGTGACTACGGACTTGGGGAGAGGAATGACAGAGGTTATAAATTAATTGAATGGGCAAGAATACACAGCGTGGTTGTAGGAAACACCTGGTTTAAACAACATCCTCGAAGACTGGCAACGTGGTGCAGTCCAGACAAAAAGACTTTTAACCAGATAGACTACATATTAATCAACAAACGATTCCGCAATGCATTACTGACAACAAAAACCATGCCAGGAGCTGACTGCAATAGTGACCATGATCCACTCTGTGGAAAAGTTAGAATAAAACTAAAGAAAGCAGGCACAAAAGTGAGAAACATCAAACTGAATACAGAACTTCTTAAAAATGACCAAGCACTGCGAGAACAGTATAAAGTTATTATAACAAATAGATACAATGCAATAGCAAAGATAAATAGTATAGATGAACAATGGGAAATGTTAAGAGATTCTATCCACCAAACTGTTAAGGAGATAATACCACCAAAAAAAGAAGCCCCTAAAAATAAATGGATGACAGACGACATCTTAGGACTGATGGACAAGAGGAGGAGGAGTAAAAATAACGAGAAAAAATATAACAAGATAAATAAAGAAATAAGACGCAAATGTAGAGAAGCAAAAGAAGTGTGGTTAAATGAGCAGTGCAGACAGATAGAGGACTCTCATATTAAAGACAGCAAAAACATGCACAAACGAATTAATGAACTCACAGGCAGGAAAACAAAATATACCACAGGATGCCTGAAATCGAAAGAAGGTAAAATGTTAATGGGAAAAGAAGACATTGTGGACAGAGTATATCGGTGAGCTATATGGAGGAGAAAGACCAGAATTAACACCAGATACTGAAAACTGTGAGGG
Source organism: Achatina immaculata (assembly GCA_009760885.1). Classification (NCBI taxonomy): domain Eukaryota; kingdom Metazoa; phylum Mollusca; class Gastropoda; order Stylommatophora; family Achatinidae; genus Lissachatina; species Lissachatina immaculata. The sequence continues at coordinate 9,444,492 of CM019699.1, forward strand.
ACCACCAATACTTGAAGATGAAATCATAGATGCCATCAAACACATGAAGAAAGGAAAAGCGACTGGGCCTGATAATATAACAATAGAAGAAATAGAGGCACTAGAGGAGACAGGAATAAAAATAATAACCAAGTTACTGAATGACATTTACAACAGTGGCTATATTCCCAGTGACCTGATTAAATCCACGTTTATAGCACTACCAAAGAAACCAGGTGCAAAGGAATGTGACGACCACAGGACTATCAGCCTCTCATGTCACATAACGATGCTATTTCTGAGAATAATTATGAGAAGAACAAGGAAAAAGATCAAAATGGAAATAGCAGATGAACAGTTTGGATTTGTTGAAGGAAAGGGAACACACAATGCCATTTATGCTTTACGAACACTAACAGAAAGAGCTTTAGAAGTACAGAAAGATCTCTACTTATGCTTCATTGATTACACCAAGGCATTTGACAAGGTGAAACATAATGAAATTATTAAAATGCTTGAAGACATCAATATAGACGGCAAAGACCTGAGGATTGTAAAGCATCTATACTGGCAGCAAGAAGCAGCAGTTCGAGTTGAAAATAGAATTGGAAAATATCAACCTATAAAACAAGGGGTGCGACAAGGATGTGTACTATCTCCAGACCTTTTTTCTCTGTATAGCGAGAATATTCACAGAACCAGGCATAAAAATTGGAGGATACAATATTAACAACCTTCGGTATGCTGACGACACAGTACTGATAGCTGAGAACCAACAAGACCTGCAAAATCTCTTGGATAAAGTCGCCAAAGAAAGTGAACAGAAAGGCCTTACTTTGAACATCAAAAAGACAGAGACTATGATTATATCTAAGAAACAGAATCCACCAGCATGCAGTATTAAATTAAACGGAACTGTTCTAAAGCAGGTGCAGAAATTCAAATACCTTGGAGCAGTAATAACTTAGATGGGAAATGCAGAACAGAAATTAGGAACAGAATAGGCCAAGCAAAGACTGCATTTCAGAGAATGAGAAACATATTAACCAACACATCATTATCAATGAATGTTAGAAAACGAGTCCTAAAATGCTATATTGAACCTATCTTGTTATATGGAAGTGAATCATGGACAATAGGCAAGTCTGCACAAAAATCATTGGAAGCAGCAGAAATGTGGTTTATTAGAAGAATGTTGCGAATCCCCTGGACAGCAAAAATAACTAATGAAGAATGTATGAGAAGAGCTGGAGAGACAAAAAAAAAACCTTGTCAAAAAGATAAGAGAGAGAGACAATGTACTTTCATAGGACATGCAATGAGAAGAGGGGGCATTGAAAATATTATAACAACAGGAAAAATAGAAGGAAGAAGATCAAGAGGAAGACCAAGAGAAATGATACTGGACAGTCTGACGGGATGGTGTGAGAGGAGATCACCAACTGAGCTGATAGCCTGCATGAAGGATCGGATACTCTGGAGAAGCATAATAGCCAACGCCAGTCGGCACGGCACATGATGATGATGATGAGTATGAATATATTTGTTTTTTTTGTGTCCGCAATATTTAGCTGTGTATACTTAGACCTAAAAACTGTATGTGTGTTATATTGTGATTTGAACATTGTATGTTTTATTAACTTTGGCTTAACTAATTTCAGCCAGATTCAATATTTTTGACGGGTCTAGAAATTCTCATAAAATGAACAAAATTACGTTTGATAGTTGCTATTTCCTCCCCCCCCCCCAAAAAAAAAAATTATTATTCTGTCGTGTAAATATATAGTTCGTCGTTTACGCTAAAGCGGTTCAATAGACATTTTCACCAACTTCCTGTTTCGATTCTGGGGGTGAACTTCCTTTTACTGTGTGCAGGCAAACAAAATGGTGGGTTTTAAGATGAGGCTTTAATGGTTTTGGATAATCAATTGAATATTTAGAGATCGGCATATAATTTAGCGTTGTAGATGACAACATATGTATGTGTTATTGAATTTGATAATTATTTTTAAAAAATCTGCGCTTTCTAGTAATGTATTTGAAGTGCAGTCACGTACTCTCATACTTCATTTTGGCAGCTTCTGTGCGGCTTCACATTAACACATCACATAACCTCGCTAAAGTCTTGTTTAAAATGTTGCAAGGTAGACAGACTCGTAGAACTAAATGAGGTTTAGAAAGGGGTTTCTAAATGTGATAATATACTTGCCAGCGTTCTCAGGCAACTGTCGCGGGCAGTTTTGGTAATGTTTCCAAAGGGTTAGGAGTGGAACTAAAAGACAGATGTATTTAGTTTCATTTGTTGTAACAAAAGTATGTAAAGCGTCTACTGTGAATTTGAATTCAGTTTTTCTTCCATATATTTCTCTTGGGGCTAGGTTTGGACGAAGTCCGTATGGAGAATAGAGGTTTGTTCGATGTGTTTAGTTAAGGCTCTTTTAATTTTTTTAGGCATGTGCCGAATGGGTTTTTGGGAATCTAGTCATGGACATGAACAGATCGATGCAAAAATCACTAGAGGCAACAAAGATGTGGTTTCTTAAAAAGAATGCTAAGACAGCTAAGATGACAAATTAGGGAATGTTTAGCAAATACAGATAGAGAAAGAAATCCATAAGAAAATGATAGTCATCATTTGCCATTACATCCATACGGGTAGAGTACTATGCATCTTTTTATTTCATTTTATATGCCTGAAATTGCTTGAATCTGCTAAAAGAGATGCTGCTTAGTAAGATGCTCAGTAATTTTCACAATTATGAGTTGTTTTTTTTTTTTTTTTCTGATCTTTGTAAGTAGGGCACTGATGCAGCAAGTACTTGGTACCATATTGTCAGTACATTAACACTTTCGATGCCGCAGGAAGAAATGCGGACGTTCAGTTGGATGCCGAAATAAAAACGCGGGTCTTGATATGTTAGGGGGTATAGTTGTAAAATGGAATGGAAAACAGTATTTCCATATACTTCTGTGTACTTATTATGTTTCAGAGGATAACTAAATGTGTGAAAATTTAATAAATGCAGAGTTTTTTTAGGAAAAAAAAAGAAGTAATGTGATGCTTTTAGACAATGATTATACCCAGCTCACCATCGGCTAGGTCTAGATCTACACTACTTACCATCTGAGATGTCTAGATTTACTTGTCGATCTCGTATTGTGATTCTATGTTGCATTCTCGCTAAATTAATGTCTGAAATAACCTCCTAACTACTTTTCCAGTCGTCTAATATGTCTAGATCTACTTGGAATACATTCAAGAGCAGTGGGGTGGTCACAGGCCATGTCCATACCCCTATCTACATCATCAAAAATTGAAAAATTTCGGTGTTTCTCTTCCGTTTTTCTCGCTCGGCATCGCTCGTAACTAAGCACTCTTTCACCATTTTGAAAAGTTACACCGGAAACGCTGATGAAATATATACAATCTAAATATTACATCGATTGTTTTAATAAAACAAACCAAGAGTCGCTATATTGACCGCTGGCACACATTGGGGAAACCGGAAGGGTCGATATAGTGACCCAAGGCATGGAAAGTGTTAATCTGTAGTTCAGATTGTAGGGTTGACTTCCTGGCTTGTTATGACCTATGATATGATGTGGTGGTTGGTGAACTTGCTTGTACAGCAGATGAAAAATATCTTGACAGTTGATGCCATAATAACTTTGCATCTTCTGCAGATGTTAGTTTTGGAGCATAGGCACTTTTGAATGGGTGTCATGGGAGCAAGTTTATTCATATTTCATCTAGTTTGTGGCAGTTAATTTTGAATTATATGGTGTGATGTTGCAACATGAGCATTGCTTTGCTATTAACTGAGAGCATTTATGCAAATCCAGAGTCAGCTGTGAGAGTTGTTCAGCAAGATTTTGCTTGACAGAATCTACATCTAACATGTCTGCTTCTAAACTATCTCAGATTAAAAAAGCATACATAAATAAACAATAAAGGATCTCTTCAGTTTTTTGTTGTTGTTGTCATTGACATGAGAATTTATCCATTTATTTAAAAGTAATAAATTGCGGAATATTTTTGTAGAATTATAACTTTTTATGTGGATATTGTTCTTTAGGGTGTTGGTCGCAGATTTGCTACAGTTGTGTGCAAGAAGGCCAATGTTGACATCAAGAAAAGAGCTGGTGAACTGACAGAAGAGGAGGTAAGAGTTGGTTGCCCAGTGTTTACTAGGAAAACCAGTTGAAAGTTGGTGGGTTTAAATAACGAGTGTGCATTGTTGTTGGATCTAGCTGCCCAATGTTTCCATATGGTATCCTTGAGTGTTTTCCAAGTTTTGATAGTTGCATAATTGTTAAATCATGGAGGAATTGTTCATTTGTTGTCTTTGAGGGCAGCACAAACGGTTAATGCAGTTTCACCTTGGTACCCACATAGTGGGCATAAAGGAGATTAAAAAGTAAAGGTAACCCTGTCATGCCTTAGAGGCACATAGGGATATGGTGTTGTGCCCATATTTTAAAGATTATTGGATTATAATGGATTATCCTACCCATAATGGAAATTCTGATACACATGAACAGTTTGGGGGAAGTACAATGCAGGCAGGAGTGCCTCCACTGTACATGTCTGTAATGGGAACATTTGAGTGAAGGTGGAGTGTATTGGAAGAACTGCTTTGTTGGTGTAGGGAATCATTACTGGTCATCAACCTCTCTTACCCCCAAGCGCAGGTGTTTGTTTAGCAGCTAACTAAGAAGATAACTAGTACTTTGATGCAAAAATCACTCCCTATTGTTTCCTGGAATGCACAAGCTCTCTGCAAATTGTAGGTCATCTTTAGTCTTGCATGATTTTTATCTATCGAGATAAATTGATACACGTCTGTCCATTGCTTGAAAATTTTGCTGACACTCCAGTGATCGGCAGTTATTTGTGTTAATCATGTTTGATTGACCTTTGGCTTCTTGTTTGATTGAGCTTTTTAAAAAAAATCTTTTACCTCTTCTTAGTTAATATTTCAGTGAAGAAATGATATTCATGTCCACCCATTGCTTGAAATGTTCATCGCCTAAAGTAACCGTTATGTTACTTATGGTACTATAGTGGTGTAATGCACTTGCCTGCTGACATAAAATCCCTGGTTTGAGTTGGGGATTCTGCTTGGGCAGAATTTTTTTTTTTCAGATTGACCAGCACCAGGGTCAACCCAGTCTCAAGAAATAGGCATCTGGGGTATCCCTATGAAACAAAAGACAAGTGTTGGCATCCTTGTTCTCAAATACTGTAGTAGCCTAGAACTCCCATGTATGCCACATGGCAAATGCCATGGAACATAAGATTTTGAAGTTGTATATATTAGCCGTGTTTGGTTCATCCTCATCTTTGTTACTCACAGGTTGAGCGTCTGGTGACTGTGATGACCAACCCTCGCCAGTACAAGATTCCAGACTGGTTTCTCAACAGGCAGAAGGACATTAAGGATGGCCGATACGGCCAAGTGCTCAGTAATGCTCTCGATAACAAGCTTCGTGAGGATCTTGAGCGGCTGAAGAAGATCCGTGCACACAGGGGCCTGAGACACTATTGGGGGTAAGTTGTTTTGTATGAAGCACCTGAGTGGTGTAGGTGTTAGTGCACTTGTCTCTCACACAGAAGCTGCTGGTTTAAGCCCAGATGGAGGCGCCCCACAAGGAGCTGGGAAAGAGAAGATGGCAAGCATGATTGACCACATTGCCACTTAGTATGTGATCAGGCCAAGAAAAATATGGGCACTGAAGCCATATTCCTAAATTCCTCACTGGAATGAGGAATTACATTTTTATTTTTGATTTTATACAGTTTGCTTTCATGACTGTTTTGTGCATACATTTTGCATAGTTGTGATGCCAGAGTAGGGGGGGTGCTGTCGGTAGGACCCTGTTCTGTCTCCACATAATAATAATAATGGCTGTGAGCACCAGGGATTGATGTATGTTCTGGTAAAGTCATAAACACATATGGTGAAAATAATTGGGAAATGAATTGGTCATGTGCATCAAAGGGACCCCAGCAACAACACTAAGATTAGCTGTGTGGATGGACACCTTAAGGAAGAAGTCTCAACTGTAGAAGCAGAAATGAGTGACATGCAACAATGTTGGGGTGCAGTACAAAAACTGGCAGCAAACCATAAGTGAAGAGAATTTGTTTCTTCCCAGCAAGACATCACATAGCATAGTACTGGGGAATGATTAGTCTAAGGACATGGATGGATGGATGGATGGATAGGTAGGTCATGTACGCCTTAACTTCTACAACAGAGAAAAGAATGTTAAAATTCATGTATATTCTTTTCTTGTGTTGATGCTTGTATGCTGGATTGGCCCAGGATGCTAACAAAATACACTGCTATAAACTTTACCCGACTTTTCAAAAGGAAATGAAGGGTAGCAGCTATATATATGGTAGAAACACATGATTCATTGCTTTCTTCATATATTTTGCACATATGAATATTCCATTGATAGATAATTGTAAAAAAATGCTTATAATTTTTGTTAACAGCCTCCGTGTCAGAGGTCAGCACACCAAGACTACAGGCAGAAGAGGAAGAACTGTGGGTGTGGCAAAGAAGAAGTAAAATTAGTGTAATGTGGTGTATACATCAGAAGACACTAATAAATTTGTGGAAAAGTTGAATGTTCTTGTTGCACTTAATTTGATAGTCATGTATGTTGGAGGTGTTTGAATTGTAGCAGCTTTTTTTTTGCCTTAACAAAACTCCCCGTTTTCTAATTCTCATGTATGCAGGAGTTAATTAGTTGAACTTGCACTGAGCTATTTCTCAGGATCTTAAAAGTTCTTTTGGAGGGTTTTTTTTTTTTTTTTTGGTTTGTTTTGATGATTGGGCAATAAAAATGTAAATATTCCCTCTTTCTCTCCCCCCCCCCCCCCCCCCCCCAAACACACACATTCTTACCTGAAGCGACTCTATATTCAGTTTCAATAACAACATAATATTCACACAAGAGACAAAGTAAATGAGGTTTAAAAAATATATATATATTTAATGAGAGGAAAATGCAAAAAATCTTAATTTCATGTCGATAAAGCAAGATTTCTCCAGCTGGAACCATTTTTAAGCAGGGTTGGTAAAAATATTATACCATTTATGGGGAACATGAATGTGTGATGTACCAGATCCAAACACTGATGATATGGATAATGATCAACTTAACTCTAGCTCCAAAACAATGCTGGTATCTTGCTCACTTATGCAATCAGTGCTCACAGTGATATTTAGGCAGTTTTTAAAAAAAATCTCATCCAAGTAAGCCTACCTCCTCCTCATTTTTTATATCCTTCAGGATTCCATGTCAGTGCCTATCTTGCTATGCTGGTGTCGGGTTTCCACTTCAATACATTGTTCTTATACATTGTATAGACATGGGTACCTGACAACTGTGCTACAGTCAACCCAGTATAGACATTGGTACCAGATAACTGTGTTGAAAAACTTCCGCAAATTTGTATGCTGTCAGGTAAGGGTGACAAGAGTATACAAAGCTAATACTGTCACTACATGAAGGAGCAGGTGTTGACATAAAAGTCACATGAATAAGGGACCAACTCTTCAAATGCAATCAGCCTCACCCCCTCAACCATCTGGACCAGTAGCTCTCATGTCCCAATCCTCCCTTGTCAACCCAGGCAGCCCCCAAATCCTTCCGAGTATATTAAATACTCACCCAGAAAGGATTTTCACTATTATATATTCTTTTATGGAAAAAGTTTCCTCCCTGAAAGTTTCCCTGTTGAAAAAACTGCTGATCTAAACAAAAAGTTTGGTTGTCCTCCATCAATGTCAGTTTTCCAATTCTGCTCTTTTTCCCGGTACCAGATTTGATCTCCATGAAGAGGTTTATTCTGCTCTAGTTTATGCAGAAGTGATTTTTTAAAATTTATAATCATAAGATAAGATCTCACAACAAACGCCAAATCACTGCAAAACCAAAGCATATATATATGTATATATGTAAAACAATATACAAACATTGGACTTGCTGACAACTGAAAATAAAGTCTTTTTTTTTTCAAGTACAGTAACCGAAACAAAAATTCTTTTATTTACAAGAGCATTTCATAAATTCCTAGCAAATTTTCATGTCCCTTATGTGATGATGTTAATCTAAATTTTAACATTTTTCTTCTGTCCATTTCTAAATAATGAGGATTCCCCATTCAAGTGTGTGTAATATACGTTAATCTTATTTTTCATGAATGGAAACATTACTTAACTGTCCATATTGCAACACTCCAAAACATCCAGCTTTATATTTTACCCTGCTGCCATAAATTATTTCAATGTTTTGTGCTTATCATGGATGTAACAGAACTATCGCAAGTCTTTTCTTTCATGTTAAACAAAAATGCCACCAATTGTGAAATAATTCAGAAAATATTAATGTTATAAAATAACAAACCAGAGTGCCCAATGATCCCAAATTAAGATAGTTAAACTTTTATAATGTACAAAATATTTTACCCTATAATCAGTACATTTACCCACAAATTGCTGAAGTAATAAATATATCTCTCTCTCTGAACCTTAAGTGCCCAGGGCACATGGGGACTCTGCAAGGGTTTTCCACAAATGCCCAACCATTGCTTTTTTCCCTTGCCCAGGTGAGCCCAAAAAACACATATATAATGAGCTTTTAAATCAGGGGTCAGCATTTAACAGCCTGCACCCCTCATAAATTATATCCAACCAGCTTGCAGTTGTCTAGTATAGAGCATCTGGTTAGACAACTGCGATCTGACTTCCTTCAACCTTTAGTTAACTCTTGAGACTTTTCAGCAACAAAGAGTGAGTCTCAACTAACTGCTATGTCCTTGTATCATAATATTATGTTAATCGCAACAACCGTTAGTCAGTTTTATTAACTTCATTTGATAGCCTTTGAGATGAAAGCACCCTGTTGTATGCTTGAGACATGGAACATGGCTCCTCTGTTATAAACCTGAAGATTTTGGCAGTGAATGTAAAATATAGGTAAAGGTAAAATTCCTATTTCCATGCCATTAAGGCATATTGGGGAATACGGTGTTAGGCCTGTATTTTCCCATGACCGTTGGCACATGAAATTGAGATGTGGTCAGTATCACGCCTGGCTGCTTTACCTTCCCAGATTTCTATGGTACCCATTTTTAGAGGCTGGGTGAACCCTGGGACCTTTTTCAGTGTGTATCGGAAAAAAATCTGAACCCGGATTAGTAAACTGAGCGCCTAACCAACCAGGCTGCCGAACATAAAATGCACTAAACATTTATTCCTTTGATGACAGATCTTGGCTGCTTTACTGAAGTTACAGACAGATATAAATAAAATTAGACAACACCATATACCAGTGCAGGTGTTTATAGAAATGGTGCAAGCAAACTGGCTATAACAAAAAAGAAAGCAATATGCAAGAGAAAACATCTTATTTGTGCATGGCAAAAATAAATAAAACTTGTCTGTGTAGAAATGCATTCTTACCAACCAGGCTGAAATATTCTCAATTCTTGTAACACGGGGGAAAGAAGACGCAGCACTTTGGGTGAAAGTGATAGTGGAGAACTGCGATTATTAGCTGTTCAAGATCCTATTTTATCTTCGGTGGTGCCCTCATGGTCTGGATGAGCAGGGATTGACTGGGAAGACACTGGCCACCAGAAAAATGATGCTTGGCAGAAAGAAGCAAGTGACTATTTTTCAGTTTAGCAACAGGCTTGAGATCAGCCCAATGAATGTGCACAGGTTGTACCATTAGGATGATACAAACATATTTTGCAGGAGTGCCCAATGTCTGAGATGCAGAGAAAACACATGCGACCAGCACCTTTATCAGTTCAAGAGATATGTATTAAGGGGATGCACGCAAACTCTGGCTGATCGCAGATTACTTTAAAAGTAAACAAGTCAACACTTGAGAATGGTCAAAGAATAAGAAAAAAACGGGAAGTCAAACATGGCCCTAAAAGCCAGCCATGTCAAAATGGACGTGTCAAACAAATACCATAGCTGTAAGCTGCAACACAGCATAACTACTGCCCTTTTCAGGGTAAGCAAGATTTCTTGGTTGTGCCCCGAGATAAATAAGACAAAAGCTCTGATCATGTGACAGGTTAATCTCCAGATAATTTAGGTTCTACGATGTCATCTTTCTCCACGTGGAATCCATCACCTCAACTGCCTGATTAATGTTCACCAGGGGACTTGACGCTCTTGTGCAGCATATGTTCAGTACTTTCTCACCAACTTTAATCTTCCAAACATTGCAACAAGAAACCTGAAGCATAGGCATCAAGTCAGGCTTCAATGAATGCAATGTTTAACTGTGTGGACCTTAAAAGCAAATCTAGGGTTCTCCTAGCAATTTATTAAGTTAGTAAGATTGGATGTCTTGAAAAACTGGGGTATCTGCCAGCAAACCAAGCCATATCAGGAGCACACTGAACACATAATTATTTGCATGTCAAGGGTCACATGAAACGAAGATGGCGATGCTGAAGTGATGGCAGTTTTCATTTAGTGCTTGTCCCAACTAATCAAGAGGGGGTTCTCCACAGTGGTGGAGTCAGTACTGACGATGACTTTTTTTGGGTCTTCAAAGAAGCCAGTGCAATCCACTCCAAATCCCAACATGACAGCACAAAAATTGGGGTCAGCAAACTGGAGCTAGCTAAGACCTTATCCCACCCCTTCATTGGCGCCCCAGGTAATAGGGGCACAATCAACCTGGCTACAGGAATATGGTTCTCAATGGTGATGGAGTCTATACAGAAAAATCCTTTTCCCCCCTTTCACTGGTCCACTTTGGATCTTTAGGTAAGCCACTGTAATCCAGTCCAACCACTATGTATGTTCCAGTATTTTCATGGCTTCCGCTGATAAGGATATCATGCTTCCAGAGATATGACACTGGATTTGCAAAGGCAGCATTGGCAACTTTGAAAATCTTGGAAAAATATGGCAAATCAAAAGTTATATGTATAAAAAACAAAATTAAGATTATTCAACTCAAATGTAACATCCATCCATATTTATGCATGTGAAGGATGGAAAGCAACTAAGGAAATGGGAAAACGTATGCGCTTGAAAACAAATGTTGAACGAAAAAAACTGCATACAATGGAAAGAATTCAAGACCACTGCACAGATAAGGAAAATGAGCACACACCAACTTGTCTCATCAGAAGAAACAAACAACCAGAGAATCCTTGAACAAGCTATTAAATGGGACATAACAGGCCCAAAGAAAAAGAGGTCGACCACACGAAACTCTTGAGAGAACGCTGAGAGAGGCTAAATTACTGGGCATAAGATCCCTTGATGAAGTTGAAAAACTTGCCAAAAACAGAATAACATGATGAACCACAATGCAAGCCCCATGTGATGTTTAATGACACGGACAGTATGTAAGCTCTCTGTAAGAGATAACAATATCACGACCACAATTATGCTTTAATATAAATCACAGAAATGATGAAGCAAAATTTGTACTAATACATTTAACATCACATCTAACTTAAAGCACTGCCTGCAGGCAAAAGCATATTTACAAATGATCTCATCTTTATGGCAATTTATGCATGACAAATAAACAGGGTATGAAATAAACATAAGAACATGAGAGTGCTTCATATAAATAACCCACATATTACAATTTACAGAAAATGAGCCACAATTCTTTAACCAACTTCCTAGCTGCCTATGGGCTATTGCCCTCTTGCCAAAGTGTCACAATGTGGATATGCATGTATGCTCAAGTTTAGAAGTTATTCAGTCTTATTTAAAAAAAAACAAAAAACAACAAAGTTTTGATGTTGAGAATTTGGACAGTCTGAATCAAGCAATTATATGTTGATGAGTACTGAAATGTAATTTGGTCATATGACTGTTCAGTAATAGATCAAGTTCCTGGTCTAAGCACTGTGGTATAATCCTTTCATATTGCGTATGTTATACTTTGGGATGGGCCTTCAAAACCTCCCTTTGCAATCTCTGTCTATTTAGTCAGTTCTCTCTGAAAGAGTGGTCTGACTATGTCTATCTTGTATAGATTCTTTCCCTTGTCTCTTGGTGTGCTTTAAGTGTCATGGAATCATCGGGATTTAAGCACTGATCTATATCAATAAAGATTTGGATGAGTTCTGACTTCTTGTCTCTTCTCCTGCACCTGATTGCAAGTGCTAAAAGACTACCTTGTACAACAAACACACCTGCTTGTTACAGTGCTTATTACGTGCATAAAACATCAATAAACTGATAAAATCAGCAGCAGAAGTTGCTCAAGAATTTACTTGTTTCACAACCATCGTTCTAAGATGAAAAAGTCGCTACCTCCACCATCTGCATGGCCACTTCCGTATCAGTGAAAAAAAAATTATAAAGATGTTTTGTAATATGGAGAGGAACATCTAATATAAATAGGTATGTGCGTGTGTGTGCATGTGTATGTATATTGCTGCCTCTTTTGGCTCATACTTCAGCTAAGCTGGATAGAGTCCAAACTGAGATAGTATGCAACTCAAGTTTAACAAATGGGGCTTATGAGGTCTGGCCCAAATTGGTTAAAAATGTCTTGAAAATACAGGGTTATTCTTAAGTGCATGAAACATTTTAAAAATTCGCAACAAATAAACTACCAAATGGATACGGATACCAAATTTTTTTTAGACAATTACAGATAATCTCACCAAGTTTGTTTTTTTTTTTTTTACATATTCCACAACTGCTAAATGTGTCCACCTTTGATTATGTAGCAGACGTCTACATGATAGTCTATTTCATCCCACACGCGTCAGCATATAATGGTCAACCAAAGCCACGGAAGCAGCAAATATGTTGCGAAGATCTCTGAGATTAGCAGGGAGTGCTGGCACAAAGATGGCATCCACAAACCCCCACAAGAAAAAAGTCACAAGGGGTTAAATAAGGGGACTGGGGTGGCCACCCCATTAATGCACTGTCTTGCTGTCTTTGACCTATCCATCTTTGTGGCAAATTTTTGATCGAGATACCCTGGCACGTCTCTGTGGTAGTGAGCCGGACAGCCATCTTGTTGAAAGATGTACCCATTACCGTTTTCATTTAACTGGGGCATCAGCCAGTTTTCCAACATGTCCAAGTAAATTATCCTAGTGATGGTGGGCTCTTCAAAGAAAAATGGTCCATACACCTCTTTTGAAACGGCGCAGAAGACATTTACCTTAGGTGAATCTTGCACATGTTCTGTGACTACGCACGGATTTTCGGTCCCCGAGATGTGCACATAGTGCTGATTCACCTTTCCAGACAAATGGAAAGTAGCTTTGTTCCTAAAGATGAGCTAAGCCATCAATTTCAAAACTCTCTTTCATTTCAATGTAGAGACATTTCATTAGTGATAATGCGTGTTACCCTGATTTTTGCGATGCGCCTTTTGGCTGGGTAACTCCGACTTCAGCACCTTTCCTTGCTAGGGCAGACTGTGGTCTTGCTCAGACTGCCATGAAGACAGTGTGGCTGGCCTGGCCAAAATTTTGTTTTCCAGCCTCTGGTGGCTGTATGTAAGTCCCTTCTCCATGTCAGATGGTTTGGAGACAGTTCCACAAAGACACTCTGACTTTGAGATGAGGAATCTGATGAGTGCTTCAACGATATCCATTCCCCACCACCTATAGTCTGCTGGCTCTGTTTTGTTTACATAATTCTGATAGCCATTGTTGTAAAGACCCATAGGCTTGTCACGTCCTGGATTCATTGGTTTCACACCAGACTTCCCTCATCCCTGCCAGATATCTCCATGTCCCCATCTGTCCATCAACCTGACATTACATTTTACAAAAATAACAATTACAATTAGTGTTGATTGCCTCAAGTTTCTGGGCTACAGAAGTAGGTCAGAGTTTTTAAGCAAACAGATCTATTTTCCCTGTCTCACAAACACTATGTTAAGATAAGTGTGCTCTTAACACAGTTGTTCCCAGGGGGTTTCCAATGTAGAAATTCACACATCTTTGTAACTTCTGCCAATATACTGATGCAGCTGAAGCATGTAAGGCTTACACTTTAATCTTTTACGGAGAATTCATCATACTGTTGATTGCGACCCTCCTAGCTGTAAATATGCATGCGTAGTGGACCTGAAGGTGCTTTGCTGGTAAGCTTCTCTGACACGATTCAGTTTCTTCACTTGGTCCTGGACGTCCCTGCCGAGAAGCTGCTTACAGACAGGCTTCATCCCGGAATTTCGCATACCACTTCTTGATACTGCTGAAAACATGTGCTGCCTTTCAGAATTCCACTAATCATTGCTGCACTGTCACAACTGACGGGGTTCTTGCATATTCCAAAACACAAAATGACTGCCCACATTTACTGAACACTATATTTCCATATTTGCTACTGCTGCCTCCTAGCAGCAAACTGCAGGAGCTCTGTGCATGGGGTTTATTAAAAAAAAAAAAACAAACTTGAAGAGTTTCTCTTTTGGCGTAAGAATTATCATGATCCATTATGTAGTTTCTTTGTTGTGAAATTTTGAAATGTTTCACATACTTATGAATAATCAACATAATACAAATTCATTCCATTCCTCATTGCCCATAAATAAAATCATAAAAACTTTTTCATAAAATAATGTTTGGTTTTACTTATAATTTCAAACGTCAGACATCTGGTGCTATAAATAGCATACATCTCAACCTTGTGTTTTCTTTAGCTTTTCCCAGTACTTGTGATCATGTGGTCTCTCTGTACTGTTTCTACCTCCCTCCTTTGAACGCCCATTTTTTATATCCTCTTCTGACCTACTCCTGTTGCTCTCATTTCGTTCATACGATGTAAAGTTGAATCGTGTCTCCTGAGGAAAGGCTGAGCGGTGAATGTTAATGATGTTGGTGCTGAAGATTTCGCAGTCTATCTGCATCATTCCCACACTATCTGGACCATGGCCTGTGCTTCCTGGACAAGAATGTGAAAATGGAGTACTAATTTTATTTCTGCATAATGAATTCAAGTTCAGTGTAAAAAAAACGAAACATCCACAAGCATTAAAAAGAATACACAGTGGGACTAAGTGTGAAAGGGGATTTCCAATGAGCTGATCAATGACCCACAGCTGAGTGCTTGTGTCAGGATTAGTGAACAATAACCAAGACCCTGTCCCACCTCTCTGTTGTTGTCCCCTGTAACAACAGGCTCAGCCTGGTTAGCAGGGTAGAGATCACCATAGTTCTCATGGTAGTGGAGTCTGCTAAAGAAGCACTGCATACCTCCTGCTTTTCAGCTCCACTCCAGGTCTGTGTGTGTTTCAACATCTTCACTGATATTAGCTGTAAAGAGCATCCTGCTCGCACTTCCAGGGAGATAAAGCATAAAAAACTTTATGTGAAAACAATCATTAATTTCCTGAGAGATAAATTTCCATCTTGTTTCCTCTATTTTGTTTTGTTTGTGCAAACATGGTATAACAAATACAATGATTTCACATACTATTTATGGATGATGTTACCACAGGCATCAGAAGCGACATTCGAGGTCTCATGGTTTTATTATGAGCTGTAGCTGGCACAAGGAAGTAATCCTGGATTCAAACACAAAATTAAAAACAAACATTAATGGCTAAATAAAAATAAAAATTAAAAAAAAAAAAAAAAAGAGTAATCTATCAAAAAAGATAAAGATAGTACCATAGCAAATGCCGTATGGGATGAAGCGTTAAGAGACCTCATTATGCTGGGCCATCAGCGTATGAGGTAGGATGGCCAGTTCCTTTCCTCATTGCTTTTCCTTCCCAGATTTTCTCTGGTACCCATTTTACGAGGTCGGGTCAACCTTGGGGCCACACCGGTTGGAAAAAAAAAATCCTGCTCAGCTGGGGATTCAAACCCTCGACCATTTGGTTGCTAGAGATTGCTCTAACCACTATGCTAACTGGTCCCCTTTCATAGGGGATCTATAGTTTAGTCAAACACCAAATAAAACTGAAATGACTGTCATTACTGCAGCCATATTTCATTGTTTACTTAAAAATGTTTACAGTCCATCTGACACTACTAGTAATGACTCCTTTTTAATCTGACAGAATTGTTATTTTGGTAAGGGTTTAGGACTCAAGGTTGCTAATGTGTCTCCCTGCTCATGAGAGAGGGAGAGAATGAATGAATGGATGATCTTTATTTTAAAAGGGTGAAGAATTGGCCCGTCTTACATTCTGCACTTTATCACTCCATCTTTCATGCTTCCCACATTCGATTTTATAAGGCATACAAAATTACATGAATATTATATACACACACATATATAAGGATACAAGATGAAACTATGTGAAATAAAAGTATACAAATTACATGAAAAAAAACCCCTAAGAAAGCAAGATGAATGTATTACATTCACAAATATACTACATAAGAGGTAACTGGTCTAACAAGATAGCACATATACATGTGTACATACACATACACAAATACATTTTCAATGGTATTCTTCTGACATTTCACTCTCACATATTTACTAAGATAATTTCTAACAAGATACAAGATCTAACAAATTATGTTTAGAACTATGTTCTTTCAGAACAGAACTTGGTGGCCAGCGAGTCGTGGTATGAGAGGCTATTAGATATTCTATGGAGGCATATAGTTACAAGCCAATAAATACTGAAAAAGGTTTGAGTTAAAGGATGATTTTAGATGGTAGGGGAGGGAGTTCCAGAGCTATACTGCAGAGTATGCAAGGCTTTTCTTTTACAGATCTAGCCTGGGTTTAGGAAATGGAAGGAGGGAGGGAGAGAGAGAAAGAGAGTGGGGGGGGGGAAGTGTGGCTGGATGAGAAAGGAGAAGCCACTGTGTGATTAGGCAGACACTGACTGCATTGCTGAAACGTCAGCATCGGGGTCACAAACCATAGCCGACCATGAGCCTGTCATAGCTCTCTGCTGGCACCTCCCCCCCCCGCAACAGGCACAGCCTGGATAATGAGACAGGAACTGCTATGGTCCACATGGTGGTGGAGTCTGCCAAAGAAGTACATCATACCCTCTGCTTCTTTAACCCCACTCATGGGACTGAAAAAAAAACCCCCCCAAAAAAGCCATCATAACCAATTCTCAACTGGATACGATGCTGTGACTCAACATCATCAAATGCAAAGAATATCTTCTCACATTTCCAGGGAAACAGAAGAAGTATTAAAGGGCAAACAGATTTCTTGACTGGGCTCAGTGGTTTTCTTCACGTAACCAGGACAGTCCAGGTTTCTGTGATTTCCTCACTCACTGACTTAAAGCATTTATATCAAAAGTATACCTAAAATTTCTCTTTGCCTTTTGCATTGGAAGAGAGCCCTAGAAATGAAAAAAAAACAAAAAAAACAACAAAACAAGTATACAACGTACGGTGCTGAATGACAGAACATAAAAAGTGTCATTCCTTCGTGGGATAGCATTGAGCAGCAGCTGGCTGGGACCATAACCGCCACTGAACACTTGCACTGGGTAGCTGTTCTCACTTGCCGCTGCACTAAATTTATTATCTGGAACAGATGGCTTGTTCTTGCTGTTTTGGTTGTCACCAAAGTGCCGCAGTGGAGGGTAATCTTTCTTCTTCTTTTGCCGACTTATCTCAGTTTTCTTCTTCTCTTCCTCCTGGCTGATCATCCAACCTCGGAGCTGCTCAGCTAGTCTATAAATTAATGAAAGATCTATGTACTTTCACTAATAGATGAGACAACAAACAATAATGGAAAAATGCTGAAAGATCTATGTACTTTCTCTAAGAGATGAGACAACAAAATATAATGGAAAAATACTGAAAGCTCTATGTGGTATCACTAACAGACAAGAAAATATGAATTATCTAGAGGCATATATTGTTATTTCATTCTCCTAGAATTGCAGACAGACTTCTTGGAACACATGTATCATATCAAACTGAGAGTAGATTAATGTGCCTCAATTTAAGACTCCCAAAAACTGAGCTTTTCTGCAGATTTCACACTATGGGGATCACATCAATTTAAGCTTATTACTCGCAAGACCAACAGAGAAGTGGGATAGGATCTTGGCCACTCCTGATTCACTTGCCAGATACCCATGTTGCCACTCTAGCACAGTTATCTTCACTATCTCTAGCACAGTAAGAACTGGAAGAGGCAACTTGCAGTTTAAATGAATTATGACCAATTTAACACAATATGCAACATATACTGTTAAAAAAAAAAAGAAACACAACAAATACGATGCGATTTAAACTGAAGTTTGCTGATCAGACAAGGACAAATTGCCTGAAGCATTCACTTAGACATTGGCCGTGCAGTGGAAGACCTATAGTCACAACTCCTGCCGAAGGCTGCTTCATATGGCTGCGTCACCTCATTAATTGATTTGCATCTGCATCCTCAACAGTCCAGTCAATGACAGCAGCTCATTGAATTTCAGATCAAATGGTCAAGAACCGGCTGCATGACGCTGGACTTTGGGCTAGAAGACCCTACAGAGGTCCTGTTCTTATGGACCAGCATCGCCAGAACCGGCTGCAGTGAGCGAACCAGCATCGTCAATGGACCACTGCAAATAATTGGAGAAGGGTTTGGCTTAGTGATAAATTATTCTTTCTGCTCCAGTGACACTATAGATGGAGAATAGTTTACAGCAGAGTCCATGAGCGCTACGACCAGAACTGCATGGATGAGGCTCCTCCATATGGTGGTGGAGATGTACTGGTGTGGGGGACAATCAACTTCATGAGAAGAAGTGACTTGCTGCAATTTGAAGGATGCCTGAATGCCCAACGATACGACTCTGACATTCTTCATCCTCACGTCCTTCAACTTCTGGCTGCACTAGGGTCGATTTTTTCAGCAGGATAACGCTCAACCTCATGTGGCACAACTCACCATTCAGTTCCTCACTGACAACAACGTCCAGTCCATCTATGTCAACAGACATGAACCCAATAAAACACTTATGGGATGAACTCAACAGACAAGTCTGCCAGTGAGACACGGTGCCATCCAATCTCCAACAGTTGCCTCTTGCACTGAGGGAAGAGTGGGCAGCCATCTCACAACAACAGATCCAATGGCTAACTGGATCCATGTCAAAGAGATGTCATTCTCTGATACAGACCAGAGGAGGCCATACACCTTACTGAAACAGGCTTCAGTCGCAAAGAATAAAAGTCCAAACCAAATTTAATGAACATCATTTTCTTAAAGTATTAAAGTTTCTTCATGCCAAGTTTGAAATTTGATGTCCATTATGACTACAGTAGTGTTGCGTTTCTTTTTTGAACAGTATATAACTGAAAGAAGAAAAGTCCCTTCTAAATGGAAAAAAGGAATCACTGTTAAAATACCTAAAAAAGGCAACCCTAGTGACCTTAATACCAGTTGTGTCAAAAGTATTTTACAAGGTCATTTTGAATAGACTTAAAGATATAGTGGATACAGCGATGAGAGAACAACAAGCAGGATTTCGAAAAAGGAGAAGCTGTCTCGACCAGATCTTTACTCTCAGAATAATACTTGAAGAACATATTGAAAAAGAGAAATCACTAATGGTGAACTTCATAGACTTTAAAAAGGCATTTTGTAGCATACACAGAGATTCACTGTGGAGAATTTGAAGTCTATATGGAATACCATCTAAAATAGTCAGCATCATTAAGGACTTATACAATGGATATGTTTGTGCAATCAAAACAGAAGAAGGGACGAGTGAATTGTTCCAGATTGAAACAGGTGTGAAACAAGGATGTATATCGTATCCTTTGCTTTTTGGAACTACAAAAGACTTCATAATGAAAAAATGCTGCACAGGTTACATGAGACCCAACTGGAAGATCTTGATTTTGCTGATGACATAACTCTTATCAGTAACAATGTGAATTCCATGCGAAAAAAACAGATAGCCTGTCTTCACTGGCTAGCAAAATAAGACTTCAAATTAACAAGGACAAAACAAAAATAATGAAACTTCTCATTAATCAAAATGGAAAAATTCATATAGAAGGGACAGATATTGAAGAAGTCAATCAATTTGCATATCTTGGCAGCTACATAGACCAGGATGGAGACACTAGAAAGGAAGTTAGAATTAAAATTGCAAAAGCAGCATCGATCTTCAAGAATCTTGAGAACATATGGCATTCAAAAGCTATAAGCACAAAAACCAAGCTAAGACTATTCAATTCAAATGTAATATCCACTTTCATTTATGCATGTGAAAGTCGGAAAACAACTAAAGAAATGGAAAAGAAATTAGACTCTTTTGAAAACAAATGCCTAAGGAAAATACTTGGCATCAAGTGGAATGAATTCAAGAACAATGCAGAGATAAGACAGATGACTAAACAACAACCAGTCTCATGGGTGATCAGGAAAAGGAGATGGACATATGTTGGTCACATGACAAGAAGAAACAGTCAGAGAATCCCAAAACAAACTATAAAGTGGAACACAACAGGCCAAAGAAAAAGAGGCACACCGCATGAAACTCTGAAGAGGACATTGTTAAGAGAGGCCAAATTAATAAGCATAAAATCCCTTGATGAAGTTGAAAGACTCACCGAAGACAGGAAAAATTGGCGAACTACCTTGCGAGCCCTATGACGTTTAACGGCACAGGAAGGATATAAGATATAATTTGTCTCCGAGATGCACCTTTTTGACAATGTAGGTAAAGTCTGACCAGATTCCTACATTGGTGGAATCTGGTGAGATTCCCACATTGGGAATTCACTGGTGTGAATCTTGTTTGCTTTAAATCCACACCTAGCAAACCACAGTATCTATTTCCCATCAGCTGAATCACTGCATCAAGAATCACATGACAAGTGTTGGCCACAAATAACCTGGTTTTGTGGTACCAGGATGTAAAAACAAAAAGATGATTTATATAGGAAAATCTCAGTTGAAATAATCTTTCTATGACAACCCCCCTTTCAGAACAAATATGGCTTTGAGAACAGTCTTCGCCAGAACATTCAGAAATCTTTAATCCATACAATGAGGCAGACATATGGCAGGAGGTTTAATCAATATCCCAATGGACTGTATTCTAGTTCTCCTCGGAACAAAGATGCAGCCTGATCTGGACATCAGTGACTCATGGCTGATATGCTAAGTATTAGAGTTGGTAAACCATATCCGACCAAGATGCTGTCCCACCTCTCTGTTGGTAACCCAGTAACAGGTCTTGCCTGGCTAAAGGAGCAGGGATCACCATAGTTCCCATTATGGTGTGATCCAAAAAAAAAATAACAGCAGCAACCTGCTCCCAATCTAAGATAATGGTGTGCCTCATCTTTACCACAACAGCTGCAAAAAACCAAGAACTCGCAGTTCCAGAGAGATAGAAACGCAAAAAAAGCATAAAGAAGAAACTGAGCATGATCAAGAAACCGAAAAAAGAATAATAAATATGATAAACTATGTGAAAGTACGAGCATCTAAATCACTGTCCATCACTGATGTACTTGGGTTGGAATTACTTGAAAGTCTGCGCTCAACAAGAATCTGAAAGTAATTAATTACAGACAGAATAGAAAACAAATAAAGAAGTACTAAATCAACTGAAAATGAAAAGACAAATAATGGAAAACATTAGAAGCAGGCAGATAAAATATTTTTGTTCATATCAAGAGACATAATGCAATAATGGAAACTACTAGAAGGGAAAAAAAAGAGCAAGAGAATGACAATACGGACTGGTGGATAACATAAAGAGATGGACTGGATTCAGCATGGCTGGGTGCACTCTGGAAACAAAAGGACAGCAAGCTAGAGGAGGATTTGAGTCAGTCGTCCCTGGGAAGATGACATACAATGAATAATGTCACTCTTTGGATGAGCTCAGAAAAAGAATAGAAATGTTTGGAAGTATAATCACATTCGTTAAGGTTATAACAAATCATGGGGAAATCACCACAACTTTCCTGTGAGAAACAAGGGAAATAACTCTCTAAAGCTGAACAATTGGGGAAACGACCCCAGGAAAAAAAAATACTGTTATATATGCTGTAGTGAAGCACTAATATAACAGGTATATCAGTTAAGTAACAGCCATTTACCTATTAGATTCTGTTGAATTGAAGTACATGGGACACATGTTGCCCAGCTTCCCTGTGATGTTGAGCTTCTCTGCCAGGAGGTTCAGCTCCTCGTCAAGCTGCATGAGCATGTCTGAAGACCACAGGTCACTGGGGTCACTGGCATATTCTGCTGTCCTACTTGAGCTGTCATCAGGCAGAGACATCAGGTGTCTCCCTGAGGCGTGGTGGTTTGCTCCACTTCCTGAGATGATGCTTTGGCTGGATGGGCCACTCAGGAAGCTGTTTTATGGAGAAAAAAAAACAGACATAATGGTATGAATGTCTATTTCACTGAGGACATTACTGGTGTAGCTTATAAACAAGCAATGGGAAAACTGACTGTCTGGTCAAAGAGGTCACTGAAATGGAGCAACCAGACATATCAATCACCTATAATCAGAAAAAGATAACCTACAGGAAGCCACAAACACCACACATGATGATTATCACATGGTAAACAGAAAGGAACAAGTCACCATTTTCCATCTCTGAACAGGACACAGCCGACTCCAAAGTCATATGTATACAAAGTTTAAGGTTGGTATTACTACTCTTTGTACATGTGCCCCAAACTGTAGAACATATCCTCCAAAACTGCACCGACTATGAGACACTCAGAAGCAGATACTGGACCAGTGAAACCACCAAAGAAGATAAGCTCTATGGTTCCATACATGAACTACAAAAAACAGTGAAATTTATCCAAGAGACAGGACTGCAGATATAGAAAATGCATACAAAGAAGAAAATATACAAGTTAATAAAAAAGTAGAACACTTGCATGGAATCTAGCCTTCTTAGCAGACCAGATAATGGAAATATTGCACAGAATTTTATTTTTGTAGGGGCAAAATAAAAAGGAACACAAATAAACTTTTATGTGCAGAGAGGAAGAATAGGGCAACATGGGAGTTGGTTTCATTACGGAGAAATCACTGAGCAAAACCTCTGTAACAATAAAGGATGTACGGAGATGGATTCTAACATGAAAGAAGCCAAGCTCTACAGTTCTATGCAGGAAGCTGTTTATTAATCAAAGCTATAAAACATTATATATGTGATAGAATGGCCAGTGTCATGAATATGGACTTTGTATAATTACTTTTTTTTTGTGTGCTTTTTATGATGGTTCTGAAGCAAGCAGATGTGATTTGTATCCCACTTCAGCTGGTCAACTTGTGTGCATTATCCCACTTCAGCTGGTCAACTTGTGTACATATCCCACTTCAGCTGGTCAACTTGTGTGCATTATCCCACTCCAGCTGGTCAACTTGTGTACATATCCCACTTCAGCTGGTCAACTTGTGTGCATTATCCCACTCCAGCTGGTCAACTTGTGTACATATCCCAGTTCAGCTGGTAAACTTGTGTACATATCCTACTTCAGCTGGTCAACTTGTGTGCATTATCCCACTCCAGCTGGTCAACTTGTGTACATATCCCACTTCAGCTGGTCAACTTGTGTGCATTATCCCACTCCAGCTGGTCAACTTGTGTGCATTATCCCACTCCAGCTGGTCAACTTGTGTACATATCCCACTCCAGCTGGTAAACTTGTGTACATATCCCACTTCAGCTGGTCAACTTGTGTGCATTATCCCACTCCAGCTGGTCAACTTGTGTAAATATCCCACTCCAGCTGGTCAACTTGTGTACATATCGCACTCCAGCTGGTCAACTTGTGTACATATCACACTCCAGCTGGTAAACTTGTGTACATATCACACTCCAGCTGGTAAACTTGTGTACATATCCCAGTTCAGCTGGTCAACTTGTGTACATATCCCACTTCAGCTGGTCAACTTGTGTACATATCCCACTTCAGCTGGTCAACTTGTGTACATATCCCACTCCAGCTGATCAACAAGTATGAAGAAAACTACACTTTCCCCCCCTTGTCAAGTTCGCAATCAGCTCCAGACGAATGACAAGCCCAGCCATCTGAGAGAGTTGCAGTGTACACCACATGGTGAGTCAGATAAAGAGCCTCGCCACCATTTGCCCTGAGGTCCTTCCCTCCAGATCTATCTTTCAAGCTTTACTCCTGCAACCTTGGACTCTCCCCAAGTCAACCACAATTCAGTGGGGTTTGACAGACTGGAAACGTTGCTTAACTTTTTTCATACCGTAAGCAGATAAGACCATATACAGCCAAAGTTCTTCTTATGAAGCTGTGGACTCTACAATACCCACCTGAATGGAGACAAGTTGAGAGTCAGCAAAAAGACCAGGCACATGAGACAGACTTTTTTGGCTGGGCTCAGACTTGGGTGCTTCAGACCTGTATTCTGTTAATGGTTAGAAAACACATTTTTTTTTTGTTTTCATTAAATCTGACATGAAAAATGCTTAGTCCACAGATTTAACTGTGTTCTTTTGCTCCTGCCAATTTGTTTTAGTAAACCTATTTTTTTTGTCACATTCTTCTTCAATTTTTAAATTTAAAAAAATCCAAAGCATTTTAAGACACTAAGACATTAAGCCCTGAAGCTGATTAATCTTCCTTTTGTCACGAGCTAAGAGACCCTGGCAACTTAGTCCCTGAAGCTGTTGATGCTGATTAATCTTCCTTTAGTCATAAGCCCAAGAGACCCTGGCAACTTAGTCCCTGAACATAGCGGTGTTGATTAATCTTCCTTTAGTCACAAGCTAAGAGACCCTAGTAGCTTAGTCCCTGAAGCTGGTGGTGCTGATTAATATTCCTTTAGTCACAAGCCCAAGAGAACCTGGCAACTTAGTCCCTGAACATGGCGGTGCTGATTAATCTTCCTTTAGTCACAAGCTGAGAGAACCTAGCAACTTAGTCCCTGAAGCCGGTGGTGCTGATTAATATTCCTTTAGTCACGAGCTAAGAGACCCTAGCAACTGAAGTCAAGAGTTAAGAATCTGGCAATCTTCTATGGCTTTTCAGTTCTGGATTGGTTAGGGGCATTTCAGATGCAGGTTTATAGTATTTCATTTAGTTTTTAGAGATTTTAAGTAGCAAATGTTGTTTCTTGATCACTAACCCGATGTCTCCTATATGGACTAAGGCTCCTACTGATTTTGCTTGTTAACTGTTTTAGATGGAATGATCTGATTTAGCATTCTTTCAAATTGTGGGATTCATCATCACAACAAAACTACGTTTAATATGCAAAGCAATTGCACAACAATGGTATCTTAACAAATAACTGATCTTTACAAAAATATTATCTTTTTATCTGCAGAAAGGAGAACTTTTGATAATGTTGAATCCTTTCATTATAATCTATTCCTTTTCTTTCAAAGTCAGCTTTCACTATTACCTCTCTCTGTAACTGCTGTAGCTGCTGTTTCAATGTTTCATTTTCTTTCAGAAGTCTTTCATTCTCATGTCGACACTGCTGCAGTCTTTCTTCCAGGCTGGTCATATACTACATAAAAATAAACAGAATACATTACAGGGCATCAATTTCTTGACTTTAAAGACAAAAATGAAAAGCAAAGAAACCAAAGATGACCATGTTAGAGGAGAGAGAGAGAGAAATATAATGGCAGTAAAAGTCACTAAGTTTCTGCTTGCATGGTTTTCTATGCAATTTTTTTTACATAGCAAGGAAAGGAAGTCACTATCATTTACAAAGACATTAAAATTTATGGGAAATTAAACTTCCTAGCTTTGGTTCTGTAGCAGCCAAGAGTCACATATCATTATCATTATCTTGTGCCATCTCCACTGAAGAGACTGGCTGCAATGAATCTCCAGTTTGCTCTTGTCATTTTTTTTTTGTATGATGTTTTACCATCATTGAAATATTTGTTGCTTAACTATTTGTGAGCAGCATACACATTTATGTCAACGTTACCACATACAGTTATGAATGTATCTGTAACTATGTGAAGTTTTACAAAAGTGTTTATAGTCTACCATATCAGACAAAAATGGGAGTGTTGCTAAAGAGACCGCCAAAATAATAACCGATATGAAACGGTAACATAACATGATAATGCTTCACCTCAGAAAAGTAAATCTGGTGGCTTGCTGACGACTGCCTCTTCTTTGAACTGCACATAAAATCACGCAAAAGAGAACATGACACAGACTAATATGTTACCTCCTTCTTTCTTTTCCTGGATAAACTTGCAGACTCACGATTTTTGATGATTCTCTGTGCTCTTTTGAATGTTTTTTCCTAATTATGAATCAGAAAAAAATTATGATAATGGTTTGGTTTTTTTTTTTGTCTTTGAAAATGGTTTTCAAGCTGACAGATGTTAGCTAGTTATTTAAGTGATTGCTGAAGCTGATGAGCATAAACTTGGTAACAGTTTCTCTCACTGTTGATTCTACTAATATTTAACTGGCAAACTGCATAAAAAAAACAACAAACACGCTTGAGCTGCTTTGGCCATCAGTAATGAAATACAACAACAAGGGTCTCTTACAAAACCATGCTCATGTTGGGAAGCCCACCCAACTTATTTTTTTCAAAAAGCAACCCCCCCCCCCCCCCATGGTGGTCTCTCTTTCATAAATTTAGGATTCCAGCTCCTGATCTCAGCTCAGCAGATTATTCAAAAACAGGAAAAAAAATAAACAGAATGGACTGGATTCAGATCAGTACTTGGAGCATCGAGAAGTACTGATCCTCCGTTTTCAACTCAGGCTGTACCATCATCAATGTGGCCAAGCTGTCCTTTTGCATGTGATGCTCTATGCCAAGTTAACAAACACTGACTGCAAAGAGAATCTACAGCCCTTGTAAAAGAAACATCACTTAATAAACATACATAATAAACAATTACATCAAGTGAAAGATGGCAAGTTTAGAAAAGAGAAAGGAAAAAAAAATACAATAAGAAAGAGATAAATAACAAAAACAGCATCTTACTTTTCACATATTCCTTTCGTCACTTACTGTATTTGTTCTTTTCTCTGTGTTTTAGGTACTGCTGTCTTATTAATAGGTAAATTTAATTTTTTACTACTGAAACTCTTCTTCTTCACCATTGTTCATACTTTAAGAAAAAAAGGGTGTTGGTTGCACTGTGTCACATTTATGTGCCTTTTGGTCCATTTGACTCTGGCCCAGCATATTTTTGCACCCTGGTTTGTCTTCCTGCTTTGATCCACATTCACTTGACCAGACCACCGTCCATTTCCAGGGGGCAGCACTGGAAGGCAGAAGAGGGTCTTTGTCAACTATGGTTTGCCAACCCTGATGCAAGCACTCAGCCACAAGTAGCTATGGGTGGCTTACTGCGGTCTCACTCAGCTTAGGCACTGTGTTTTTTCCCCATAACACTGCTCCTCCTTCCCCTAAAGGAATAAATGATCAGATTAACCTATCAATCAACCTGTGGACTTACATCAGTGACTGTGTTTGTACATGACATGAGTGAAGATGCTGTGATGATGGGTCCTG
The DNA here is from genome assembly GCA_009760885.1 of Achatina immaculata. Classification (NCBI taxonomy): domain Eukaryota; kingdom Metazoa; phylum Mollusca; class Gastropoda; order Stylommatophora; family Achatinidae; genus Lissachatina; species Lissachatina immaculata. The sequence continues at coordinate 9,471,921 of CM019699.1, forward strand.
GCTGCTGACTAGGAAGATGGATCTGGCTGTTGGCTGTGGTTGTGATCCACTGACAACCCCCTGCTGCTTCAGACATAGAAGAACAAAGGTTTCATACAAAATTATGTTGTGGAGATGAACAAAATGTTAAAATAGAAGAGAGATTTGAAAGGCTGACACTAGTGTCTGTAAATTTTCACCACCGCAGTCTTGGGATATCACATCACCTTTACCCAGAACATTACCACAATTCTGCCTAAGAACATCACAATCATATCTGATCATCACTTTTTCTTTAGTTTCTAGTCTCCTGCTATGAGCACATGTTTTTTTCCCAGCTCCGAATTCTCAGATGTTCTATGTGGGAGGAACAAGGAAATGTGTATTGAAACTTATATCATTTTTTTTTCATCTTGTGATTGTGATTACGGCGAAATATGCGAGAAACACAAATTGTGCGTTTTTTCTTGGATAATTCCAGAAATATTGTAAGTTGTATTCATCACTTATTAAATCACCTATTTTCGTTGTTTTGCACACGTGGTGAAGTGTGGCCCGGCCTAGCTAATCCGTTGACTAAACAAAGCCAGTGTCAGACAATGGGGGCGGCAAACTATTGTTCCCCTGTTGTAAGTATCTACATGTAATAAGATAACATGTGAGGAAGAGGAACTATGTGAGATTACGAAGCTGTGTAGTCGCCGTGATGGACTATGGTCCATGGCTGCTAAAAACTACACGCTTAATAAAAAGATGGCCCTCGAGGCTAAACTCTGAGGGTGCGTCAACCAGCCAGGTGTGACAATAAAAAAGTCTAACGAGGGACAATGTGTTACCATCTGCTTTCACAATACTCTTCAATACGAGAGTATAAAGCAAGCCATGGACGAGCGATATCATACCCAAAGTGAAAAACGGACAGACAAAGATGGTGCAAACGTAGAAAATATAATAAAAGCGTAAGCCCTTATCATTCACTTATACCACACCAAAAACAAAGTCTTGCTACAGGGTACAGAGGAGGCTGTTGATTCCTGGTTGTCTGATGAGCGCAGTCTTTAGCAAAAATCAGTCACCAGGACAGAAATAGCAGCTAACTTGCATCAAGCACAAGACACTCTCCTAGCAGTAGGCGACTGTTAGGACAACATACTTGGTGCACCAGAAGCTTGTCTAGAGAACGTAGCTGAAGACCAACTGAACAGTCCTGACACCGAACATGCGAGAGGAGTTGTGTCAGACTTGACATCTACACAGACTGATGACCACACAGGGCAGCAAGTAACTCAGCTTGTGCTGAAATCACAAGATCCTGGTTTACCTACTACTATCATGTGCATCACAATCCACAGTTGTCCAGAGTTACTTGATGACTGAAGTTCTCTGGAAACTTCAACTTCTGGCGAAAGGCCATCAGTTCCTTTTGGCCAGGAAGTAATAAATGCTGTCAAGGAGTTGGTAAAGACCCTCATCAAAGACATGGCTGTCGAAATAAAACAGTCTCTCAGCACTGAAAATGACAGTCTCAGGAGAGAAATCATGACCTTCAGAGAGGAAAACCAATGCATGAAATGTCTTATTGATTTGATGTGGTCAAAAACTCTCAGTCAAAATAACATTCTAGAAAAAAGCGTCAAGAAAGTTTCTACAGATGAAAGTGACCCAAATCAGGGGACATAATCAGAAGCTGAGCCACCATCACTGAGAACATCAAACAAACCCCGACAGGAACTTGAGCTTATGGCCAGACAGCGCAGTCAGGAATCAGCAGAAGAACTGAAAGAAGTCTCAACACAATGTACCCCGTCGATGTACACATTAGCAACAGGTTTGAAGTTTTGCAGGACAGTTCAGCAACAAGCAGTCAACAGGTGCCTACATCACCAAAAACAGACATGCTTCACAAGCATTCCTCTCAGCAATCTCTACATCGAAATCACCACCAGCACCATCCCAGTCACCAGCACAACTTCCACATCAAAGAAAACACTAATCATCTGGTGATTGGAGACTCCCTAATGAAAGGAATCTATGCTGACCGGTTGTCCATCTCAGCAGAGGACATAGTCTCAGTGATTCCGATACCAGGAAAATAATAGGAACACTGAGAAGCTTGAACGTCAACCCAAAGATCATGAGGACAACAGTACATGTTGGCATCAACAACAGCATGAAAGGTTTGACTCTTAGACCCTAAGATCTTCGTGTCCTGATATCGACAATTAAACAGAAATTTCCAAACATGTCAATCTTCATATCCTCAATCATACCCGCGTGCTCTGGTGCTGGGTGTCGCTCGCCACACAACAACAACAGAATTCTCAGCACACTGTGCCAACAAAACAACTTAAGTTTCATTGATAACACCCCATTCTTCTCTTTGGAGTCTGGAGCTCCTAAGAGAAGACTTTATTGTGACTAGATCCACACCAACAAGATCGGTACTTGCATACTAGCTAAAAATATCAAGTACCCCGCTAGAACACAGCAGGACAGAGTGCCACCAACAGGCAGCATAAAGCACAAAGACAAGTAAAAACCAAAGCTGCTGGCGAGACTCTTCGGATGCCGGGCATGGAGTGAAACTCCTCCTGGCCAATGAAGAAAATGAGGGAAAGCAATCAGGGTTGCCGTGCTGCGGCGATGTGAAAAGGATCAAGTGAAGCTTAATTGGTATGTCCAGTAGTCTCATGGCGAGAGCTACTCATACCATGGCACCTCTGCTTTAGAGGACAGCCACGTCTGTTCTACACCCATATTGGTGAAATATGCCTAAACTGACTTAAACCAGGGGTGAAACTTGATGGCTACTCACGTCACGGTACTTCCGCTCTAGAGGTCGGTCATGTCCCAAACATGCCCATACTGGGATAATATGCTTAAACCAGCTTAAACCAGGGGTGAAACTTGATGACTACTCAAGTCACGGTACCTCCGCTCTAGAGGTTGGTCACATCCCAAACACGCCCATACTGGGATAATATGCCTAAACTGGCACAACCCAGGGGTGAAACTCACTAGTGGCGAGGATTTGTCCTCCTGGACAAAAGCTCCATCCTGGTCACAACTAGGAAGGGTAGCGGCCACGACCACAAAATGCTGAAGTCGGAGACGCTGGACCAGTGCAGTCTAGATAGGCAACCATCTCTCACCCGATGGGGATGTATGCGTATCCTAATCACGCTGAGGTCTTCCGGTGAGAAAGTCCAACTCTAGGCTAGATGGGCAACCACCTCTCACCCAGCGGGGATATACTCATATCCAAAACACATCGAGGTTTTCCGGTGAGAAAGTCCAACACTAGATTAAACTGGTGCAACGAAAACCACGGTGTCACGCAATCCCGCTTCTGAGACCCACGGAGAATACAGGCTCAGGTCCTGCAATACTCTGAACCTATTGTGATCCTCTTGGGGATCTCGTGTGGTCCTTTCGGGGACTACTGGACCTACTGAGGACCACAGGAGTAAATTCAGTAGGATCACGGGGCAGTCTTGGTGGTAGAAGTGAATGAAGAAGAAGAAGATGTAAAAACCTGTAACACATGGGGGAAAGCCAACCCTTCATGATGTCTGTCATCCACAAGCAACATATGTCACAGATGTTCAGACAATAGGAACTGTGAAATTTCAATAAATATCTTGTTATTCAGTTATCTATCATTGTAACTTTACCATTACTAGTTGTAGAAAATGACCCAGAGAGATGATGAGTGGCTACGAAAGGATGGTCTCAGAATTGGTCATTTAAACATTTACCACCTGTTAGGGAAACTTTCTGAGGCAACTAATATAGTTAATCATAACTGCCATGTCTTTAGCTTTTCAGAAAGTCATCTAAACAAAAATATAACTGACGAAGACGATAAATGATTATAATTTACTTCGACGTGACCCTACTAGGAAGCTTGAGACAGGATTAGTTGTATATGTTATCACAGCCATACACTCTTGCCATAGAACAGACCTTGAGGCACCAGATATTGGTTGGAAATCAAGCTTCCAAAGCAGAGCCCAATCTTAATCGGGTTTCTGTATCATAGTATGATGGATTATGTTTTGTCTTTTAATTTAAAGGATACAATTGTTCTTGGAAGTTTCTATATTAATTACAGACAAACAGATGCTACATGGAATGATACTGTTTTATCATACAATTTATCCCAAATTAACACTAAACCTACCAGAGTAACTGAAACATCATTCACACTAATAGATCACATATATGTAGCTCATCCAGAAAACATTACAGAATGTAAAGTCCTTCACACATCACTGAGTGGTCACTATCTGGTCTGTTGCACATGGACATGACATGGCTTGAAAATTCCCCAAAATAAACATACCAGTATTAAATTTAGAAGTTTTAACAAATTCCGCTTAGAATCATTTCTGAAAGAGTTACAAGCAGCACCTCTAGATCACGTGTACCAACTAACTGACCCTGGTAAGACCCTAGAATACTGGATAAAAACCTTCAGGAATATATTTGACAAGCATGTTCCTATTAAAGAGGTGAGAGTTAAACATCAAGTGAAGTCCCCCCTGGATAACACCTGAGATATTGCAAGTCATGAGGGAAAGGGATCAGTCCCACAAAAATAAGGAATTCACTAGCTACCGATTACTTAGAAATATAATATTTAATTAATATTATTATTATATTAAAATAATAAATATTTTATTAGGCAAGAAATGAGAAATTACTTTAGGAACATATTTCAGAATAAATCAGACAGTAAGTCTGTCTGGAAAGCAATTAACATTCTAGCAAACAAGAGAAAACAGTCTGACTTGCAGAGTTATAATCATGTGCCCACTTGTGAAGAGTTCAGCAATCACTTCAGAGAAGAAGTCAATATCTTAAAATCTTCACTACCAACCCCTACTTTTGATTTAAGCGAATCAAACACAGTTATAGGTAGCAAATGTGCAAATCTAAAGCAACCCAATATTCCTTTCACATCAGTTAGTGATGTTTATAATTATCTTTTATCTTTAAAGAACAACAACACAGTAGGACTTGATGAAAGCAGCAACAAGATATTACGCTACTCAGCCCCAGTAATCACCGATACATTAACATACATTTACAATGTTTAACCATCATTCATTCATTCATTTGCATGTCCCTTATGGAACTTTGCCTCCCTAACAGCACTCCTGTAGGCCTCTTGGTTGTGAGCAAGATGGCCTGCTGCTGATGCATCCATTTGCAGATCATCAACGATGTCTTCCAGCCATCTTCGCCTTGGTCTTTCTCTTTTTCTTTTTCCCATTATGTACCCTTCAAAGACGGTTTTCTCTAGATTATCATGACGTTTAAAGTGTCCAAAATATTTAAGTTTTCTCTCTTTAATCCTCTTTACTAGCCAGCCTTCTTCAATATTAAGTTCTTGTAGTATGAATATATTTGTTCTTTTTTGTGTCCATGATATCTGAAGAACTCTTCTGTAGCATTTACTTTTATGTGTTTCTCAGCTGTTTTGTTAAGTGTCCAGGTCTCACAGGCATATGCTGCGATGGGAAAAATGCATGGCCTTAAAAATCTTATTTTTGTAGTTCTGTCTGCTCCTCTCCACCATCACTCTCCTGTAAAACATCACATTTAATCATCCCTCTCACTATGTTTAACCATCACTCTCCTGTAAAACACCACATTTAATCATCCCTCTCGCTATGTTTAACATTCACTCTCCTGTAAAACACCACATTTAATCATCCCTCTCGCTATGTTTAACCATCACTCTCCTGTAAAACATCACATTTAATCATCCCTCTCGCTATGTTTAACCATCACTCTCCTGTAAAACATCACATTTAATCATCCCTCTCACTATGTTTAACCATCACTCTCCTGTAAAACATCACATTTAATCATCTCTCTCACTATGTTTAATCATCACTCTCCTGTAAAACACCACATTTAATCATCCCTCTCACTTTGTTTAACTATCACTCTCCTGTAAAACACCACATTTAATCATCCCTCTCACTATGTTTAACCATCACTCTCCCCAAGAGTGTCACCAGAATAAAAATGTATTAGGCCTTACAGACATGAGAACAACAAGGTGAAGGCCAACCAATGGCAACACCCCCACTAAACCACCAACCATCAAAGTGACCAGAATCACAGAACAAACAAACAAAAAAAAAAAAAAAAAGCTCAGCACTATCTGACTTTTACCTTTAGAAACAATAATCTCGGATCCGGGTTTTGGCTGAATCCTTATTTTACTGTTCAAGATTGAATCAATGTTGGCGGAAATGGGTGTAGCACCTCCACCAAATGAGACCAGCCTTCCACCAGGACAAGGTAGTATGGAAACCTGTTTCTCCTGCTTGATGCTGGGCAGCACTATAATGTTGGGTGGTGAAGATGGTGGTGTGATGGTAAACTGTGAGGAGTCCGACAGACATCCATTAAAGGCCGTGTCTTGGAAATCGCTGGAAAGCTGCTGAGAGATAATGGGTAAAACTTCTGGGCGCGAAGGGTAGGTCGGACTACTCTGCGACGACTGTGAGTTCAGCAAATGCGCTGGAGACGATGGTGACCAAAGCTGAGTTGGAGATGATGAACTGACGTAAGAGCTGATGGTGTTGGGCTGTTCTGGTGAGTAGGTCCAGGATGCTGGGCTTGAGGGGTCAACCAGGTGACTGGATGGTGCTGCACAGGGGCCGACTTCATCGATCACATCATCATTAAAGAAGAGGTCAGCCAGGATCTCATGCTGTTGAAATTAAAAGCAGATTAATTATGTCATGAACAGCTAATTCAGTTCAGTAAAAAAATATTTTCCGACAGATGTTAGAACACAATTATGAACAGTTATCTCAGCACTGTAAAGAATGGTCTGATAGAAGCTAAAATACAAACCAATCTTCTTTATTGCTCTGATCTCCCTGAGAAAAATGTAAGCTGTTCTCTGCAGCTGAGGTCATGATGACGCCTGAAGCACATGACAAATGTTGAATGGGGAGCGGATTATGGTGACTTGCTTGAAGACAAGAAGCAGGCCAAAAGAATGAGCTTCTCAGATGGGACTTCACCACCTTGGGGGAATCTAAGTCAGCCCCCATTCTGTTAGCCAGGCTAAAGGTAAATGTCACCTGGTTATCATAAAAACCTACAGGAAGCCACAAACACCACCACATGATGACTATCACATGCTAAACAGAAAGGAACAAGTCACCATCTTCCGTCTCCGAACAGGACACAGCCGACTCCGAAGTCATATGTATACAAAGTTTAAGGTTGGTACTACTAATCTGTGTACATGTGCCCAGGTGCCCCAAACTGTGGAACATATCCTCCAGAACTGCATCAACTACGAGTCACTGAGAAATAATTACTGGCCCAGTGAAACCACTAAAGAAGATAAGCTCTATGGTTCCATACATGAATTTAAAAAAACCGTGAAATTTATCCAAGAGACAGGACTGCAGATATAGACAGACAGTGCGAACGAAGAAGAAGAAGAAGACCTGGTTATCAGGAGTGCCACTGGTGACTAAGGATAAGGCACTGGATCAGCAGCCATCTGAGTGGCAGAATGGTTAGTGCATTAGTCTCCCGTGGTGAAAGTCAGGGGGTTCAAATCTGCCCTGAAGCACACCAGTCACCCAGACTGTAGAAACTGGTACCCTGCCTCTTGTGGAGCTGGGGAAGGAAAGGCTGCCAGGTGTGATGCTGACCACATCACCCTCTAGAGTGCTGACGGGCCAAGGTAAATATCGGCATTAACACCATATCCCCAGTGTGCCTCTAAGGCACAAAAGGGTTATCTTTACCTTTACTGGATCAGTCCAAGATTGCAAAATCACCCTACGATCTGTGTGTCCAATAAATACTTTTTTAAAAAAAAATTTGATGTTATTTATTTTCTTTTGCTCCAATCTACTTTACTGTTCTTTTATAGCAGCTTCTAGGAAATAATGGTGATAAAAGATAATAATATGTTTAAAATGGCAATAATATGTGTAATATAAAACTAACAGAGCATCCTTACACCAACTGAGCTGAAGAAAGGTTACAAGGACTGAGATTTGTGGAAAAACAGATGATGATGATGATGATGACGATGATGAAACTGAATGCTGAGGGTCTGCATTAAAAAAAAAAAAATAAATGCTGTCTTGCTCCAGAAGAAGTCAGAACATGAAAATGGGCTGACCTGGCAGTGAATGGATCAGATAAACCTACCTCTTCTTTTCCTTTTTAAAATCCCACACTCACGGAACCAATCTGTACACACTATCCCATATCACTCATCTGCTGAAAACCACATATATAGTTTAATCATGCAGGCAGACACTGTACTTTTTCAGAACCAATTTTTTTTCTCCCCTCTCAATACAGCCAACTGAGCATAAGCCGAAGGCAAAAGCTAAAAACTAAAACCCGTTGCTTTCAATCTGAGAAATGCATTTTTTTCAATTTTGCTGCTTCTGCCATCTAAAAATAGATCCAATACAAAACAGCACTGCTTATGTCTGAGATATGGCAGTAATTTTAGATAAATATTAACAACAGAAAAATAAACAAGCTAACTCAGAATGCAAACAACATAAGTTAGTGGAGGAGGTCAACGAATTTGTATGCCTTGGCAGTAGAGTAGTAGAAAATGGAGACAGCACAGAGGACGTCAACAGCAGACTTACTAGAGCAAACCAGGCTTTTGCAGTGCTGCAGACTACATGGAAATCTAAAAAACTAAGCATGAATAAAAAAATCAGGATATTTAATGTTCTAAGTGTACTACTCTATGGAAGTGAATGCTGGAAAATCACCAAAACCATAGAAAACAAGTTGGATTCTTTCCAAACTAAATGTTTACGAAGAATTAGAAAAATATTTTGGCCAAACACCATAAGAAATAACATCTTGTTGGCAGAAATGCAGATGAAGCTACTGACTGCAATTATTGAGGAAAGAGCTGGCGATGGTTGGGACATGTGCTCCGAATGACTGACAATTCACTGCCAAAAATAGCACTAAGATGGACACCGTAGTAAGGGTAGACCAAAAGAGACATGGAAAAGAACAACAGAAAGGATGTTGAGCAATAGAGGGCTCATCTGGGCAAGAGCAGAAAAAAAGGTGAAGGACAGGCATTTGTGGAAAACCCTTGCCGAAGCCCCATGTGCCCTGGGCACTTAAGGCTCAGAGAGAGAGAGAGAGATTAACAACAGAAGAAAGAACTACATGAACCATACAGACTATGTTGCTATTATGCTTTTAACTCTAACTCAGCAGCAACAAAATGTATGTTCTTGCTAAAAACAAAAAAAGAACAAGATTAATGTACGGCACACAGTTCTTTTTTAAAGATACCAAGTGTGTTGCATTCATGTTACTCACCTCGTTGAATGCAGGTGGAGAATTAGGCTCAATTTTAACAACTGCATCTGCGTAAAATTAGATTAAATAAATATTTACTGCTGACATTGATTAAATTTTAAGAAAGCCAAAAAAAATCAGGGTCCTGAACTCTGAAGTAATTCTAACTGAAATCACTCTAGGTGGAATCAGTTGAAATATATCATTAATGATGAAGCAATTCTAGGTGGAATCAGTTGAAATATATCATTAATGATGAAGCAATTCTAGGTGGAATCAGTTGAAATATATCATTAATGATGAAGGAATTCTAAGTGGAATCAGCTGAAATATATCATTAATGATGAAGCAATTCTAGGTGGAATCAGCTGAAATATATCATTAATGATGAAGCAATTCTAGGTGGAATCAGTTGAAATATATCATTAATGATGAAGGAATTCTAGGTGGAATCAGTTGAAATATATCATTAATGATGAAGCAATTCTAGGTGGAATCAGTTGAAATATATCATTAATGATGAAGGAATTCTAGGTGGAATCAGTTGAAATATATCATTAGTGATGAAAGAGCTGGATTTAGATCTGGGGCATAGAAAGAAACAGAGAAGGGGGGGAGGGTCAAAGTCAAAGGTCTGGCACACCGATACTACAGCCCTACTTAAAAGTTAAGAAAATGGTAAACAAAATAAACATTACCATAATTATTTTAAAAAAAAAAACTAAACACAAATTGATACTACTTAGCAATAATTAATTTATTTTACTTAAAATAAACAATTACTGCATTTTTTTATGGATATAACATGTGCATTATACAGTTTTTGTATCTTCTTCTTCTTCTTCTTCGTTCGCTTCTACCACCAAAAACCGCACTGTGATCCTACTGAATTCACGCCTGTGGTCCTCGTTAGGTCCCGTGGTCCCCGAAAAGACCACACGAGATCTACGAGAGGACCACAAGGGGTTCAGAGTATCACAGGGCTTTAGCCTGTATTCTTGGTGGATCTCGGAAGCGGGATCGCGTGACACCGTGGTTTTCATTGCACCAGTTTAGTCTAGGGTTGGACTTTCTCACCAGAAGACCTTGACGTGTTTAGGATATCAGTGCATCCCCGCTGGGTGAGAGGCGGTAACCCACCCAGGCCAGAGTTGGACTTTCTCACTGGAAAACCTCAACGTGTTTTGAGATACCCGTGTATCACCGCCGGGTGAGAGGTGGTTGCCCATCCAGTCCAGAGTTGGACTTTTTCACCGGAAAACCTCAGCGTGATTAGGATACGCAAACATCCCCGCCGGGTGAGAGGTGGTTGCCTATCTAGACTTCCCTGGTCCAGTGTCTCCGACTTCAGCATTTTGCAGTCGTGGCCGCTACCCTTCCTAGTTGTGACCAGGACGGAGCTTTTGTCCAGGAGGACGAATCCTCGCCACTAGTGACTTCTACCCCTGGGTTGAGCCGGTTTAGGCATTATCCCAGTATGGGTGTGTTTGGGACGAGACCGACCTCTAGAGCAGAAGTACTGTGACATGTATAGCCTTCAAGATTCACCCCCTGGTATGAGCCAGTTTAGGCAAAATTCACCAGTATGGGTGTATATCAGGCGTTACCGACCTCTAGAGCGGAGGTGGCATGACATGTCTAGCCATCAAGTTCCACCCCTGGTGTGTGCCGGTTTAGGCATATTTCACCAGTGTAGGTGTATTTCGGACGTGGCCGGCCTCTAGAGCAGAGGCGCCGTGGTATAGCTCTCATAGCGATACTACTGGACATACCGGTTAAACTTCACTTTCCACCACTTTTTCCCATCGGCGCCGCACAGCAACCTTTATTTCTTTTCCACATTTCTTCCTTGACCGGGAGGAGCTTCACTCCATGCGCGGCATTTGAAGAGTCTCGCCAGCAGTGTCTTAACCTCTGGGACAAGCCGGTTCATGCACTTCACCCGATATGACTGCACTCAGGACGTGGTCGACCTCCAGACCAGAGGTGCCGTGATTTGACTGTTTGCTTCGCTTTATCCTTTCTACCACCTTTTCCGCAGTGATGCTGCGCGGCAACCTCATTTGCAAATTTCTTCATTGGCCGGGAAGAGCACCGCTCCACGCACGGCAGCTGAAAATCTCGCCAACAGCGGCAGATGAGCTACCAAACGTGCCACTCATCTACCCTAAGTAACTGGTTTTCAGGCACCAGATATTCGCCCTCGCCCCTTCTCCTGTCAGTTTAAACAGTTCTGCCACGGGAAGGCCAGGAGCTGGACTTGACTGCCAGAGGCTGTTTGAGGCGCGTTTGCAGTCCTTAGAACCAGTTTTTGTATAAAACACGGACCTCCAAGAATGTATGTTGTACATGAACTGTTTTACAGAGGGTAGAGATTCATGAGTAAAACACAGACAGTAGTTTGGCTCATGGCCTAGCAGTGAACACAACAACTGAGAAAAGAATCAACACAGAAAATGAAGCTAAAGTGGGAAAATAAGTTTGAAACATCTGACTTACATAATACAGAAAACACAAACACAGGGTAGTGAAGAATGAAAATTGAAGTACCAGGTAAATCCACATCATCCATTTCCTTATCCAGGTGGATGATGGTCAGCTTGCCAGCGGATGACTAAAACTACAGGACTTATATATTTTTTTTGTGGGAGTCATGATTAACAGTACACAGCCAAATTTCCGACAAGAAAAAAAAAATAACACAGCAGTGTTACTTATACACCTCATGTGATTACCTGTTTATCGATAGCTCATGTGAAAGTTTTGGTCAATTCTTTGATTTTTTTTTTTAATGGATTTTTGTTCAGTTTGTGAATGTGCGGTCAAGACTGTGTGAAATCTCCCAAAAAACATGATTTGATTCTCTCTCTCACACACACACATACATACACATGCATGTACATACATACACTCTCCTAGATGTTACACATGTGGGCTTTATACACTGTAATTTAAAAAAAAATTTTTACTAGGAAAGTATACTTTCCAGACATACAATGATATATATATATATATATATATATATATATATATGAAATAAGTATGGTAGTTAGAGCCTAGAGACATTAATTTCAATCATGAGTAATAAGAACTGACGTGTAAATAGGCCACATTAGTTCAGGAAATTCTTACAACTACAACAGTGGTTTCCAACATTTATCAGGTCGTGAACCCCTGAATGCAACACCTTGGAGGATTAAAGTGGCCTGCTTGAAGATCTTGAGAGGAGCAACCTGCTTGGCATACTTGGACACTATGGCAACTGGGGTGGGCCATACGGCAGAGAATGCCTTCTCGTAACTTTAGTAAATACACAACTTCCAAGTGAAGTTTCAAGCCTTTTTTTCAGGAACTGTCTTTCTAATCCACTTTATTCACTTGATTTGCTACTCCAGTCACAAATGAGATCAAATGAAAAATAAGTCCATCTCTTTTTGTCTCTTCCTAGTGTATTGTAACTGATCAGTAGTTTCCCTTACCTGCAGGGTCAAAAATGTCATCTTGTTCGATTTTAGGGGATAAAAATCCCAGTGAAAAGTCAAGGTCTTTAAAGTCTGATTCCTATTTGACAAACAAAAGATAGTAAAGCAATATTGATCAGAGGGAAAAAAAAAAAAGAAAAAGAAAAAGAAAAATAGATGAAGTAATATTTCACATATAATAATGCTATCCAGAAAAAAAAAAAGTAATATTTCATGCAAAATACTGATCAGCAAAAAATAGTAATTTATGTAAAGTAATACTATTCAGCAGAAGAAAAAAAAAAGACACAGTAGCATTTCATGCATTAAGGTATATATCATGTCTGAGTGAATGTGTTTCCTCTGTTGATGGGGCTCTTAAAGGTACATGAAGCAAATGATATGGGTGTTGGGCTGAACTCTGAATAACAGCATCCCCCCTCCCAAAAAAAAAAAAAGTGCTGTTAAAACAAAATTTTCTTCTTCATCTTCGTGACACTAACTGCTGCGATCATCCTGCTGACACAATTTTTTTTCCCCAGCAAATCCAAATGTAAAGTAAAACTTGTGACAATTTTTATAGCAATATTTCTAGCTGAAAGTACTGGTGATGAAAATAATTTTGACAGTCTGGCAAAGGAGGTATGGGGTCATACTATAAACGGTTTGTAATTGTAAAAAAAAAAAAAAAATCCCTGATGTATGGAGTTGTATAGCTGTTCCACTATATAAAGAGTTTTCTGTCTAGATTCTATCAGTGTTTGGCATGAAGATTATATAATGCATATCCATTAGACTTTACTATTATCTGATGATTCTCCACAAAACTCCTATACTTTAAGAGCTATTGTTTTTCTCTGTGAGTTTCTACTTCATGAAACAGAAGACATACAGAGTTCTGTTCTGGTTGCATGCTGGTACTTAAATACACAACTTTTAACACTGTCCGCTCAGGAAAGTGGGGGAGATAACACTAATTGACCCAACTGGTGCTGGCCTGTAATAATTAAGCTCAGAGTATAGGGTAACAAGATCATGCTAAAAAGATACTGGTTGTCAAGATAGCACTGATAAGAACACAAGGTTGGACACTGGAGTTATCCAGTTATAGAGAGAAGTTGGAACAAGATAAGTGAACGGTGGAGTATGCTCCATTTTTAATTTGCTTTTCTTCACTCATTCATCAAGTTCTATGCTGACAGTTTTTTGCAATCATGGTCCTGTATGTTTTTTTTAGCTTATTTAGGGATTAACTTGACTCCCTATGTCATGATTTCAGACAGTCCTCTTTTACCCTTCTGGGAGTTTAACTTCATTTCGCATGTGACATTTAATCTTACTAGGCATCTGTTCTGCCATGCTAGATCATAACATAAATATTATCATATAGATGATGTAATATTAATTCACATGATCAAAAAATTGCAGGTAATGAAATATACAATGGAAACTAACTTGAAATCTAACTATTCTATCAGTGAATCCCTTGTTATAGGTTGCAGGAAAGGAAAGATACAGGACATTCAATCATTGTCATCAATGAGGATGACAATGGATAAATATTTAACACTTCTGTGTCCATCTTGCTTAAGATAGGTGTAGGTGGCCATCTCTCTCCATCTTGCTTGAGATAGGTGTAGGTGGCCGTCTCTCTCCATCTTGCTTGAGATAGGTGTAGGTGGCCGTCTCTCTCCATCTTGCTTGAGACAGGTGTAGGTGGCCGTCTCTCTCCATCTTGCTTGAGATAGGTGTAGGTGGCCATCTCTCTCCATCTTGCTTGAGATAGGTGTAGGTGGCCATCTCTCTCCATCTTGCTTGAGATAGGTGTAGGTGGCCATCTGTGTCCATCTTGCTTGAGATAGGTGTAGGTGGCCGTCTCTCTCCATGTTGCTTGAGATAGGTGTAGGTGGCCGTCTCTCTCTCTATCTCAAGCAAGATGGACACAGATGGCCACCTACACCTATCTCAAGCAAGATGGAGAGAGATGGCCACCTACACCTATCTCAAGCAAGATGGAGAGAGACGGCCCCCTACACCTATCTCAAGCAAGATGGACAGAGACGGCCCCCTACACCTATCTCAAGCAAGATGGAGAGAGACGGCCACCTACACCTATCTCAAGCAAGACGGAGAGAGACAGCCACCTACACCTATCTCAAGCAAGATGGAGAGAGACGGCCGCCATGCAAAATACTGATCAGCAAAAAATAGTAATTTATGTAAAGTAATACTATTCAGCAGAAGAAAAAAAAAGACACAGTAGCATTTCATGCATTAAGGTATATATCATGTCTGAGTGAATGTGTTTCCTCTGTTGATGGGGCTCTTAAAGGTACATGAAGCAAATGATATGGGTGTTGGGCTGAACTCTGAATAACAGCATCCCCCCTCCCAAAAAAAAAAAAGTGCTGTTAAAACAAAATTTTCTTCTTCATCTTCGTGACACTAACTGCTGCGATCATCCTGCTGACACAATTTTTTTTCCCCAGCAAATCCAAATGTAAAGTAAAACTTGTGACAATTTTTATAGCATATTTCTAGCTGAAAGTACTGGTGATGAAATAATTTTGACAGTCTGGCAAAGGAGGTATGGGGTCATACTATAAACGGTTTGTAATTGTAAAAAAAAAAAAAAACCCTGATGTATGGAGTTGTATAGCTGTTCCACTATATAAAGAGTTTTCTGTCTAGATTCTATCAGTGTTTGGCATGAAGATTATATAATGCATATCCATTAGACTTTACTATTATCTGATGATTCTCCACAAAACTCCTATACTTTAAGAGCTATTGTTTTCTCTGTGAGTTTCTACTTCATGAAACAGAAGACATACAGAGTTCTGTTCTGGTTGCATGCTGGTACTTAAATACACAACTTTTAACACTGTCCGCTCAGGAAAGTGGGGGAGATAACACTAATTGACCCAACTGGTGCTGGCCTGTAATAATTAAGCTCAGAGTATAGGGTAACAAGATCATGCTAAAAAGATACTGGTTGTCAAGATAGCACTGATAAGAACACAAGGTTGGACACTGGAGTTATCCAGTTATAGAGAGAAGTTGGAACAAGATAAGTGAACGGTGGAGTATGCTCCATTTTTAATTTGCTTTTCTTCACTCATTCATCAAGTTCTATGCTGACAGTTTTTTGCAATCATGGTCCTGTATGTTTTTTTTAGCTTATTTAGGGATTAACTTGACTCCCTATGTCATGATTTCAGACAGTCCTCTTTTACCCTTCTGGGAGTTTAACTTCATTTCGCATGTGACATTTAATCTTACTAGGCATCTGTTCTGCCATGCTAGATCATAACATAAATATTATCATATAGATGATGTAATATTAATTCACATGATCAAAAAATTGCAGGTAATGAAATATACAATGGAAACTAACTTGAAATCTAACTATTCTATCAGTGAATCCCTTGTTATAGGTTGCAGGAAAGGAAAGATACAGGACATTCAATCATTGTCATCAATGAGGATGACAATGGATAAATATTTAACACTTCTGTGTCCATCTTGCTTAAGATAGGTGTAGGTGGCCATCTCTCTCCATCTTGCTTGAGATAGGTGTAGGTGGCCGTCTCTCTCCATCTTGCTTGAGATAGGTGTAGGTGGCCGTCTCTCTCCATCTTGCTTGAGACAGGTGTAGGTGGCCGTCTCTCTCCATCTTGCTTGAGATAGGTGTAGGTGGCCATCTCTCTCCATCTTGCTTGAGATAGGTGTAGGTGGCCATCTCTCTCCATCTTGCTTGAGATAGGTGTAGGTGGCCATCTGTGTCCATCTTGCTTGAGATAGGTGTAGGTGGCCGTCTCTCTCCATGTTGCTTGAGATAGGTGTAGGTGGCCGTCTCTCTCTCTATCTCAAGCAAGATGGACACAGATGGCCACCTACACCTATCTCAAGCAAGATGGAGAGAGATGGCCACCTACACCTATCTCAAGCAAGATGGAGAGAGACGGCCCCCTACACCTATCTCAAGCAAGATGGACAGAGACGGCCCCCTACACCTATCTCAAGCAAGATGGAGAGAGACGGCCACCTACACCTATCTCAAGCAAGACGGAGAGAGACAGCCACCTACACCTATCTCAAGCAAGATGGAGAGAGACGGCCGCCTACACCTATCTCAAGCAAGATGGAGAGAGACGGCCACCTACACCTATCTCAAGCAAGATGGACAGAGACGGCCCCCTACACCTATCTCAAGCAAGATGGAGAGAGACGGCCCCCTACACCTATCTCAAGCAACATGAAGAGAGACAGCCACCTACACCTATCTCAAGCAAGATGGAGAGAGATGGCCACCTACACCTATCTTAAGCAAGATGGACACAGATGGCCACATACGCCTATCTTAAGCAAGATAGACACAGATGGCCACCTACACCTATCTCAAGCAAAATGGACACAGATGGCCACCTACACATAACTCAAGCAAGATGGAGAGAGATGGCCACTTACATCTATCTCAAGCAAGATGGAGAGAGACGGCCACCTACACTATCTCAAGCAAGACGGACACAGATGGCCACCTACACCTATCTCAAGCAAGATGGACACAGATGGCCACCTACACCTATCTCAAGCAAGATGGACACAGATGGCCACCTACACCTATCTCAAGCAAGATGGACACAGATGGCCACCTACACCTATCTCAAGCAAGATGGAGAGAGACGGCCACCTACATCTATCAGAGTGGCACTATCTGATCTGACTAATGATGAAGCGGTTACTGTACTTAACTCCCGTGGTGAAGGTGAGTGCTGTCCCAGTCACTCAGCTGCAGAAATGAGTATCTGGCTTCTTCTGGAGATGCTGAAGGAAAGGTGGCCAGGTACTGGCCTGACCACATCATCCTCTAACGTGCCAACAGGTCAGTGGAAATATGGACACTAATACCATATCCTCTACATGCCAGTGTGGGACTAAAGAGCGACCTTTATCTTTTACTTTACTTCTACAGGGCTTCCAATATGTTAGAGCTGATGGTTGAATCCACTCTCACATCAACACTGGCAAACGATAGTTCATCAAGATCCGGTTTCTTTTCTTTTTTCTCCCACCAGCACTGTTCTATCTTGTTGTACAAACCCTCAAAAAGAGAGGGTTATGAGCAAAGAAGATTGTGATACAGTGAGGTCACTGGTTATCTGCTCAGCAATCAAAAAGTGATCAAGATCCTGTCTCTTTTTTTTTCCCCTCTCCTAGCACCTTCTAGTTCTATCTTGTACACACCATCAGAAATAGAAAAAAACAAGTTGAGGGCACAGATGTCCATGCTAGAGTGGTGATGGCAAAGTTATCAAAGCTGGCCAAGACCCTCCCACCCCCACCTTTCTGTTGGTGCTCTTAGTAACAGATTCTGCCAGGTTAATGGGGGGGGGGGGGCAGAGCTCACTGTGGTCCTCAAGATGGTGGGGTCTGCTAAGATGATTCTTTGCGAGCAAACCATTTAGACATGATGGCTGTGTTCCCACATCTTCATGACACTAATCGTTGAGATCATCCTGATGACAGATCCAGACAGACAAAATAACAACACAAGATAAGGCTCTGTAGTCAACTGTCATCATTTATTATCATCCCTGGACAAGAAGAGCAAACAGCTACATCACACAGCACCTGAAAGAAAACCAGCTACATCTATCTCAAGCAAGATGGAGAGAGATGGCCACCTACACCTATCTCAAGCAAGATGGACACAGATGGCCACCTACACCTATCTCAAGCAAGATGGAGAGAGACAGCCACCTACACCTATCTCAAGCAAGACGGAGAGAGATGGCCACCTACACCTATCTCAAGCAAGATGGACACAGATGGCCACCTACACCTATCTCAAGCAAGATGGAGAGAGACGGCCACCTACACCTATCTCAAGCAAGACGGAGAGAGACAGCCACCTACACCTATCTCAAGCAAGATGGACACAGATGGTCACCTACACCTATCTCAAGCAAGATGGAGAGAGATGGCCACCTACACCTATCTCAAGCAAGACGGAGAGAGACAGCCACCTACACCTATCAAAAGCAAGATGGACAGAGACGGCCCCCTACACCTATCTCAAGCAAGATGGAGAGAGACGGCCCCCTACACCTATCTCAAGCAACATGAAGAGAGACAGCCACCTACACCTATCTCAAGCAAGATGGAGAGAGATGGCCACCTACACCTATCTTAAGCAAGATGGACACAGATGGCCACATACGCCTATCTTAAGCAAGATAGACACAGATGGCCACCTACACCTATCTCAAGCAAAATGGACACAGATGGCCACCTACACCTAACTCAAGCAAGATGGAGAGAGATGGCCACTTACATCTATCTCAAGCAAGATGGAGAGAGACGGCCACCTACACCTATCTCAAGCAAGATGGAGAGAGACAGCCACCTACATCTATCTCAAGCAAGATGGAGAGAGATGGCCACCTACACCTATCTCAAGCAAGATGGACACAGATGGCCACCTACACCTATCTCAAGCAAGATGGAGAGAGACAGCCACCTACACCTATCTCAAGCAAGACGGAGAGAGATGGCCACCTACACCTATCTCAAGCAAGATGGACAGAGACGGCTACCTACACCTATCTCAAGCAAGACGGAGAGAGACAGCCACCTACACCTATCTCAAGCAAGATGGACACAGATGGCCACCTACACCTATCTCAAGCAAGATGGAGAGAGATGGCCACCTACACCTATCTCAAGCAAGACGGAGAGAGACAGCCACCTACACCTATCAAAAGCAAGATGGAGAGAGACGGCTACCTACACCTATCTCAAGCAAGATGGAGAGAGACAGCCACCTACACCTATCTCAAGCAAGATGGAGAGAGATGGCCACCTACACCTATCTCAAGCAAGATGGAGAGAGATGGCCACCTACACCTATCTCAAGCAAGACGGACACAGATGGCCACCTACACCTATCTCAAGCAAGATGGACACAGATGGCCACCTACACCTATCTCAAGCAAGATGGACACAGATGGCCACCTACACCTATCTCAAGCAAGATGGACACAGATGGCCACCTACACCTATCTCAAGCAAGATGGAGAGAGACGGCCACCTACATCTATCAGAGTGGCACTATCTGATCTGACTAATGATGAAGCGGTTACTGTACTTAACTCCCGTGGTGAAGGTGAGTGCTGTCCCAGTCACTCAGCTGCAGAAATGAGTATCTGGCTTCTTCTGGAGATGCTGAAGGAAAGGTGGCCAGGTACTGGCCTGACCACATCATCCTCTAACGTGCCAACAGGTCAGTGGAAATATGGACACTAATACCATATCCTCTACATGCCAGTGTGGGACTAAAGAGCGACCTTTATCTTTTACTTTACTTCTACAGGGCTTCCAATATGTTAGAGCTGATGGTTGAATCCACTCTCACATCAACACTGGCAAACGATAGTTCATCAAGATCCGGTTTCTTTTCTTTTTTCTCCCACCAGCACTGTTCTATCTTGTTGTACAAACCCTCAAAAAGAGAGGGTTATGAGCAAAGAAGATTGTGATACAGTGAGGTCACTGGTTATCTGCTCAGCAATCAAAAAGTGATCAAGATCCTGTCTCTTTTTTTTTCCCCTCTCCTAGCACCTTCTAGTTCTATCTTGTACACACCATCAGAAATAGAAAAAAACAAGTTGAGGGCACAGATGTCCATGCTAGAGTGGTGATGGCAAAGTTATCAAAGCTGGCCAAGACCCTCCCACCCCCACCTTTCTGTTGGTGCTCTTAGTAACAGATTCTGCCAGGTTAATGGGGGGGGGGGGCAGAGCTCACTGTGGTCCTCAAGATGGTGGGGTCTGCTAAGATGATGTCTTTGCGAGCAAACCATTTAGACATGATGGCTGTGTTCCCACATCTTCATGACACTAATCGTTGAGATCATCCTGATGACAGATCCAGACAGACAAAATAACAACACAAGATAAGGCTCTGTAGTCAACTGTCATCATTTATTATCATCCCTGGACAAGAAGAGCAAACAGCTACATCACACAGCACCTGAAAGAAAACCAGCTGAATCTCCTGGCAACGTATTATTGTAAGGATTTTTAGTTATGACAAAAATGCAAGACTGTAAATAGCCCACTATGTATGCTCACCAAAACACTGTTCAGATCTGTGATGTTGGCAACATCATGAAGATCATCTAGTGTTGATATTCCAGAATCTGAAGAGGCAGTATCCTGGCAATGTGTTAGATCTGTCAGGTATAACTCCTTTGGATCTGAAAGTAATACATTTTTTAAAATATAAGACGAGATTTCATTCCTGATTTTGTGGGGGGGGGGGGGGGGGGGGGGGGGGAAGAAGTGAAGATGTTATCTATTTTGGCAATAGGCGACTCTTAGCTGACATGCTGCCATCAGGGTTGACAAACCACAGCTGACCTAAACTCTGTCCCATCTCTCCATCAGCACCCTTAGTAACAGGCCTAGCCTGGCTAATAGGGCAGGGATCATCACAGTTTCCATGGTGATGAAGTCTGCCAAAGAAGCAATGCACACCTCCTGCTATTTAGCAGCACTCTGGGATTGAATAAAACAGCTGCCATAACCTACTCCCATGTTAATATGATGCTGTGCCTCAACTGCTTCGCAGCACCAGCTGCAGATAACACCAGCTCACAGTTCCAGGAAGATACAAGACATCCCGATTCTTCTTTTTTTTTTTTTTTCTCCAACTCTCAGTCACCAAAATCATTTCACAAGAAGGAGGGTTTCAATGAGTTTCTCCATAAATTGTATTAAATTTTGCTTATTATTCTATTAAAGTGTTTCTTATTCACAGTATGTAAGTAATTTAGGTCACTCTTCCCTACATTGTGGTATGAAACAGAAGAATCACCTCTTCTGTCTGAACTTCTATTTATCAGCTTCTTCTCCCCCTCCCCCACCCCCTTTCATCACTCATAAAGTATAAATCCAGTGGACCTCATACTTCAGTTTAGAAGTTCTGCATTTCTGAAGGCTTC
Source organism: Achatina immaculata (assembly GCA_009760885.1). Taxonomy (NCBI): domain Eukaryota; kingdom Metazoa; phylum Mollusca; class Gastropoda; order Stylommatophora; family Achatinidae; genus Lissachatina; species Lissachatina immaculata. The sequence goes on from CM019699.1 coordinate 9,493,710, forward strand.
CGTCTGGCTTTATTACTCTATGACAACAGTCAAAACATTTTCAAAATGAAACAGTCCCAACAGTTGCTCTAATTTTGCTCATGAATCATCCCTGGGACAAAAAATTATTGTTTACAATTTATAAATGAAACTGACAGACCATGCTGTATAACAAGGAGTAAAGCTGCAGTTGTTGGGAAGATGTATTTTATTGTCCACAAATTAAATGATACACCATATGGTCATGCCAAAAAAAAAAAAACCCCATAAATTTGGGGAGTGGGGCCAAGGGCGGTGGAAGAGAAGAGGAAACAGCAGAAAGCCTAAACCACAGACATCAAACACACTTCCATATTATACTAAAATAATATGGTAAAAAGTTAAAGAAAGTACCATATTTCAATGATGACCATCTTTAACACAGCACGAAAAAATAAAAGTTTCAATTTCTTCATCTTGGAAAAGAAATGTAATCTATCTCACTTCATCTTGGAAAAGAAATGTAATCTATCTCCAAATCATTTTGTTCTTTCTTTTAGCTACTGTTGCTCCAGTGAAATCAAAACCCCATGAGCATTTACAGAAATTGCAGAAGATTTGATTTTTTACAGAAACTGCAAGAAGACAGGACATTTACAGGAACTGCAGAAGACTGGATTTTTACAGAAACTGCAAGAAGACTGGATTTTTACTTGAACTGCAAGAAGACTGGACATTTACAAACTGAAGACAAGTGGGCATTTATAGGAACTGCAGAAGACATGATGGAATCAAATCTGCAGATTACAGATGACAACAATCAAAATAAGATGAAAATAAATTTAAAAAACAAAACAAAACAGTTCAAATTTCCACATATAAATTCAGTCACTAAGAAAAAACATCCAAAATATTACTAGCCAACATCAAAACCAGCATCATAACCACCAATGCTATCATCAAATAACACCAACAGAACACCAGTTACACCACAGCTACACTAACAGAACACCAGTTACACCACAGCTACACTAACAGAACACCAGTCACACCACAGCTACATCAACACAAAACAAGTCACATCACAGCTACAGCAGTCACATCACAGCTACACCAGTCACACCACAGCTACACCAGTCACATCACAGCTACATCAACACAAAACCAGTCACATCACAGCTACACTAGTCACATCACAGCTATATTAACACAAAACCAGTCACACCACAGCTACACCAGTCACACCACAGCTACATCAACACAAAACCAGTCACATCACAGCTACACCAGTCACACCACAGATATACCAACAGAATACCAGTCACACAACAGCTACACCAACAGAACACTGGTCACATCAACAGATCACCAGTCACATCACAGCTACACCAACAGAACACCAGTTACACCACAGCTACACCAACAGAACACCAGTCATACCATAGTTACACCAACAGAACAACAGTCACATCACAGCTACACCAACAGAACAACAGTCACACCGCAACTACACTAACAGAACACTGGTCACATCAACAGACTACCAGTCACATCACAGCTACGCCAACAGAACACCAGTCACACCAAAGCTAGACCAACAGGACACTGGTCACACTATCATAACACCAATCACACCAAAGCTACAAATCACCAGTCACACCACAGCTACACCAACACAAAACCAGTCACACAACAGCTATAATAAAAGAATACCAGTCACACCATAGCTACACCAAAAGAACACCAGTCACACTGCACACAGCTGCACCAACAGAACACCAGTCACACATCAGCTACACCAACAGAAAACCAGTAACACCACATAACACCAGTCGCACAATAGCTACACCAACAGAACACCAGTCACACAACAGCTACACTAACAGAACACCAGTCACACCATAGCTACACCAACAGAACACCAGTCACACAACAGCTACACTAATAGAACACCAATCATACCAAAGCTACACCAACAGAACACCAGTTATGCATTAGCTATACTAAAAGAACACCAGTCACACCACAGCTACACCAGAACACCAGTCACACAACAGCTACACTAATAGAACACCAGTCACACTATAGCTACGCCAAAAGAACACCAGTCACACCACACACAGCCACACCAACAACAAAATTAAAACAGTAAAAATAAATGGCAGAAGAAATACCAGCGAATAATTACATTGCAAACATGAACCTGAAGGCATCATGATCAAACTCTTGCAACACCAGCACAGAAACAGACAAAATTATGGGCCTATGTCATACTACTAGCATGAACTGATGTCAATTACTGTCCTACATCAATGATTCTCAGTCTGGAGATGTCAATGCCCCTGATTACAATTACCATGCATTCAAAACTGTATATTCTGAGTAAGCATGAAACTATATATAATCAGTTGATAGCATAAATAGAACATTAGAATTCTCTTGCTTTCATTCTTGTATAAATCCTGACACTGTATTCCTAGACCATAACCCAAGAGTTTGAAATGTTTTGTGTGTAAAATGCTTTTTATGACGTTACATTCAGGATGTGGTCCATAAAACATGTCATTATATGAAACTAGCCCACAAAATGTTTTATTACATAAATACACAACTGTAAGTTTTGATGTTCAGCACAGTACATCATGGAGTCCTGTTACCAATATTCTAGATCTCTGTCACAAAAGTTTTGAGAACCACTGTTCTTCTATCCACAGTGATAATAATCACTACACTAACTTCAGCAGTGATTTATGTTGCAAGGCAAACAGCTAGACTAAACCTATAATACTACATCTATGAGTATAAAAGTAAGATGCTGTAAAAAGAAGCCTCTGGTTTATTACTGCATTACTACTTCACAAACAGATCATTATCACACATTTTGCCTGGACTTAAATAGTAGCCTGAGGAGAAAATACAACATTCTCTTGTGTGTCCTTCCCATCATCCTCTGCTCTATTTAATAGCACGGGGTGTAAAGGACACTGCCTGTAATCTTCAATTTTATTGTTTATGAGATTCCTCCTCATTTCTTTCTGCTGACATATTTATTACTTTATTAGATGCTGTGCTGACAGATGGGGGCCATGTTTCTGTCTCACTCTGCAGTCCATGCTATGTCTAATCCATATATCTAGATATTCAATATACGGGCAGTCTCCAAGTTATGAAACATCCAACTTACATACAACCCATAGTTATGAAGACCCCCCCCCCCCACAAAGCCCATTATATTAAAAATTCATGTTACATACAATGGTTTGTAATAACGAATAGGTGCTACTTTGCAGCATGCACTGAGCATCTTCTTCTTATCTTATATCCTTCCCGTGCCGTTAAACGTCACATAGGGCTCGCAAGGTAGGTAAAAAAAAAAAAGGTAACGGTAATCCTCTCATGCCTTAGAGGCACATAGAGATATGGTGTTAGAGAATCTACAGCGGTTTATTTTATGGATAAAAAAAGTACATTGTATCTATCTCTGAACCTTCAGGTGCCTAGGGAACATGGGGCTTCCACAAGGGTTTTCCACATATGCCTGTCCTTCACCCCCTTTTTTCTTCCGCTCTTGCCCAGGTGAGTCCTGTTACCCAACATCCTGTGTTATTCTTCTCCTATCTCCTCAGGTCTACACTTACTCCCGTTTCCCTGAGGTGCTCATGTCAACACTGTAAACTATTTATTATATAACTGACATTGGATACAACCCACACCTAACTTTTCCAACTTATGCTTAAATTCCACTTTTGAACAGACTTAGGCACGAAACTTGCTTGTTGCTCGGGGAACACCTGTATCTAGATATACTGCCTTTCGCTATGTCTGTACCATCGAGTCCATTCAGATATTTTTCTCTCAGTCTCCTTTTATTTCCTTCGGTTTTCCAGTGATTGTCAAGTTCTCTAAATTCTATCTTCTCATGACATGTGAAAATAAATTTATACATATTTATGGACTGATATTTATTTATTACAAAATATGTATGAATGGGATAAAAGACATATGGTAGACAGCCAAGAAGATGGCAAAAGACTGTCAGAAATAGAATTATCCTGCTACCTGCAGCCTGCTGTGTCTTGGCTACTGAAGGGAAGAATGAATGAATAAATGAATGATCTTTATTTTAAAAGGGTGAAGAATTGGATGTGCAGGTCCATCTCCGAAGAGTGAGTGAGAGAGAGAGAGAGAGAAAGAGAGAGAGAGAGAATGTGAAAAGCACATGCAAATGAAATATATATAACATCATATGATGTTTAATGCTACCTGAAGATTTCCTTAGTGGAAAATGTGGTGGCTTGTGTCAGGAAGCATCATAAACATCTTTACATATCAAATATTATCATCTTGCTAAATGGACAACTTCTGATCATATTTTTGTTATAGTAACATAACAGGTACATTATATCTTGCTCAAAGGGCACTTATGGTCATAGTGGCATAGTATATGAAGAGATTTTTTCATTCATCATCATCAGGAGCCATCCAACAGACAATGATGATCAAGTTTCTCTACAAATCTCAGTTCCTGATGTTCCCTCCATCAGAACAATTAGTGATTGTGGCTAGGAACTGAACTCATGCTCATGCTACAGATACTGAGGATCATGTTCTAGAGAATCAATTTTGCGAAAATTTCATCTGAAATTAATCAGGAACTGAGATTTGTAGAGAAACTTGATCATCACTGTCTGCTGGATGGCTCTCCTGATGATGATGAATGAAAAAATCTCTCCATAAACTATGCCACAATGACCATAAGTGCCCTTTGAGCAAGATATAATGTACCAGTTATGTTACCATAACATTTTTAAACAGTCTAATTATGGTATTCTTCTTCTTCTAAGAAACCATATCTCTGTTCTCTTCAATGATTTCTGCTTGAATTTGTTTAATGCCCATGGTTCAAATCACGGACAGAACAAGACAAGGTCAATACAGTATCCCACAATTCTTTTTCTGACATTTTACAACTGTTTTGTTTTGTTATTTTTTTCAAATTCACACCCTAGTTTGTTGGATAACCATAGTGTCTGGATTTCCTTTCATATTACTGTGGATCTGACTGAACACTGATGACCAACTAATTCTGGTGAATTGTGGCTTTCATAAAGTCAGCTCTCTAGAACACGATTCTCAATATCCATAGTTATCGACAGAACTTGCATAAGTTTCAATTTCTTTTTTTTTTTACACAGGATTAACTCTTGAAATAATTTTCTGGTCTAGGCTAAATCTATGTCCCACAATAAACATGTAGTAGGTCTGTGATATGTCAGTGCCTTTATATTTCTAGGCCACTACAGCATTTGAGGTAAGGATGTCCTCGCTGCCTCCATTTTCATAGGGAAACCCAAGGCATCCATTTTTTCAGACTGGACTGTCCCTGGTGTCTGATGGTCCAAAAAAATGTCACCTGAGTGAGAAACTGAACTAGGGACCTTCTGCCCGGAAGGCACGTGTTAAAAATTAAATCTACAGCCCAGTGATCCATCCTTTATCTGTGCATTGCTGTTTAATAATCAAACTACCAACATTTTTTTAAGAAAAAAAAAGAATGTTAAAAATGTATTTATAAGGAAATGACACATACAGTAATCATAGCCCCCACTGTGCTCTATGGCAGCTGGGGGGGTGGGAGGCACATAGCATAAGAATCAACTGTGCAAAAAGTTTTGAGGGATATTAGGATGCTGGAATTGAAGGCAAGGGCATGCCAGGTAAAAAAAAAAAAAAACATTTGAGAACCACTGCCTTAGAGGAATCTAAAGGATGTTGTATTAATATCAGTTGTCTATATTTTCCTTGTCAGTTTACTTAGAGGGTGATGTGGTCAGTATTACACCTGGCCACCTTTAACTTTCCTAGCATGTGGAGCCAGGTATTCATTCTTATGACTGGGTGACATGGACGTTTTCTGCTGGATCTGAACCACTGTCACTCATCATGGGAGATGAAGGTACTAACCACTTCACTTCTAAGCCACTATTTACAAAAGATCTGTACTTTCTTTAAATCACATGAATTCTCGTGTTTCTCTGATCGAGAAATATTGTACTCATGTTATGTTCCAGCAGAATGTGACAAAGTGTAGAAGAGTTCTCTGGCGATCGTCCTTGCAGTCCGCCACACCCAACTAAGGTCTGGCGTATTTTCAGAACAGTGTTCCCTCCTATTGTGATTCACATTCACTCAGTTAGACTACTGTTTATAGGGGGACAACTGGGAGATAGAATATGATCTTGACCAGCTACAGATCGCTAACACTGACGTAAGCAACGAGATTTGGGTCGCTGGCCACTATCTCATTCAGGTTGAGCACTGCGTCTTTGCTTCCTATCTCCCAGTGATCGAGAACGAAACAGAACGATCTATACGGATCTTAATGTCGCCATGTGTCTATTTTACAATAAATCAGTACTCACTCATTGTTCCAACTTTTAGAAATATCTCGCCATTAAAATCCAAATCCTCGGAATTACATTCGTCGAATAAAACATCAGACGCCATACTAAACAACCAAACAAAGAAAGATTAATGAAAATTGTCAAATAAAACGTTTCAAGATATTCTGATGTTCTTATCGTCACCACACCATTGCCCTGATAATCAAGCCGACAGCTATTGTTTACGACTTATCCTTTACCCATTTTCCGATTGTCGCAAAACATCGACACGTCATTGCTTGACTCAGTGGTTCTCACACTCTGTATGTCATAGGGCCCTATTCAAACTGTGGATTTATTTTAGTCAAAAGTATGCCTCTTCTTCTTCTTCTTCGTTCACTTCTACCACCAAGGCCGCCCTGAGATCCTAAAAAAATATGCCAAAAGTCATATTATATCCAGAGATATGTTTGTTTCTTTTTGCTGTCCCTATACCGATCTCGTCATGTCTACTGTCTTTCTTTTCAGTGTACCAAATCATGCAGAAATGGAACAAGATGGGCACACAGTTTTGTGTCGCCTGTTAGAAAAAGAGAAGGGGTCAAGATGTCGAAAATAGCACTAAGATGGACACCACATGAGAACAAAAGTAAGGGTAGACCAAAGGAGACATGGAGAAGAACAACATAGAGGGTGTTGAGCCCCAATAGAAGGCTCACCTGGCCAAGAGCACAAAAAAAAGGCAAAGGACAGGAGTGTGTCCTTGCGGAAGCCCCATGTGCCTTGGGGACTTAAAGTTCAGAGAGAGAGAGAGAGAGAGAGAGAGAGAGAGAGAGAGAGAGAAAGAGAGAGAGAAAGAGATAGAGAGATGTTGTCAGTACTAAACTTGGTTGCCTTTATTATGTTGCACGTTATTATACGTACAAACGCGCCAGTGTGGTTACCGGGGCCCATGGAGATGAAAAAATAGGACCACTGCCACCGTCTACGCATATTGTAAGAGGCGACAAATGAGGTTAAGGGATAGGCCAACGATCTGTTCTCTGTGGAGCGTTACAGAAACACGGAGAGGAAAACCAGGACATTTTAATTTGGAAAAGGAAGGGACTCTGATAACAGAGGGCGTGACGTTGTGCAGTCAAAGCCGAAAGCAAGCTGCAGAACCGACATCCCAACTGAGTACCAAGACACCTTTTACCATTGCATGTTGGAATGTTAGAACAATGTATGAAAGTGGAAAGGCTGCCATGATACCGAGAGAAATGAATAGATGTAATATAAAGATACTGGGGCTGAGCGAAACACTGGACAGAAACAGGTAAGCTTAGACTAGCAACAGGGGAGACAATCCTGTTTTCACGTCACCAAAATCCAAATGCAGCACACTCGGAGGGCGTGGCATTAATGCTAACTAGAGAGTTCAAGAGAGGACTGATGAGCAGGGAAGGGGGGGCAGTTAGCTCAAGGATAATTACAGCCTGCTTCTCAACAAATAAGAAGGATATTATGTTGAATATCATCCAGGTATACGCGCCAACAAATAATGCAGAAGAGGTAGTAAAGGACGAATTATATAACACATTGCAGGAAATTCTAGACCAACAAGGCAACAAACACATAATAGTTTTAATGGGGGACATCAAAGCAAAGGTATTAAGATCAACATAGGTTATGAGAAAGTAATGGGTCAAAATGGATTAGGAATAATGAACGAAAATGGAGAAAAGCTAGCAGATCTATGCATGCTCAACAATCTTGTCACTATAGGAAGTATATTTCCACATAAAACTATACACAAAGCTGCGTAGGTATCACCAGATCATGTCACTGAGAACCAGATAGACCATATTTGTATTATTTGAAGCTTTCGCAGAACATTGCAAGATGTCAGAGTGAAACAAGGTGTAGATGTAGCTTCTGACCACCACCTACTGATAGCTAAACTGAGAATGAAACTGAAGAAGCACCACAAAACAAACATGGCAAGGAAAAGATATAATATGGTGCTGTTGGAGGACCCAGAAATCGCAAAGAACTTTAAACTGAAACTGAGCAACAGATTTCAAGTTCTGCAGGAGTTATACGAAGAAGATACATCAGATGTGACCATTGTGTGGAACAGTGCCATAGAAATGTGGAGCAAATCATGTGAAGAGACAGTGGGATTTAAGAAACCTCACCACAAGGAATGGATTACATTGTAAACACTGAAGAAGATAGAAGGACAGAAATGAAAGCAAAAATAAATGACAGTAAAACAAGAGCCAGCAAAGGCCTCAGCTCAGATAGAGTACAATTTGGCCCATAAAGAGGTTAGGAAAAGTGTAAAGAAAGACAGACAGGCCTATTTTGATAATATGGCAAGACAGGCAGAAGAGGCAGCTGGTAAAAACAATATAAGAGGTCTGTATGAAATCACCAAGAAGTTGCCAAATAGACCATGTAGGACAGAAAAGCCCATCAAAAACTAGGTATGTAAGGTAGTAACATCAGAAGAAGAGCAGATGCAAAGATGGGTGGAATACTTCAGCAGAATCCTAAATAGGCCAGCACCGACAAAAACAGAGGAGATACCAGCAGCAGAGAATACTCTAGACATCAATGTAGAACCACCCATCAAGGTTGAAATTGAACACGCTATCTCAGAGCTGAAGAAAAATAAGGCACTGGGTCCAGATGGAATTGTAGAAGAAGTGCTCTTAGTGAACAAATAAATAACAACAGAAATGCTGTTCTTACTATTTAGCAGGATTTGGGAAGAAGAGAAGGTTCCAGAGGACTGGAAGGAAGCCCACACTAATCAGTGTATAAGTATACAACTATACACGAAGCACTACAGTAAAGCTGTGATACCAAAATGTATAAACCAGGAAAAAAGTAGGAGCAGCTTTATTACTTAACGATTACAAAGTTGTGACATTTCAGCGTGAGCCTTAATCATACAAAAACATACAGGATGAAGAAATAGAGAGAAGAGATAAAGTATAGATTCACATGAATGCTATTTTTAAAAAAAAATTAATAATGAACAGAGCACTTACCTGTAACTATAAGAAGATGTGGCTTGTCTGACACTGTGTGTCAGAAATGAGCATGGTAGGATGTAGAGACTTTAAATAGAGACCCGTGATGTGTGGTCGGTGGGTCATAACTGGGGGTGGTGAGTGGGGAAACCGTGGAGGGGAGAGAGAGTGGTACAATGTTAACCTAGCCAGGATAAGGTGAAATAGATGATTATAGTTAGGGTAGAAGGGTTGTAATGTGATGCTGTGAGGAGGTTCTGAGAGAAGAGAGTGGAACATAGTGGAGAGGGATTATAATTGTTGAAGAGGAAAATGTTAGGTGTAGCTGAATAGCAAGTTTATCCCGAGTGGTTCCAGCGTCCCATAATCCTGAAATCAGTGGTTCTCAAGTGCTAGGTGGCTTGTGTCATCTGTGTGACATTGAAATGGCCCCATCCATAGTACCCAGAATAGCTGCTCCTACTTTTCTTTTCCCCTAGTTTATACATTTTGGAACGAGGCCCAACTTATAAAACTCCTTAAGAAAGGAGATCTATTAGAATGTAAGAACTATTGAGGCATCTCCCTCTCTCAATACCCAGCAAGGTCTTCAGCAGGATTTTGCTAAATAGAATTAAAACGTCAGTAGACAGTAAACTAAGAGAAGAGCAAGCAGGTTTCAGACAAGGAAGAGCCTGTACTGACCACATTGCTACAATGCGAATAATAGTAGAACAGTTAGTGGAGTGGAATTCTTCACTGTTAGTTACAAAGAACCAGACAATAAAGTAAAAAGTTCAACTAGAAGAGACAAAAGAGAATATATGGTCAATATGGCAAAAGAAGCAGAAAATGCAGCAAAAACAGGAGACAGCAAAACTCTATATAACATACAGAAGAGGCTAACAGGTGCTATTACCTCCAGAGAAAGACCAGTCTTTAGCAAAACAGGCAGTCTATTAACATCAGGTAAAGACCAAAAGCAAATGTCCTCTTTAGAGCTTCACGTGGTCGATCTCTTTTTCTTTGGCCTGTGGTGTTCCACTTGATAACTTGTTTTGGGATTGCCTGATTGATAATAGGTATACAAGGCTATAGATAACCTATAACTATTCAGGATACGAAAAGATTAATACTGCATTCCAAGTGAAGTTTAGTGAAGGTTTTTATTTATTTTTGCCTTCCATATTTCTGTATCATATATCATACTAAAGTGATTTAACATGGTAAATTGAGGTTTGTCTGCATTCTAAATACTAATGTTCCCATAATTCTCTCTATCAATCTAAGTTCAAAGTTCAAAATTCAAACTCCAGCTTCACTGCATTCTGGACAACCCCATATATGCCCAGCCACAGCATCCATTGAAGAGTATGTTTGCTAATAGTTCCTGTCAAATGTTGGTTGTTTACAATACATTTTCTGCCACACAGTTCGGACTTCCTCCCAGCACCTTTAATTTATCCTACCTGGAGCAGTCTGTCCAATACAGCCATAGCAATGTCCCCTTTGTCCATTGTCAGTCTGCCATTTATTTTTGTCTGTCCAGCAAGTCTGTCTGCCACAACATTGCCATGTACTCCTGTATGCCCTGGACAGTAAAGCCACATTAGGCTTGTCACAGCTGACTGGCTTAACAGATGACCCCATTCTTTTCAAAGCAAATTCTCAATCTTACAAGGTATACTCTGTGAATCTGTCACGATGACACTATTAACCACATCTCTATCAGTCTGCATGCTGTGATTGTTAATTCTTTTATGCTACATCACTCTTAAACAGTTTGCACATGGTAACTACAGACCACACACTGTTTGTAAGCACTGCAAAAGATAAGAAGAGTAATCTGCAAAACCAAGTGACTAAGCTGAGTCTAGACCAGCGGGACTGGAAGCTTGCCCACCTCATTGCAAGCTCCACTGGATTTGCCATATTATAGATAAGGTATATAGGTATCTGACACTCTTATAATAGACAAGAGGATTCTAGCAGATTTCTCAGTTCTATATTCTCTCTTTCTTTTACAGAAAGTTCTGTTCCCTAAAAATTCTGCCTTATAAGAGAGTGACATTATATTTTATAACAATAACAATAACAAATAGTGTTGATTGCTACAGGTTTCTAGGCTACAGGAAAATGGGATATTGTTTATAAATATGAGTTGTAAGTCTAACGTTCATTAACTGCGTGATGTACTAAGTCTGACATTCGTAAGCAGGGGACTGACTCAATTTTGTTTTGATGAAATATCCTGACAAAGCAGATTGTGCCATTGTTTATACCCTTGGTAAAGTAGAACCACGTGGAAGATAGGTGAATTTGGGCGAATGAGCAAACCACACAGTTGATACTTGGGTTCTGGTTATAACTGAAAATGGGTGAAAGTCTGGACATAGGTAAGAAGTGTCTTAAAGTTCTGTGTAACTCAGTCCATAGAAATTATCCTTTGTGATTAATTTACTCTGCGTATACAGACTTAGAAAAGGTGTCATTAATTTTCTTAGTGCTGGCATAGTTTTACAATTAAAGAAATGATAAAAGTGATAGAATTTAGAAACATTTGGTACAAATATTTGAAAGTTGTTTCCTACTAGATAAAAAAAAAGTTTTTGCAAAATCTCCCTACTTACATGTCTAATACTAGAGGACGTCTTCTTCTTCGTTCACTTCTACCACCAAAAACCGCACTGTGAACCTACTGAATTCACGCCTGTGGTCCTCGTTAGGTCCCGTGGTCCCCTGTGTGGTCCAAAATAGACCACACGAGTTCCACGAAAGGACCACAAGGGGTTCAGAGTATCACAGTGCTTTAGCCTGTATTCTTGGTGGGTCTCAGAAGCGGGATTGCGTGACACCGTGGTTTTCATTGCACCAGTTTGGTCTAGGGTTGGACTTTCTCACCGGAAGACCTCGACGTGTTTGGAATATCAGTGCATCCCCGCTGGGTGAGAGGCGTTAGCCCACCCAGGCCAGAGTTGGACTTTCTCACCGGAAAACCTCGACGTGTTTTGAGATACCCGTGTATCACCACCGGGTGAGAAGTGGTTGCCCATCCAGTCCAGGGTTGGACTTTCTCACCGGAAAACCTCAGCGTGATTAGGATACGCAGACATCCCCGCCGGGTGAGAGGTGGTTGCCTATCTAGACTTCCCTGGTCCAGTGTCTCCGACTTCAGCATTTTGCGGTCGTGGCCGCTACCCTTCCTAGTTGTGACCAGGATGGAGCTTTTGTCCAGGAGGGCGAATCCTCGCCACTAGTGACTTCTACCCCTGGGTTGAGCCGGTTTAGGCATTTCCCAGTATGGGCGTGTTTGGGACGGGACCGAGCTCTAGGGCAGAGGTACTGTGACATTCATAGCCTTCAAGATTCACCCCTGGTATGAGCCGGTTTAGGCAAAATTCACCAGTATGGGTGTTTATCAGGCGTTACCGACCTCTAGAGCGGAGGTGGCATGACATGTCTAGCCATCGAGTTCCACCCCTGGTGTGTGCCGGTTTAGGCATATTTCACCAGTGTAGGTGTATTTCGGACGTAGGCGGCCTCTAGAGCAGAGGTGCCGTGGTATAGCTCTCGTAGCGATACTACTGGACATACCAGGTTAAACTTCACTTTCCACCACCTTTTCCCATCGGCGCCGCACAGCAACCTTTATTTCCGCATTTACTTCCTTAACCGGGAGGAGCTTCACTCCGCGCGCGGCATTTGAAAAGTCAAGCCAGCAGTGACTTAACCTCTGGGACAAGCTGGTTCATGCATTTCACCCGATATGACTGCACTCAGGACGTGGCCGACCTCCAGACCAGAGGTGCCGTGATTTGACTGTTTGCTTCGCTTTATTCTTTCAACCACCTTTTCCGCAGTGATGCTGCGCGGCAACCTCATTTGCAAATTTCTTCATTGGCCGGGAAGAGCACCGCTCCACACACGGCAGCTGAAGATCTCGCCAACAGCAGCAGATGAGCTACCAAACGTGACACTCATCTACCCTAAGTAACTGGTTTTCAGGCGCCAGATATTCGCCCTCGCCCCTTCTCCTGTCAGTTTAAACAGTTCTGCCACGGGAAGGCCAGGAGCTGGACTTGACTGCCAGAGGCTGTTTGTGGCGCGTTTGCAGTCCTTAGAACCACTAGAGGACGTGATTTTACTTGATAGCTTCAATTTAAAAATGCTTCATATTCTTGGGGATGGAATATTCTGAGGAAATTACATACATTACAAAATTCACAATGATGTTATCATGATTATGATAATCTGTAAAATTGTTAACTGCCACAAACACTGGTGAGAAATGAAGCTTTCGGTGTCTTTTCCCACTGCAGGTGTGGTTCACACTATTGGAGAAATTGGGAGATAAATTTGCTTTATTCCAAACTATCAGCCAAAGATAATATTGTTGGAGCCATCTTTTCTATCCTTTCAGTCATCTTTTTGTGGGGTTTCAGACAAAGCTATTCAGTGATTCCTCTCAGAACCTTGACTGTCCCCACACAGAAAAGTATGGGAGATAATGCATTATTTCCAACATTTCTGATGTTATACAAAAACCTTGGTAATAGAAAGCCCATGGCTTATGGTTTCAGCTTCAAAATGGAATGAATAACAATTATCACATACAGCATTTATAGAATCCATATTATATGGCTTATAGTTTTTTTTTTTTAGCAATTATATGCTATGGTGTACCTCAGTGATTTTTAGCCTCTGTTCTGACTGCAGAAGAAGTACAAGAACAGCTTTCTTCCTCTTCTTCGTTCGCACTTCTGCCTATATCTGCAGTCCTGTCTCTTGGATAAATTTCATTGTTATTTGTAATTCATAAAAAAGAACAGTGAGCTATTCCTTCTTTCAGAGCTCTGTTTAAAGCACTGACAGTTTCTCTAGTTACATTGTCTCTGTTTAGAGCTCATTCAGTTTCAATGTCTTGAACTTTTCTCTTTCATTACATTTATTCAAGAACAGTTTAGTTTCATTCTATTTGTCCAATTTGATTATCATTTCAATGCAAATGTCAGAATCATGTTTTGTGTATTCTATGTGCTCATTTTTGTTTTGATCACCTAATTTCAGTAATCTTTATTGTTTCTTGGTTAGGTCTTCCGGTGAGAAAGTCCAACCCTAGACTAAACTGGTGCAATGAAAACCACGGTGTCACGCAATCCCGCTTCCGAGACCCACCAAGAATACAGGCTAAAGCACTGTGACACTCTGAATCTCTTGTGGTCCTTTCGTGGATCTCGTGTGGTCTATTTTGGACCACACAGGGGACCACGGGACCTAACGAGGACCACAGGCATGAATTCAGTAGGTTCACAGTGCGGTTTTTGGTGGTAGAAGTGAACGAAGAAGAAGAAGAAGAAGTTTCTTGGTTATATTTTGCTTCTGCCTCTCTGATTATCATTTTGTTCTTCAGTTAGATTAAATTGTGTCTTCACAGTGTCCTTCAAGTGAATATCACTTTCAAACCAAGTATTCTATGTTTCTTAGTGTCACAGTATAGAGACTGTGAGTAGGTACTTGATCTGTAGTTGCCTATTGATGTATGTATACACTGTTTGCTGTCTATCTCTGCACTGTCTTCAGTGATATTGTTTTTTGCCATTCCAAATATGAACTAGACAGTTAACATACTATATTCTGAGTCCTGACATTCTTAATCCTGATTGTACTACAGTATTAAATAAAATGACATTAGTTCTGTGTGCAATAACTATTTCTAACATTTTGATTTCACTGTTGCACAACTTATAAACCTTCGCTCATTCCCCTTTCCTCATGCTGGGTTTTGAAATGCACACATTTCTTTCACTGGTTCTGTATCTCAGAACTGTATGATGATGATGATGATGATGGAGTAATATCAGACATTTGTGACTTATTTTTCTGATTAAATTCTCCTTCCAGTTTTATCACTGTTCACTCCAACAGAATACAGTTTGGTACCATTGGGAGGTAGGTTTTTTTTTTTTTTAGCTGTGATTCACCAACTATGACATAAGAAGTCAGCTGTGTGTCAGTGACTATCACCTCTTTCAACTCCAGTACTGCTTCTTTGATTCCCCCAGTTGATTACATAAACCCAAAGTCAGCAGATGCAGCCATGATAAGAGCTGCTAATCAAAGTAACACTGGGAAAGTTCTACAGCTTACATTTACCTGAACCAAAAACTGTCTTATACAATAAAAATGTGCAAATAAAAGAACTCGACACAGTATCTATATATATATAAATATATCTGATCAGGTCATCTTTTGTTCATGAATCAATGAACTGTTTTTGAACAAAGTTTCAGTGAAGATTCAAGAAAAAAATAGTTGGGAGGACCATCTCAGCCAACCTTAGAGAGAGCACAGGATGATGATCAGAGATTAGAATATATAGTCCAGAGATTATGCAGTACAAGAAAATATGATATTGCATGGCTTTGCCAATCGCTGAAGTAACGTGTGTATTGTGCGCTGGCTCTGTGCAGGTGTTTGTGTGGAGTGAACTCTTCACAATATCCGTTCACACCTTTCTCACATTCACACAGAAGATCTTTTGGACATCATCATAAATACATAGTATCACATAGTACATGTAAGATCTTCTATACAGTTGTTAAAAAAAAAAACATTAATGAGTTTTAATTTTTAATATTTTGTAAAATTTTATTTAAAAAAAATCACCTACAGGCCATGTGCAATTCATATTATAAAACATAAACATTGTTTTATGGAATAAAAAGATTACAAGAGTTTTATTACAAAACATCACCAAAATGTATACTTTATAAACATTATTAATTGATAATGTTTTTAACAGAATAATCCAAACAAGCTACACACACACACGCATGAGATTCCCATCACTACATTTCAGTTTGTGCTACAAAATATTCCACTTTCCAGTGCGTGTGTAAGAAGATAATGCTCTATGGGCTTGTCTTCTTATCTTGACACAAGGGTCTCTGTTGAATTCCTCAAGGGCTTGGACTATATTTTCCTCTAAGTGCTCAGGACTGCCATCACATAAAGTGTGTAGAACTTGATACCTGCAAGGGAATTAATTCTCATTTATAAACATGCTTACTATTGGTTACCTTCCCATACCTAAATTAGACAACCATTTGCACACCTTCATATCCTTGCTTATATTATCTAATATGGTATTTGTCCCCTCAACACTGGAAAGATAAATGAGTAAGGAGACAAGACTCTTTTTTATTCTCATGCCAAGTATTGAATGGAATAGGATATACTTTTCCTCCAGAAACATTTGTTATGTTTTTTTTCTGAATACTATGTTGATAATGGAGAGGTTTTGCAGTAGCAGATGTTTCTGGTTATCTTCAATAATGCAGGGCAGTCCAGTGTATGGTGAAGCACAGTTTATTATTATTCTTGGTTGCTATTATGCATGCAGTGTGATCATTGCTGGCACTACCACTAGACTAACTAGGTGGCCAAATAGTGCACACAGCTCAGAGGAGTACAATACTGACTGCTGAGGGACAAGATTTTATACATATTAGTAAGCTGTCCATAGGACATTAAACAGCCTGGTAAAATGGAATGTGCGGCACAGTCTCCTCACATAATGAGAATGTAAGAAGCTCATAATGTGAACATAAAAATGATATTTATTTTTCCTAGCTTAAGATTTCTCTCTCTCTGAACCTAAGTGCCCAGGGCACATGGGGGGGGGGGGGGGGTGGTTCCGCAAAGGTTTTCCACAAATGCCTGTTCTTTGCCTTTTTTTTCCCCCCGCTCTTGCCCAGGTGAGCCATCTATTGCTCAACGTCCTCTCTGTTGTTCTTCTCCATGTCTTCTTTGGTCTGCCCTTACTTCTGTTCCCCTGTGGTGTCCATCTTAGTGCTATTTTTGGTAGTGAGTTGTCAGTCATTCGGAGCACATGTCCCAACCATCGCCAGCGTCTTTCCTCAATAATTGCTGTCAGTGGCTTCATCTGCATTTCTGCCAACAAGATGTTATTTCTTAAGGTGTTCAGCCAAAATATTTTTCTAATTCTTCATAGACATTTAGTCTGGAAAAAGTTCAACTTATTTTTCTATGGTTTTGATTTTCCAGCATTCACTTCCATAGAGTAGTACACTTAGAACATTACTCTTAAATATCCTGATTTTCATATTCATGCTTAGTTTTTTAGATTTTCATATAGTCTGCAGCACTGCAAAAGCCTGGTTTGCTCTAGTAAGTCTGCTGTTGATGTCCTCTGCATTGCCTCCATTTTCTACCACTCTACTGCCAAGATATACAAATTCATTGACCTCCTCCACTAACTTGCTATCTATTCTGAGTACATTTCTGTTGTTCACATTTTGCTTCATTAACTTTGTCCTTCCTACGTTGATATTTAGTCCTATGTTGTTTGCATTCTGAGTTAGCGTGTTTATTTTATCTTGCATATCTTTGTGGCTGCTTGATAGTAGACAAATATCATCCTCAAAGTCAAGGTCTTCCAGCACTGTGTCAAAGGTCCACTGTAATCCTCTGCATTTGTCTGATGTTGCCTCCTTCATTAACCAGTCTGCTGCCAAGATAAATAATGCTAGCGATAGTACACATCTCTGCTTCACCCCTGTTTGTACCCTAAAGCTGTTGGAGGTATGGTCTCCATATTTCACTTTGCACTGAAAACACTCGTATACAGCTTTGATCACATTCACTATCTTATGGGAGAGGATTTTCCACAGTGCATCTCTGCTGACATTGTCAAAGACTTTCTCAAAATCTATAAACAATGCATATATTGTGCTATGCCACTCATTTGCCTGTTCTAATATTTGTCCAAGTACAAATATGTGGTCTGTGCATGATCTTCCTTTCCTAAATCCTGCCTGCTCTTTCCAGAGTTTTCCCTCAAGTGCTGGTACAATTCTGTTAATGATTATTCTACAAAATACTTTACTAGTGAGTGGCATGAGGGTAATGTTTCTCCAGTTCCCACAATTTCTGAGGTCACCCTTCTTTGGTAGTTTTACTATAAGGCCAGTTTTCCACTTCTCTGGACCTTTTTCTAGATCCCAAATTTGTTATAGTATCCAGCAGAGTTGTTTTGGTGTTTCTGTTTCTTCTGCTTTCAACATCTCAGCAATCATTTCATCTTCACCTGGTGCCCTATCCAATTTTAGCTTCTTTATTGCCTCCGTTACTACACTTATTGTTATTGGTCTTGGTATTGATGTTTAGTTCTGTTTTGCTTCAGGTATGTCTGTTGTTTGTGCTGCTTGTGTTCTGTTTAGTAGGTGTTAAAGTGTTCCCTCCATCTTTCAATTTTTTTCTCTTTCTCCACTGATAAGTTGTCATTTATGTGTCCTGTCATCTGCTTTGTCAATCTGTATATGGTTTTCATGTCATCTGCATATGCTACTTTCTCTGTTAAGTTGTCATAGTATTGACGTTTATCTTGACAGCATGATTCCTTCACTTCAAGGCTTTCAACAGACTTGCTAATTAATATAAGAATTTCAGTGACAGAAACAGCGTGTAATTGTAAATAATAATATTAATGCCATACCTGACAATATCAGATGAGTCGGTCAGCATTTCAAACACACGGTTCCAAAAGTCGGTTATGTCTTTCTGCACACGGCACGGACACATTTCACGAAGGGCCCGCTGTCTCACCTGTGTAAATATAACCTTAAATGTCACTTTCTTAAATATATGTGTACATACATGTAGGTGTATCCAAGAAAATATAATACTATATATATTTACAGTGTGCTTATTATGTGGATTGTATTAATAAAAAGGTAAAATTCCCATTTCCATGTCATTAAGGTATATTGGGGAATACGGTGTTGGGACCATATTTTCCATGACCTTCAGCACATGAAAGTGTGATGTGGTCAGTATCATGTCTGGCCACTTTACCTTTCCAGATTTCTCTGGTACCCATTTTCTGAGGCTAGGTGAACCCCGGGGCCATATTGGTCATTCGGTTGCTAGACGAGTGCTCTAACTACTACGCTAGCCAGTTCAGGATTATATTTAATTATCTGTTGTTCTAAATGAAGCACTTCATGTAAAATTAAAACAACAAAATGCAGGTGCAGTAACTGACATTTACTGGATCAGGACCTAGAGTAAATGATACATCTCATTTTTTTTTTCACTGAAAATTAGAAGTAACACTTGTCACACAGACAGGTAGAGATAAGATAATAATATAAGATAATATACAGGTAGAGATAAGATAATAATATAAGATAATATACAGGTAGAGATGGGGGTTAGAGAGAGTGGGATGAAGCAACAGAGGAAGTGATAAAGAGAGAGAGAGAGATTGATTGATTGATCTTTATTTCACAAGGGTTAAGAATTGGGCACGCAGGCACGTCTGACATTCTGCCCTTTATCATACATCTTTCACTCTATTCCAGACATTCTACAAATATGCTGTTCATGTAACAAACATAATTAACATTGAAGCTGAGAGAGCGAGACAGAGAGAGAGAGAGAGAAAGTCTGATATGGTCTTACCTGAGGGCTACTGTGTTTTGTGAGGTCAATGATGACATCAATGTCTGTTGTCTCTGTGCAAAGCCTGAGAGCATCTCTCATACCTAGCTCAGATGGCTTCAACTTTTTGTCCTCTGAGAAAGTTGTCATGTCTTGTAAAAAAAAAAAAACAATGATTAAAATAAAAATAATAATATCAGATGATATAAATATTTGTATATCTGTGTCTCATGGTTGATCAGAACAAGAAGATGGATATATGTCAGTCATGTGATGAGAAGAAACAATCAGAGGTTCCCCAAACAAGCTATTCAAGTGGAACACAACAGGCTGAAGAAAAAGAGGTCGACCATGTGAAACTCTAAGGAGGACATTGTTAAGAAAGGCCAGTTCAGTGGGCATAACATCCCTTGATGAGATGGAAAAACTTGCAGAAGACAAGAAATCTTGCTGAAGTACCAAGCTGCCCCTATGTGACGTTTAGCAGCATGGAAAGGATGTAAGATATCTGGGTTGATTATAATTATCTTTACTTCTTATACCAACTTTCAGTGACAAATGTACGGCCGTACAAAGATTTTTTAATGAATTCATATGTTTTTTTTTATATTTGAAAGAAAAGGCATTTGTACTGGACATGAGCATTTTATTTATTATTCATGAGTAGATCATTCCTGTACAAAAGCATTGATTCTGTTTTTCCTGTGCAACATAAGCACTTGTCAGTTTTTTTCTTTTCAAATTCTATATTGCTATCAGTTCTCGGTTGTATGTCCCAATGCCCCAGAGAACTTGTAGTACCGAGGGAAGCACTGCTGATCTTCAACAGGTACAGATTTATACACAAATTATTGCTCTCGTGCCCTAACAAGCACGTTAACTTCCCATGACTACATTTCAGTTTGTGCTACAAAATATTCCACCTTCCAGTACGTGTGTAAGAAGATAGTGCTCTATGCTAGCAGTCCCTAGTCTGTAGAAGTCATAGTTCTTACTCGCCGTGGCAACCAACACCAACGTTATTTGTTACATACTACATGCTTCAACACAAAAAGTTTACTTACCAAATAGCAAATATGGTGGACACTTGGGTTCTTGACACAGAAGACTTGCTTGTTCTCCGGATGGTGAACGTTTATACGGAATTCCATTTTTATATTACTCGTAGACCGGATCGTTTCTGTAGAGAATCTAAATGGTTGCACAAGATCATGAAAACAGTTTATATTTAGATTCACGTCATGTTACTATTTATAGCGTAGCCTTCGTTTCCTGTTTCTCTTTGAAATAACAAGTTACCCCCCCCCCCCCCATTAAAAAAAAACTTTTACACTTCAAGAATGAGACGAAAATAAACGAACAAATTTTTTAAAAATTAAAATTAGTTAATTTTTCAAATTACATTTTGCCAACTCTTGAGAACAAAGACAACAGTATCAGAATTGTATGTGTGTGTGTGTGTGTGTGGGGGGGGGGGGAAGAAACTGATACACGTTGTGATCTCAGCTCACCAAAGCAAACCTCTCTAAGCTGAAACCTGGGTCATGAGGTAGCGTACACACACCATTCTACTCTTAGTCTTGCCCATAGTGACTACGATCCGACACACTTAAACTTTGAGGGTAGATGAGAGGCACGTTTGGTAGCTCATCTACCGCGGCTGTCAAGATTATTCAGCTGCCGTGCGTGGAGCGGTGCTCCTCCCGGCCAATGAAGAAAGGAGCAAATGGGGTTGCCGCGCCGCACCACTGCGGAAAAGGTGGTAGAAATGATAAAGCGAAGCAAACAGTCAAATCACGACACCTCTGGTCTTGAGGTCGGCCACGTCCTAAGTGCACTCATATCGGATGAAATGCCAGAACCGGCTTAATCCAGAGGTTAAGACACTGCTGGCCAGACTCTTCGGATGCCGCGCGTGGAGTGAAGCTCCTCCCGGTCAAGGAAGAAACTACGGGAAAGAAGTAAGGGTTGCTGCGCGGCGCCGATGTGAAAAGGTGAAGGAAAGGATAAAGTGAAGTTTAATCGGTATGTCCAGTAGTATCGCTGCGAGAACTACACATACCACGGCTCCTCTGCTCTAGAGGCCGGCTACGTCCGAAATACAGCTACACTGGTGAAATATGCCTAAACCGGCATACACCATGGGTGAAACTTGATGGCTAGGCATGTCACGCCACCTCCGCTCTAGAGGTCGGTCACGCCTGATATACACCCATACTGGTAAAATATGGCTAAACCGGCTCACACCAGGGGTGAAACTTGAAGGCTACGCATGTCACGGTACCTCTCCTCTAAAGGTCGGTCACGTCCAAAACATACCCATATTGGGATAATATGCCTAAACCGGCTCAACCCAGGGGTGGAAATCACTAGTGGCGAGGATTCGTCATCCTGGACAAAAGTTCCATCCTGGTCACAACTAGGAAGGGTAGCGGCCACGACCACAAAATGCTGAAGTCGGAGACACTGGACAAGTGCAGTCTAGATAGGCAACCACCTCTCACCCGGCGGGGATGTATGCGTATCCTAATCACGCTGAGGTTTTCCAGTGAGAAAGTCCAACTCTGGCCTGGGTGAGCTACCACCTCTCACCCAGCGGTAAAACATGTCGAGGTCTTCCGGTGAGAAAGTCCAACTCTAGACTAAACTGGTGCAACGAAATCCACGGTGTCACGCAATCCCGCTTCTGGGACCCACCAAGAATACAGGCTCAAGACCTGCGATACTCTGAATCTTTTGTGGTCCTGTCGGGGATCTCATGTGGTCCTTTCAGGGACCACACGGGGGATCACGGGACTTAAGGAGGACCACATGCGTAAATTCAGTAGGATCACAGGGCGGTCTTGGTGGTAGAAGCGACCGAAGAAGAAGAAAAGAAGAAGGAGAAGAAGAAGAAGAGACTTAAACTTTGCAGGAGTTTTATTTCATGGAATTGATTTTGTAAATTAACTTATTTTTCGCTCTTGGTGCAACAGATAAGCTGACCCTCCAATAGGAATTTTGTAAGGCGGTGCAAAACTTTTCTCACATTTACCATAGTTAACCATTTCCAAGCATTACGGGCCCCTTTCAAGCCCCAATGAGCCCCCCTTTGAACTAAGGAAGGCTCTCTGCGCCCTCCCCCCAAGCTATGTACCGACTGGAGCCCTCCTTTTACTTGGCCTGGCCGTTTATACAGCCTGCTTTGAACAGCATCCGAGAACATTTAAAAATGAACGAATTTCTAAACCAGACGCTTGGTGTATTACTTGTAGAAAGTACTTGTAGTTGTGTATGAGTGCACGTTCAACTCTTTGTCATAGCACAGTTCACAGCGGCATGTTACTATAATCACGTATGAAACTAGGATATGGTATCAACTGTATATTCTTATTCCCTAACTCAACAGTGTTCACCAATACCAGTTGTAGCTTGTGGGGCCTAATTAAAGCCAGGCTGTGAACAGGACTGCCAACTTTAGCGTGAAACCACACATTCTTTCTCTTTCTCTCTTTCACCCCCATCCCTTTTCCCGAGCTGAAAAATATGAGAGTGATAAACCAACTGATCTTCCAGATGTTGAAGGACTACAGGCTGTCTTCCCCCACCCCCCCCCCCCCCACAAGAACGAGTCCAGTTCCTAAGTCAGTAAGTAGAATTTGTGCATAAGTTTGAGCAGTCAATGAGATTTGTAGCTAATCTCAGTTAGTCAAAGGTTCTTCTTATTATATTTTTTAATGTTAAAAAAAAACGTTAAAGAAACCGACGAACGACTGTAAACGTACAATGTTCTGATGAGCTTTATAAGACTGCAAGATTTTTCTGGACAATAAATATAGATATCTGAGCCTAGAACCACACAAGAAGAAGAAGAAGAGCGCTGCATAGTAACGCCCTTTAAAAAAAAATAATATAACATTTTTGGGGGGATAGAAGCGAGAGTGTTGTTTGTAACTACATATTGTAATTCAAGTCTGATTTTCGTAAGTTGGAGATTTTGTTTTGGTAAAACATCCCCCCCCCAAAAAAAAAGAGATTTTGTCCTGACTTTCGTTAAATACAGATACCTGGAAGATAAGCAACATTTATCACAAGAGCGAACCACGCGGTCCAATGCTTGGGTTCTGATTATAATGGAAAACAATTGAAAGGGAGGGGGGGGAGGGCTGTTGAAAAGCATGAGATGCGTCTATAGTGTAGTGAATGTCTGCCGTATATGGTAGATGTTAAAGATACAAGCTGAAATGTAAATCAACATACATTCTGGTGTCACCTGTCTCTGTACACTGAAAGGATGACTAGATACACAGAAAAAAAAATGTAATATATTTCAAGGACATAAAAAAAATGAAGCAAAGTAGTATAACTAGATCAGATTAAATTTAGAAGTGAGGCAATGCAAACAAAAGAACAATATTATAAACTAAATTGTTTTAGCCGCACCAAGAGGGATTATGCTATAATGAAAACCATGCATGAAGGAAAAATGGAATGAAAAAGAGCAGGTGGAAGACAAAGACATACATGGATGGACAAAATCAAGAGATGTACAGTACTGAGCTTTGGTGAAAAATCTCTTAAAGCTCTTTATAACTCAGCTCAATGAATTTTTCGTGGTTTAATACTTTACTCTGCACATTCCGACTTAAAAACAATGTAAATATAATTAAATTTCTTCGCTCTAGAGAAGTTTTACAATCTGAGGTAAGGAAGTAATAAGTGCAATAGACTTTACAAGCGTTTGCTATAACTGTTTAAAGGTTGCTTCCGCCGAAACAAAATCTAGTCTTTGCATGATTTTGCTACTTACTTGCTTAACATATGAGTGCACATTTTCACATGATAGCTTCAACGTGAAAATATTTTATATTTTTGGGGTTCGAATATCTAGAGTAAATTAAACAATTCAAAGAGACGTAATCATGATGATTGTGTCTAAAATTACTAATTGGCGAGAAATTAAACTTCCCATGGTCTTTTCCCACTTCGGGTGTGTTTTATGATATCAAATAATCAGGGATAATTTATTTTATCACAGACTAACAATACAAAGTCAATACTGCGTGAGCCATCTTTTCTAAACTGTATTTTCTTAAAGCAGGATACAAGAAACATATTATTTTTTCGACACAAGGTAAAGCTTTATGCAGATTGTTACATTAATAGCCACAAATCTTACTTAGCACAGGAGTAACACCACTTACACTCCAAACGCATGTTACCAGTAATTGCAGATTTCAAAACTGAATATTCGTATTTCAAAATTAAAATTTTTTTTTTTTAAGGTAAAGCACCCCCAGCTGTGATACCCCCCCCCCCCCCCAGTACTGAATGCGGTCACGAGTATCAGGAACCGTGAAGCAAAAGAAGGACCGACTGTACGAAATAGTTCGAGGGCGCCAGAAGCCAACCCATTCACATGGTGATGCTTTGGTATGCATACAAGGTCCGACAATTAAGTAATGAGACTAATTACACCCAAAAAAAAATAATATAATAGTAAAATAAACAAAAGTTGAAGATATAACCTGTATTTCATTCAAAGTAAGCCCCTTGTGCACTGATACAGCGAGTAGCAACCAAACACTGGAACTACTTCTATAGTTCTTCTGTTGGTATGGCCCTTAAACTCAATGTTACGGCCCTTGGGATGTCATCAGTATCGTCAAAGAAGCGCCCTTTAAATGGTAACTTTAATTCTGAGAATATAAAATAATCGCAGGGAGGCAAATCTGGGGAATAGGGTGGGTGGCTGAGAACACATATTTGTTTTTGGGCCAAAAGTTCATGTACAACTACCTCCCGGTGAGCCGGTGCATTATCACGAAGAAGGAAAAATCTGCCAGGTGTTGAATATCGGGTCGGACTCTGAGAATCCTTTTGAATAGGCATTTCAAAATACTTAAATAAACTTTGGCAGTGACAGTCTGTCCCTCTGGAATAAATTCTTTGTGAATAATTCCTTTCCTGTCGTAGAATCACACCAACATTGTCTTCACTTTCGACTTTTGAAGACGAATTTTTTATGCCTTTTGGTGATGATGATGACTTCCACTTAGCATTTTGGCGTTTAGTTGTGGGATCATAGCGGAAAATCCATGTTTCGTCCTCTGCAACAATCAAATTTAAGAAATGTTTATTTCTGAGACACGTTTTGACGATGTCTTTTGCGTACTCAACATGCTGATGTTTTTGGTCATCAGACAACGAATGTGGTAGAAACCGGCAAGCAACTTTTTTCTTGCCCAAATCTTACACTAAAATTTTATGAAAGGTCTCTCGGTTAACATCAAATTCATCTACCACCATCCTCACAGTCAAACAAAGATCTTCTTGTATCCGTTCTCTGACTTTTGCAATGAGTTCCTCATTACGAACAGAAATTGGGCGTCCATGTCTAGTTGCATTTGTAATCGTTTCCACGCCACTTTTGAATCATGAATACCACCTGAATATCTGTGCACGAGATAAACAATTATCACCATTAACTTGTCGCATCAATTCAACTGTCTCAATGGTTTTTTTTTTACAATTTTAAAAAGAATTTAATGTTAGCTTTTTGCTCCATGCTGATTACGTAACAATGCACCTCTGATTATCTCAACAAAATATGGTGGCTTGTTTGTCCTCTACTTATCGGGCGGCGATGAAAATTTGCCAGATCATAGATGAAGGTTGCCACTTTGGATTCCATGCTTTGCTTCATAGATGGCATTTTTGTCTTGGCCATAATAAAATCAGTCTCATTACTTAATTTCCTGACATTGTATAACGATCCGCTATAACCTATGTTATCACCCCAGCATCATAATCCTGTATTATGGGAAGAACTTCGCACGACACAAAGTTTCCAAAGTCAGTCAGACTCTAGTTGACTCTGGGAGGACCCTGGGTTTTTGTGACTTTGGGTTGTGAGCAATTAGCGGCGAGTTTCCCAAATTAAGGATGGACACATATTCTGTATATCGACTTGCTTATATATGGCACTTTTTACCTGTGTTTTGTTTCGTTTGCTAAAATATATCCAGAATCAGAAAATGTATTTCAAAGTTATAGTGGTATATAACGATGATTCTTGTACATAT
The DNA here is from genome assembly GCA_009760885.1 of Achatina immaculata. Taxonomy (NCBI): domain Eukaryota; kingdom Metazoa; phylum Mollusca; class Gastropoda; order Stylommatophora; family Achatinidae; genus Lissachatina; species Lissachatina immaculata. Next base: position 9,520,581 of record CM019699.1, read on the forward strand.
GAATTAGCAACACTCTTAAAGGTTTATTAAACAAAGTTCGAAGCAACATATATCAGCCATCTTCAACTGTAACAAAGGAGGGAATGATTACTCTTATAATTTTGTGAACTATATTCAGTTTTGTGTTCATGAGAATAATTCAAATTGTTATATTGTTACTTGTGCGTCTTTGTTTCTGTAGGTTGGTGTATTAATCTGATTTTTTTTAAACGCTTGCACATTTCTGTCCAATATGACAGGGAAAAAAAAAGATGGGTTAGTAAAAATAAAATAGAAAGGAAAACATTCAGATTGACATTCAGATGCCAATATGTCTTTATATGCTTTCAACACAAACCGCAAAAATGAACACAGTTTATCAGCTCCAACCGTTTTCTCAGTTCCTTGCATTAAAATGTTGCTTTTATTAACAAATATGAACAAAGTAGAAACTTTACGAAATTAAAAGTTAAAAAAAAAACAAAAAACACGCAAATGTTCTTTCAATGAAAAACTAAAAACCTCTGGTTTCAGGACATTACATCAAAATTGTGCCAAAATTAACAATTTCTACACAAAATCTGTATGAAGAAAAAAAAAATCACCGATATTAAAATATAGTACCTTTAGTCAGTAATCACTTTCATTTCTATCTCACAGCAAATGGAAGTCATGGAAAGAAAAATGTAACGATACTGGACAAGACCCAGTTCGTTAGTTGGTCCCCGGGAACTGCTTCAATACACCCGGGTCATGCCCGTACGTGTTTCGTACATCAGGATGTCCTTTAGAGTTTTTCCTGAAATAATTCCCATACACTGATCTTGATGTAGCGTTTAGCTGAGATTTTCTTTCACTTCCTCTGATTACTTTTAAGCCACAGAGACGTGTGCCTTTCGAGAAATGTTTTCTGGGCTGATTCTACGATTTTCTGCTTGAAGGATTGATATATGTCTTGTTTGTCTATTCTGATGTTTCCTAGTGGGTTAGCTTTTGCTGCAACTCGTTCAGCCTTTTCGTTGCCATCAACTCCCGACTGCCCCTGACAGTTTACTCATGTGATATTTTGGATTTGCAATTTTGAGATTATGTTTAACCACTCACTTGGAAAATATCCGCATAACACAGTATTCTCTAATATGCTTTAATGGCATGGAAACGGGAATTTACCTTTAAAAAACCCAAACTCACTTCTAATGGTATTGTGTTCTATCTTTCTTTAATAGGTTTTGAGAATCCGTATTGATTGTAGTGCGCTGTGGGTTTTTGGGTCATTATCCATTTCAGGCTTGCATGATGGCTTCAGTTTCCACCCGCATGCTTGAGCACGTGTTGTGTATACTCCTGCCGTAAGTTTGATTATTTCCTCTTTGAAATGTGCTGCAAAACCCCACCTGCGCACTGATCCGTCCATGTAGATGATGATGTCTTCAGGGCTTGAAAATTTGTTAATTGATTCGGTTTTTTTTCTTATTATGTTTTTCCTGCAGTCCAGTTTGGCATTCTCCGCTCGAAGTCATGTGTATTTCAGTTAAATTTTGGTATGCTAAATTGTTGAACTGAACCCAGTCAGGTTCATCTGAGATGTGGCGTGGGTCAGTTATTGTTCATACTGATTCTTCCTCATTCGTCAGCCATGATTTTCCTTTTTTCAAAATCTGTTTCCTTTTCTAAAATGTATGCATTTATGAAGTGGATGGTTTTTGTTGTTATTAATCTTCAGGTATTCCTTAACTTGTGTAGTTTTTTGTTTTTTTTTTTTAGTTTTTTTTTAACATCAGGTTGATGTATTTCATTGCAGTCATGGGTACGTTTTTAGTGCAACCCAGGTTCTAAGGACTGTTACAGCCGGAGGTGAGGTGGGGGATACGCCTTCAGCTCCAGTTAAATGTCTCCAAGGCGTGCGTCTCAAATAGCCTCTGACAGTCAAGTCCAGCTCCTGGCCTTCTCGTGGCAGACCTGTTCAAACTGATAGGAGAAGGGGCGAAGGTGAATATCTGGCCCCTGAAAACCAGACAGTTCGGGTAGATGAGAGTCATGTTTGGTAGTTCATCTACCGCTTCTTGCGAGATTCTTCAGCTGCCGTGCGTGGAGTGGGGCTCCTCCCGGACAGTGAAGAAAGGTGCAAATGGGGTTGACGTTCGGCACCACTGTGGAAAAGGTAAAAGAAAGGATTAAGTGAAGTAATCAGTAGTCTCGAGGTCAGGACTGCTCAAATCACGGCACCTCTGCTCTGGAGGTCGCCACGTCCTATGTGCACTCATACTGGGCGAATTGCCGGAACCGACTTAACCCAGGGGTTTAAGACACTGCTGGCGAGATTCATCGGATGCCGCGCGTGGAGTGAAACTCCTCCTGGCCAATGAAGAAAATGCGGAAAACAATTAGGGTTGCCGTGAGGCGCCGATGTGAAAAGGTGATTGAAAGGATAAAGTGAAGCTTAATCGGTGTGTCCAGTAGTCTTGCGGCGAGAGCTGTTCATACCATGGCACCTCTGCTCTAGAGGCCGGCCACATCCTATATACACCCATACTGGTGAAATATGCCTAAACCGGCTCAACCCAGGGGTGGAAGTCACTAGTGGCGAGGATTCGTCCTCCTGGACAAAAGCTCCGTCCTGGTCACAACTAGGAAAGGGAGCAGTCACGACCACAGACCACAAAATGCTGAAGTCGGAGACATTGGACCAGGGCAGTCTAGATAGACAACCACCTCTCACCCGGCGGAGATGTATGCGTATCCTAATCACGCTGAGGTTTTCCGGCGAGGAAGTCCAACTCTAGCCTGGATGGGCAACCACCTCTCAGCTGGCGGTGATATACTGATATCCAAAACACGTCGAGGTTTTCCGGTGAGAAAGTCCAACTCTAGATTAAACTGGTGCAACGAAAACCACGGTGTCACGCATTCCCGCTTCTGAGACCTACCGAGAATACAGGATCAAGCCTTGTATACTCTGAACTTCTTGTGGTCCTTTCGGGGATTTCATGTGGTCCTTTCGGGGACCACAGGGAGACCATGGTCCTATCGAGGAGCACAGGAGTACATTCAGTACGATCACGGGGCGGGTCTTTGTGGTAGAAGCGAACGAAATTGAAGAAGTGTAACCCAGGACAAATCTCATCCCTTCATTTTGTACCAGGTCCATTTTAGCAACGTGTGTGTTTGATAAACGGTCCAAAATGGCGAGGTCATCACAATAAAAAAAAAAGAACTGGCAATAATCCTTCTTCGTTACTTCGTGGCACACGCTGTGCCGGGCAGATGTTCTCCATCCTCTTGGCTCACGTAATAGGACTCAAGCGGTACCACTATCGTACAGTAGTCTACCAGTAAGCTCTCTTTCTGAGTCCACTCTAGAGAATTCAAGCTAGCCCACGGTAATCTACTCATTTGTCACTATGCTTCAGTATCATCATGACGTAAGCTGCAAAGAACAGCAGCACTCTCTGTGAAAAGATACAAGTAGGGTAAAACAGCCTTGTCATGTTACAGGGGCATTTTTAGTATATGATGTCTATTTTCAGACTATCAACACTAGGGGGTGATTTGGTCATATCACGCTTAGCTAACTTCCTCCTTCAAATTCAAGATAGCCAGGTACTCATTTCTGCAGCTGGAATGACTAGGGTGCACAGTGATCAAACCGCTGGTCTTCTCCATGAGATACACATGTACAATCCACTTCTCTACTTAACGACCGAAATTTTCCCCCCGATTCTCGTTCTCTCACAGTTGGCAAACCTGGTGTCCGGAAGGTCACGGAGGTAAACAATATAAAAAAGTCGGAACGGAACCGGCGCTGGGAGATTAGATACTGTCGTGTGATCAGACGATAACGATTACTATTCGCCTGAAAGTACCAACAGATTTCATTATGGCAGAGGGAATTCCGTTGTTTCCAAATGCGACCTCCATGTTTATTCACAGTGGGAATATCATTAACTGGAATCGCTTGAAGAGGAAACCGAATCAAACCTCAACAGAAGAGGTAGGATGTAGATCTAAGACAGCTCATGACGAAGCAGTTTTTACATAATTTATAGCAACAAAATGATATCGTTAGCTCAGACATTGACGCCAGTCTCTTTCTCACAAATGCTGTAGTTCGTTTTAGGCTCTCTGAGCCGCCATATATCTTCTGCTGGTGACAGGGGCCTAGGCACGTAATGCGCATGAGTAGGTTGTATAGCTTGCATTTCTGACATGGTGGTCCTTGTTATTAGAGTTAGTTCCTCAAACTGTGTTTTGACTGAAAGTTTGTATCTGTGAATGGACAGTTACTGAGTTTTGACTAGATTTTCCCATGTTTGATTTTTTTGAAAATAACAGGTCAAACAATATTTTGTTCCTGTACATTTGTCTGAAAGTTTATTTTTATTATTTATTCACATTCACGTCTTCTTCTACATTTGATTCCAAGCAGACTCTCTTTACGAGCAGATGGTCCAGGATACGTTGTCTGTTTGGAAAGTTGACAGCAGTTTTACAAGAATGAGTCTTAACTCCATCTTGATACCTTTTGTTTGTTAAACTTTGCCAGCAGATGGGCTCTCACCTGTTCTATTTTCTTTGTTTGTTTCATTACTGTTCCTGTATTTTTCTTGACTAGTTGACACACTAGAGCAGTGGTTTCCAAATTTTTTCAGATGGTGCTTGGTAATGGAATTTCTGTTGCAGCACACCTGTGTTCTTAATTCCGGACTCTCATGTTGTTAACCATAAGATGCTGTCTAGATAGGCAGTCAGAGACCCATAGCTGATATGCTAGCATCAGGGTTAGTGAACCATAGCTGACCAAGACCCTGTCTCACCTCTCTGTTTGTATCTCCAGTAACAGGGCTAGCCTGAATCATCATAATCTCCATGGTAGTGGAGTGTGGTAAAGAACTATTGCACCCCCACCCCCTCCCCCAAGCTCTTTAGCTGCATTCTGAGAGTGAAAAAAATAGCTGCCATAACCCGCTCCCAAGCCAATATGATCTTGTGGCCCAACACCTTCACAGCATCAGCTGCAAAGAACACCAGCTCACAGTTTCAGGGAGTAGAGATGTTGAGGCACAGCATCGTATCAGCAAGGGAGCGGGTTATGGTGGCTGCTTTTTCAGTCCTGGAGTACAGCTAAAAAAGCAGGGGGTGTGCAGTGCTTCTTTAGCAGACTCCATCACCATGGCGACTATGACGATCCCTGCCCTGTTAGCCAGGCTATGCCTGTTACTGGGGGTACCACGGAGAGGTGGGACAGGGTCTTGGTCGGCTATGGGTTGCTAACCCTGACGCTGGCATATCAACTATGGGTCACTGATTACCTTATCGGGCATCTTCGCCCCCATCTGAATAAGCAAAAATATGTTATAATTTGATCAAAAGTAATTTTACTGTAAAAATTTGGCAGTGCACCCCTAGTTCTCTTGTGGCACACCACCACTGCCACAGCAAACCATTTGAATAACTAAGCGGGGGAGTTGTGTTGGCAGCACCATGCCCTTCTCCACAGCCTGAGTGATTAGGATGTCTGTAGTTGGACTTGAATCACTGAGTTCATTGTAGTGAATGATGAAGGAGAAAACATTGGCCTTGTTGTGAGAGATGATTGCCATTTTACTGATCGGACACCCTTAACTGTCCTTAATAACAGTAGATCTCTATAGATTGATCATCTTTGCTCATAAATTTATGGTGAGAAGAAGGGCACTTAGAAATGATTGTAACAACCTGATAATTTGGAAAAAATTGTAACAGTCTGATAATTTGGAAATAATTGTAACAGTCTGATAATTTGGAAATAATTGTAACAGTCTGATAATTTAGAAATGATTGTAACAGTCTGATAATTTAGAAATGATTGTAACAACCTGACAGCTTGAAACACTATTACAAGTTTTAGATGAAAAGCAAAAAGCTACTACAGAAAGTGGCAACACCATGTTAAATAACGATGTCAGTCATGAGGACATCAAAAATGATAAGTTGTTAATTATCATGGCCAGTTTTCTCAACAGTAGGATATGGGGTTGGTGCTCCATTCACCTGCACTTTAACATTTGTGTGTAGGAAAACACCTCAGGAAATGAATAACGCTTGCTTGCAGGTGGAGACAAGTGAGATTACTTCAAATGTGGTTGTCATTTGATGCAGGGGGAAAATAGAGGTCGTCACATGAAAGTCTCAGATTAGGTTCTGTGCACCATTGAACAGTTGATGAGTGAAAGAAAGAAAAAGAAGCAATATGGATATTACTTGTCATCACTGGAGAAAACCATCTACTGGACTGCGTTGCATTGAAAGATCTCTAGAAAAACTTGTTACCACCAAACTTCTCAGTCACAGACATAGGGCCTGAACCACATACTGTACAGAGATACAGAACAACAGAGAAAGAAAAGGCCTACATATTCCACTATCTGATACAAGGGAAAAAGAGTGAAAAATTATTTTTTAAAAAGTGAAAATCCTTGCTAGTGAAATGAAACAGGAAAAAACTACCAAATAAATGAAAGAAGTTTTGTATAGTTGCACCAAATGAAGGTCCTTGATCACAAGTGTCTTTTGTCACAGCACTGAATGAATGAATTGTTATAATGGTGAACTCAATGTTTTCAGGTTTGTGAGTGCATTGGGAAAACTCTAGCGGTTTATCTGGAAACCACAGACAAGGAACAGCTGCAGCAAGTCAGAGAACTTTACCAGGTCAACTCCGAGAATGTGCAGAAGTTGGATGAAAATGAACGAGAGGAAGTGAAGCTTACAGGTCAGCGAGCCAAATTGTCCATAATGGTCAGTTATTGTGTGCAAAAGTTGAATGAAAATAAATAAGAGAAAGTAAAACTTATGGGTCAGCGTGTCAGATCACTTGTCATGATGATATAATGATCTTTGTTAATGTACACTGGGTGATATTTTTTTTTTCTGAGGCACATTGCATATACCCATATTTTCATGTGCAAATGCATCTACAGTCCACATGAAATTGTAATGTTTGAAGAATTTGTTAGTTTGGTTGTTGATACTGAAACTGGCATTGCATTGCCAGTAAAAAAAACAAAACAAACTCATTTACACGACCAGCTGGAAGACAAAAACTACAAGCACAAAGAGACTGGATCTTCCAACGCAAACATTGTTTTGCTATCAGTGTGGTTTATCACATCCAGGCACATCAGTTTTCATCTTGGCTTATTTTTGGGACCATGGTTATCTTGGTTATCTTATCATTCAATCCCTGTTCACTTGGCCAGACTGTAGCCATTTTTCAGGGGGGATTACTCCAAGGTAAAATTTGATCTTGGTCAGCGATGGTTAGCCTTGATGCATGCGGTCAGATATGAGTTGCTAACTTAAGTTTCAGTTAGACTGAGCACTACATTCTCAACCTCCGACTACATACGATTACATTCTTAGCCTCTGACTACATTCTCAGCCTCTAACTACATTCTTAGCCTCCAACTACATTCTCAGCCTCTGAATGATTGTACAAAACCGATATTGTTAGAATCAGCCATGAGAGAAACTTTTTCAAAAAAAAAAAAAAACAAAAATGATGCTCAAAAAGTTTCATAATAGATAATATATGCCAGCTTTAGATCTCTCCTCTAAGTCAAAACGATTCAGTTACAGTCACTTGACACAAGATATATAAATTTGATCAGGTCATCTTTTGCTCTTGAGCCAACTATTTCTGAAGGAAGTTTTTGTTGGAGATGTCAGAGGTTACATCATAAATCAAGTATACAGAGTGTTCAGCTTGGGCCAGTCTGTACAGGGTGGTCTGGCCAGCTGGTCAAAATCTAGGGCAGTAGCTTTGAAAACATGGCCAAGATTTTGATAGTAACATGTTCTAACAAAGTGTATTTGATTATCCTAGGGGTGGTTTGTGGCCAAATTGATATGTTTGTTCTTTTGTGACCAGGCAGTTGTTTATCCTGCTGTAGCCTCAGGCCCTATTTACAGTTGTTCTTGCATATATTTTTTAATTCTCTTTCATATAAATGTTTAGTCTGTAGTTTTTCAGTGCTAATTGTGAATATGTTGCTTGAATATGGTTGTGTGCCAACTTATGGTTGATTGAGATGCAGCTTATCGAACCCACAGCTGAGGTTCATATGTATTGTGATCTATTTTGTGATTAATTTAGAAAATATTTGCTATAAAATCATCACAGGACAGGAGAAGGTGGTGAGCTGCATCTTCATTTGGTGGAATAGATATGTGTGCATGTGGGTGTATGTGCATATATGTATATGTTTGTGTGTCATTGAAACAATTATTACAGTATCATTCTTTACTTAATGTGTTGCTGTTCATATCTTATGGGTAAATTTCCACATAGTTGTTGTGTTAAGTTGCATTCTGTTGGTATTTTAAAGTGATGGTAAACATGTCTGTTCATCTTGTGCCAGTGAACTGTACTTTGTGTCAAACCCCTGTAGCAACCCACTTAAGACCGTATCAACAAACAGTTGGACCCTCTATTCCCGACTGTGCCCATAATTTGCCACATGACTGCACTTTGCTGTGCAACAAGCCTCATTGCCATCAGCAGAACTTTGATAAAATTGTGGCCTTCAGTTAGGATTTTATAGTGAGCTATATAGATATTAAAAATAGCAAACAAACATAATCAAGAAAAGAAAAAAAAAAGATGGAAGGTTTATGCAAAAATACTGTCACAGAATGCCACTGTTTTCAAATTTGTCATTATTTTCATTTATATTTTGTATCATAACAGTTATTTATTTATTTACTTTTGAACTATTCTAGTGAAGGTGTTTATCTGCACATCCCAGCCAGCAAGCATTATAAGTGAAGTGGTCAGCAAAGGTATGGGAATAGCAACAGTTTTGTACAGAATATAAAGGATTAATGAATGTTCTATATGGGTTTTGTAGAGGATATAAACGTTCAATAAATGTTAACCATGGTTTTTGTAGAAAATATAGAAGTTTAATAAATGTTCTCCTTGTTTTTTGTAGATAATATAAAGTTTATTAAATGTTCTACATAGTTTTTATAGAAAATATAATGTTTAATAAATGTTCCCCATGGTTTTTGTAGAGAATATAAGGTTTAATAATTATGCTAGTGTTTAAGTTAAATTGTTTTTGGGGTTCATGTCTGAGTAAAACTTTATCACAGTAATGGAAAACTAGCAGATATTTTTCATTCTCAGAGGCCAATTTTGCTAGCACTAGTGTGCCAGGTACCCTTTTCTGCAGCAGGGTCAAGCTGAAAAGCTGATAGGGGATCACAAACCCACAGGCTTTTGGAGAAGAAAATAGACCACTGTTAAATTAGCACACTTGAGTGTTTCTCCCAGCACCCACCTGTTATTATTCACAGCAAGGTGTCTCAGCCTTTTTCATGATTCCCCTACCCTTTTTGGCATTATACCTTTCTCTGCTGCTCTTTCCTTCCATTGCTGTAGAAATAAATGCTGGAGAATGACACATACAGCAGCATATACACTTGGTACCTTCCAGCATATACACTCGACACCTTCCAGACAAAGTGTCTACACAAGATAAAAGGAGTGTTCTGGCAAAATACTATAATTAATGACCTCTTGTTAAGAGAAACAGACATTACACCACTGTCAACAATGACTGAAAGGAGAAGTTGGGAGTGGATTGGTCATATTATGAGAATGGTAGATGAATCTTTAACCATGGAATGGCTTTCATGTGGGCTCCACAGGGTAAAAAAGCATAGGGTGACCAATAAGAGACATGGAGACATACATGCTGGTAAATAAAGGACCGACATGGGAGACAGCCATGTAGATAGGACCAACAGAAGTGGAAATTTCTTGCTACGAGTGGCCCCATGTGTCTCGCGTAATGACAGGAGCAGAGAGAGAGAGAGAGAGAGACTGTAGAAAGAATATTATTTATGTGTTTCAGTTAAAGTAAAGCTACTCTCTGTGGTGAGTACCTTCTTTGGAAGTAATGAACTTTCACTGTTATCATCTTGTGTCAGTGTTAAATGAACTTGGGACCAGCTACATTGAGACACTGCTGCTAGCAATCGCTCCAAGTACCAGTGATGATGAGGATGACAGTTTGGGCTCTCCAGTAAGTATTAGAGTTGTTTAGAATTTCTGCTGTGAGTAAATGCTGTGAGCAACATAGTACAGTTGTTGCTATAGATCAGATGTCTCATGTAAAGAGGGTTGTTTTTTTTTGTCATACTTCTGTCAGATTGGCAGAAAAATAGATGACACTGAGCGTGTGTTATGAAACAAAGCTAGGAGACCGAGAGCAGGCGTCTCATTTTTGGATACTATGCTCTTGAATAGTAGTCTTCAGTAATAGTCCACCATGCTGCATTTATTATTATCCTGTTGTTGTTGTTGTTGTTGTTATTATTATATTATTTATTTATTTATTATATAATATATATTATTATTTATTATCCTATTAGTAAAATAGGACTTGAAATTAACAAGGATAAAACAAAAATAATGAAACTTCTCATTGATAATGAAGGAAAAATATACATAGAAGGAACAGCTGTTGAAGAAGTAAACCATTTTGCTTATATCGGCAGCTACATAGACCAGGATGGTGACACCAGAAAGGTAGTCAGAATTAGAATTTCAAAAGCAGCATTGACCTTCAAGAATCTTGAGAACATATGGCATTCTAAAGTTATAAGCACAAAAACCAAATTAAGATTATTCAATTCAAATATAATATCCACCCTCATTTATGCATGTGAAAGCTGGAAAACAACTAAAGAAATAGACAATAAATTAGACTCTTTTGAAAACAAATGCCTAAGGAAAATACTCGATATAGAGTGGAATGATATCAAGAACAACACAGAGATAAGACAGATGAGCAAACAACAGTCTGTCTCATGAGTGATCAGAAAAAGAAGATGGACACATGTCGGTCATGTGATGAGAAGAAACAACCAGAGAATCCCAAAACAAGCTATCAAGTGGAACACAAAAGGCCAAAGAAAAAGAGGTCGACCATGTGAAACTCTAAAGAGGACATTGTTAAGAGAGGCCAGTTTAGTGGGAATAACATCCCTTGATGAGGTTAAAAAGCTCGCCAAAAACAGTAAATCTTGGCAAACTACCATCCGAGCCCTATGTGACGTTTAATGGCAGGGGAAGGATGTAAGATGTAGCATTTACGGCGTAATAGGACAGATGAGCTGCAGTTGTGCTTTTTTTTCCTTTATATTTTATTTTCTGCAGTCTTTGTGTTATAATGTCTGAGTCCATTTTGGAGAAGTGTCTGGTAACTTCTTAGTCAAGCATAGAAAGTTCATAGTGCCTTGTAGTTATCTTTTGATCTAACTGGTGGTGGAATCTGCTAAAGAAGTACTGCACACCCACTGTTTGTTAGTTCCATTCAGGGAGTGAAAAAAATAAGTACCACAGACCGCTCCCAAAGCTGACAAATGCTGTGCATCAGCATCTTAACAGCATCGACTGCAAAGAACACCTGGTTGCAGTTCTAGGGAGGTAGAAAAGACAAAGACAAGATATGAACTGAATGGTTTTACTTTATGTCTAGAGAATTCACATTTGTTCACCTTTCTCTTGATCTGCATGCCTAGGAAGTTCACATTTGTACAGTTTTCTCTTGATTTAAATGGTTTCACTTTGTAATGAGATAGTCCATGGTTCCGCATAGAAAGTAGTCCATGGTTCCACATGGCTTTCTATAGGTTTCAATGGTTTTATTTTTATATCTGCATGATTTAGCAAACCATTTATCCATTGCCATGCTCTTGTTTCAAATTCTTTTTCTCTAGATTCGGCTGCCAAGAAGGCAGACATAAACGGATAAAGAGAAAAGAAAAGAAAGAGTAACCATGAGGGCTAATCAAAAGTAACCTCAAATCAAGGGATGTAACCACTGAAAAAAATTTGAAAAGAATGGGAGACAAAAAAAAGTCTTTTCATGTATTCTTCAGTGTTTACATATCTTGATTCATGGCTAATAATTTGTCTTGCCCTTGTATGTAAGAGAAAAATGTTTGAAGAAAGACAGCAGAAATGTTTCATGATGTGTATCAGAGGAGAGGAATAAGAGGAAACCCTGTTATTATCACAGTCTTTAACTGTATTGTTTCCCCCATCAGGTATCTCTGAGTGTCATCCAGCCATACTGGGAAGCCATGGAGGAGCTGGTGTCTTCTGACAAGGTCCTGTCTTTGGGTATCTGTGACCTCACCAAGGATGCCTTGGAGGATCTGTACAAATGGGCAAAGGTGATAGTGATAATAGTCTAGAAGTCATAATTTCCTGGTAGTGACATGAGCAGTCCTCAAGATCAAGTGGTTGTTTTTTTTTTTGGCAAGAATAAAACTAGAGGATGTGAATATTGCAATGGTGCAATTTATGGGAAAAAAATTTAGAGAAATCTGAAGAAGAAAGTTTAGAGAAAAATAAAGAAGAGAATTCAGAGAACTATGATAAATGAAATTTAAGGAAATCTGAATAATGAAATTGAGATAAATGTGAAGAAAGAACTTTAGAGAAACCAGGAGGAGGATATTGGTGGGCTGGTTGGCCAAGCAGTTAGGCACTTGGTCTACTAATCTGGTGGTACTGAGTTCAAGTCCCAGCAGTGGATTTTTTTTCTTTCTGGTGCCACCACATCAAAAAAAGGCCATTGGATCCACATAGCCTCTGAAAATGGGTACTAGAGAAATCTGGGAAGGTAGATTCTTGCAAGTGTGATACTGACCACATCACACTTTCGTGTGCCGAAGGTATTGGAAATACAGACCCAACACCGTATCCCTAATATGGAAATGAGGATTTTATCTTTTACCCAGGAGTAAATTGAGAGTAACTGAATAAGAAAATTAGAGAAATAGGAAGTAGGAATTTGAAAAATATGAAGATGGGAAATAGGAAACCTCTAAACAAGGAAGTTACAAAATGCCACATGTCATAGATTGACTACTTGATCAGCAAGGAGTGAGTGTGCATGTCCGGTCATCAGTTACATGGTCTCACTTTAGTGAGAAACCTTGTTCCGAAACCTCTGATAACACAGCTGCTGTAAACTTATGTCACAGGTAAAACCATGCATTGACCAAGTTAACCTGGAGTCTTGTTGTATCATGCCACAAGATCTCACAGAATTCGCCAAGTCTGTGAATGTTCAGTTGCTGACACATAATGACAGACCAGGTAAGAGAGTTTGTAAAATATGTGTTATAACAGGGGTCTTTTTCTAAAAAAAACATTGTAATTCTTCTGTTGCACCGGAACTGAAAGCTGGTCTTGTTTGCTCACAAAGGGCCCAGCCGTTTAATCACAGAGTATGTGCCACATCAACCTTTTGAACATGTGGGCATCAAAACTCGGGTGGTGTGAATGAAAGACTTACTGCGCCCGCCCTTTCAAAAGAACGTGATTATAAACTGTCTTCTTTATCAAGACGTGGGTGGTGTTAAGTTGGCAACGTGACTTGATAGTCGGTCATTCTCAAGTAGTGTACTGTGAATCATATAGCTGGGAACTCTCTCTCTGTTTCTCATTGTGATAGATAATGGCTACTAAACGCAGACGTGTCAGTCTGGATTAAAGTGTTAAAGTAGACATTCTGAAGCAAGCTGATGAAAATTACAAGAATATTTCAGATACATTTGAAATTGATGTTTCAGGTGTAACGAAACTTGTTGAAAACCGAGACAAAATTGAATGAGACTTTCACTTGTCATAGACAGTGCCGCTGAGAATAGTACTGACAATGTCGCGGGTCCATCACGGACCAGATGCCCACCAAACCTGTTTCTTATGCTCAGTCTGTGAGTGTGTTTGAAACTGTGCGCTCGCTTATTTACAGTATGGCTGATGTGAGGCAGAATATGCTGTAGCGTGCATAAATGACTTTTTGGTTAATAGACCACTTACCATTACACAACGCAAAATCGTGCATTTTTTAAAAACTGCTTCTGCTGAAAAGTCAGATGCTGCTTGATTTTAGTATTATCTATACTGTAATTTAATGACTAAAATTTACTGTATTTTGTGATTACTACATTTTGTGTCCAACAACGATAACTTTAGCTGTTTGTTATGTGTTTTATGTAACAGATGTGGGACACACTTTATACTTAGTTAAAGCCCTTAATAGACCCTGCTTAATGTCAACTCTGCTTAATGGCACCATATTTTGATGGTCCTGAAGATGTGACATTAAGCGGGTTTGACTGTAATTGGTTTTTCACGTTCTTCCAGTGAGTCTGAGTGACTCATTGATGAGAAAACCTGGCCATATGGATAGACTAGTTTTGAGTCTCGTAGGGAATGGATGTTGTTCTCGTGTAGTCAGTTATAGATGTGCCGTAGATAGTCTGCTTGTAGAATGTAAGATATGATTTTTCTGTTCTTATGGCTTCTATTATTATTTTGTTATTGTGTAGCCACCTGGAACTGTGTTGTGTAATTCAAGCTGAATCAATTGAGGTGCTACTTGACCATTTTATCATCCTTTTTTTTTTTTAATCATCTTTTTAAGATTACACATCATTGAGTGTCATCTGTAACAACAGACTGGTTCTTTGATCTTTGTAACTACACATCATTGAGTGTCATCTGTAACAACAGACTGGTTCTTTGATCTTTGTAACAACGTTGACATTTGTCATCCTGGGTTGCCTGTGAAAGAATATCATCTGCACTATCTGTTTGTGTGTGTTGTATTATGTTTGTCAGTTTGTTTTCTAATGTAGTAGACTCACCTACAGCAACATCTAATTTAGTCTTACATTTTTAGTTTTCTTTATCTGCAGCATCTTTTCTATCATTTCTATTTGACAGATCATTATTTTTGTAGGAAAAAATTTTATTTTGCTATAATTAAATCTTTTTATTATGATATGTCTTGTTTGAATTACTTTTGGCATCTCTGACTGTCATATTCTACATCTCTGACTTATATAATGTGTCTTTCTACATCATTTTCAGTGTTCATCTCTGTTGAAAAACTAAAGGAAACCATACAGAGTGTGTCATCTGAACTTGACAGCCAGGACTGGACACCGCAGTGGGTTGTGAGGTATTCTGGGATACTCAAGTGTCGGGGCATCATCCAGACTAAAGGTTACATCTTCCATGCACAGAGAGACAAAATGAAGCCGTTACGTTAATTTGGGACAGTTAAAAATACGAAGATGGGAAATAGGCAACCTCTAAACAAGGAAGTTACAACATTTTAGAGACAAAGGCAGAACAAAAGAACTTAAGAACTGTTTCTTTAGGAGAAGTTTCTAGATGTAGGTATTGCTGTTCATTAATATGGTATGAAGACTGATTCTGTATAATTTTGGGAAAAAAAAGTTGTCAGTAATATTCACCGTCTGAGATCAGAAACCTGTCACACAACTCGTATTTGTTGTACTAGTACAACTAGTTTAACCCTTTTGTCTCCATGAACATTATAATATCATTCTACTGTTTCAGTGCTTTCATTTTGCTTGGTAATTGTGTATTTTTTTTTTTTTTTTGCGTGCCTGTGGTGTTAAAATTACATTAAGATGTTCATGTGATTTTAACAGTCTCAACAGATCTGTTTTTAGTTACTCTACGAGGCTAGCTTGTGAATGATGCTTGTAGGAGCAAAAATGGTTAGGGTTAGCTTCATAAATTTTGTTAAAAAATCACCAGTAGAGATACAGTACCTCAAGATTCTGTGGTCTTTCGTCAGAAGTTTCTTGCCCAGTGCTAATTACTTTATATAGGATTTTTTGGTACTCTTTTCATATATCTTCAACACAGACGTTCTGTTGTTGGTGGAACTTTGAAGCAGCATGGAGTTGAAAACACTTGGGTCATTGATGCCATGGTGAAGAGTTTGCCATATTCTGTAGCTGTTCAGTTCTGGGATCTTCTTTCTTCTGCTTTCGCCATAAAAAAGGGGGCATTGGTTGTGATGTGTCCAGGTTTTTTTTTTTTTAGCTGGTCTATGATATCTGCCGAGTTCTGCCTGAACACGTCCGACTTTGGCGTTGCATGTTTTTGAGGTTCATGTTTGCCCTCCCATTTTGATCCCCGTAGTAACAGGCCTAGCTTGTTAACAGGGCAGGGATTGCCATAGTCCCCATGGTGGTGGAGTCTCGTAGAAAAGCATTGCACACACCCTGCTTTTTAGCTGTACTCCGGGACTGAAAAAAGTAATTGTCATAACCTACTCCCACACCAATACGATGCTTGTCCTCAACACCTCTGCAGCATCAGCTGCAAACAACACCAGCTCGCAGGTACAGGGAGTTTGTACAAGTTCAAGCTAACCCTACTCTAGAGAGCTAGAGTCGAGTCTTTGATAGTGTTGGTTCACCAACTCTGATGCAGGCAGCCAGCCACAGGTCACTTGCCCGCAGTCTTCTTATAGCTTAAGAACTTCATCTTTGTCCCTCCACTTTTAGAAAAAGACATTCCAAAAAAAAAACAAACACATTTTTGGTTCTGTGTTCCCATACAATTAGTATAACTTCTACAGGAAGGACCTCATCATCCCTCAGGACTTTACATTCCTCATGCACCTGTCACTGGTGAGCCACAAAAGGTTTTGCTGTTTAATACAAGTTTCTTGAAAGCAAAGATGACTCCTGCTAGAAGAAAGGCCAACCTGTGCTGGTGAAGATCTTATCTTTACAAGGTGTTTTCAGAAACAGTCTGGTGTGTTTCTCCTTCGGTGTGGCTAATTAGGTAGGGGCTGATGACACCCTGATGTGTTGTAGCTTCCTCTGATATCCACTTCTAGAGTGGTTTCAGAAATTAAAAGAAACCCACCCTAACCTCACTCAGTAAATGACTCAGTGGAAGCCTTTCAAGATCTTTAATATGGTATTGGCTGCAAAGAACCAAAGTTTGTAATTACAAAAGGTAAAGGTGACCCTGTCATGCCTTGGAGGCACATAGGGATATGGTGTTAGTGCCCATATTTTCCTTGACCTGTCAGCACACTAGAGGGTGATATGGTCAGTATCACGCCTGGCTGCCTTTCCTTCCCCAACTCCAGAAGAAGTCGGGTACCCATTTCTACAGCTGGGTGACTGGGGTGCCGCCGGCCGGATTCAAACCCCCGACCTTCGCCATAAGAGATCAGTGCACTAACCACTTCGCCACTCAGACACCCTTGTAATTTCAGGTCAATCATTAATCAGCCAACCAATCAAAAGCCGGAGCATCGGGCCAGTTTTTTTTCAGGATGCTTTCCAGAATTCTTTGGTCTTCCTCAGAACATGAACCTCCTCGTGTCATGCCATTTCACTTGCTCTGTATCAGCTGAAATGTGTTCTGCATATTTCTTGCAAGTTGTGTTCCATGTCTGCTTGCAGAATTCAGTGACTAAGTGTATTCTGTCATGAAGGTTGCTTTTGATACACATCATTTCACCCAGTTGAAAAAAAAAAAAAAAGTGAGTACTTGACACACTTTTGTTTTAGAAGAAGGCTCTGAAAGTGGATAATAACTGTTTACAGGGTGAGGTATACCAGAGTTCACTTCATTCGGGACTCTTCTTCTTCTTCGTTCGCTTCTACCACCAAAACCGCACTGTGATCCTACTGAATTTACGCTTGTGGTCCTCGTTAGGTCCCGTGGTCCCCTGTGTGGTCCCCGAAAAGACCACATGAGATCCACGAGAGGACCACAAGGGGTTCAGAGTATCACAGGGCTTTAGCCTGTATTCTTGGTGGGTATTTGGGACTCAAAAAGGATGTCATAGAAAAATCATTCCCTTGAATGTATGACAATAGATGAATCTACAGTAGGTCTGTCAAAAAAAAAAAAAAAGGGAGGGAAAGGATGTTCCAGGTTATTCAACTTGTACAAGTGATTATCTTAAGAGATTGTTCTTGATAGGGTTTTTTTTTTTTTGACCTTTTGGTGAAGAGTGTTTTTATTCCAGGCAGTGGTGATAAATATTACATGTAGAATACATATATAACCAGGTTTCATTTTCTTGTAGCTTGCTTGTGTCACAGACAAAGAGAACAATGCACATATAAATATATCATCATTTATATATATATTTTTTAAAATGTCTTTGTTTTGACCTCCATACCCATCTTTTATACCCAGATCTGATATTGCCAAATAACTATTTTTTTTCTTTCTTTTCATTTCTTACACTAGTTTAAGATAGGTCATTCTAAATATCAGAAGTTGGCAAAACTTTTATTTTTTAGTTATGAGATATGTTGAATATGTTTTAGTGTGATCTAAATTATCTGTATTTTTGAATATTTTGTCTCATTGTTTTTTATTATGTCTTGACATTAAAATTTATGTTTGAACGTATCTGAATTTTATTATATATAATGAAATTTTGCTATTTTTGGGGGGCATTTTTCTCATCGCCCACATTTTTTTTTTTTGGAAATAGGAGTGGCAGAAGACAGTTTATATACCTGGCATAAACAGAACAGTAAACACTTTTAACCATCAGAAAAGTAAACGTTTCCCTTTTCAATCCAATACTTTTCTTCATTAATGTTTTGTTGTTAGCATATTTTTGATGTTATTCAATGATAGTATTTGCTGGACAAAGCTATTTCAGGTAATATCTTGACAAGCTGCATTTGCATCCTACTTACACTTTGAAGTTTTTTTCTTTGTTTGAAATCTTGAATCTAGAAATAAACATCATCGCACTCTGGGCACACCCATACATGCTCCACTCTCTGATTATGTAGCTACAGAAGAGTATGAAAAATACTGTGTTGGTTCTGGTTCCCTTGAATTCTGCCAGCCAGCCTCCGGCTCTTCCTTCCTTGCTTCTCATACCTATATCCTTCATCCTGTGTAAATATATATTATCAAAACACGCCCTTTCTTGTCTGAAAGATGTATCTTTGTGTAACTCTGAGCCCGCCTTGTCTTCTTTCTCTCTGTGCAATCCAGTCCATTTTTTGCCCTGGTCATTTGTTCTTTTTCATATACAGTACATGACTAACCCATTTCCTTTGTTTTTATGTTAAGGTTTATGCTGTTCTGTCCAGTACTTTGTTTTTATGTTAAGGTTTGTGCTGTTCTGTCCAGTACTTTGTTTTTATGTTAAAGTTTATGCTGTTTTTGTCCA
This sequence comes from Achatina immaculata, assembly GCA_009760885.1. Lineage (NCBI taxonomy): Eukaryota > Metazoa > Mollusca > Gastropoda > Stylommatophora > Achatinidae > Lissachatina > Lissachatina immaculata. The sequence continues at coordinate 9,539,618 of CM019699.1, forward strand.
GTACTTTTTTTTTTAATGTTAAGATTTATGCCATTTTGTCCAGTATTTTTGTTTTTATGTTAAGGTTTATGGTGTTTTTGTCCAGTAATTTGTGTGTGTCAGTGCTTCGTACTGTTGTCATCACAAATTATTGTCATTCCTCCACGTGAACTGTTCTTTTGCAGCTGATGTCATGGTAATGTTGAAATACAGTCATAGCCTGAGATGGGAATCAGTTTTTTTTTTCATGATAATTAAGGTAATTCCTGTGAAAATGACACAAGTTCATTGACTGCAGCGAATTAAATCAGTGCATGCGATGTGGGATTGGGCATTATGTCTAACAACTAGTTAACTTGTAGCAGTGGGGTTAAGATGGCTTGCTTGATACCAAAGAGTGATCCTAGACTACCTCAGCAGACTCCACCACTATAGTAACCACACCAGCAGCAATGTGGCTGTTAACAGAGGGAAAAAAAAAAAATTTGTTTAAAATTATTTCTCAGTGTTCAAAAAAAGACTTATCACTATATGAGTTTTTCTCTGAATTTCTTTGAATTGTAGTATTTTTTTTTCCCTATGATAACTTTAAATTATGCTCTGTAATTTGATATTAACTCTTTCACTCCTGAACTAATTTCCATGCTCTGCCAGAATAAATTTTGATGAGAAATTTTGATATGAAGAAACTGGAAGGAAGTTCCTCTGTTATTTAAAAATATGGGTTGGGTTAGAAATGTGCTACTTTTCATTTTGTTTAGACTTTGTCTAAATATCACTCTGAGCATTGATTTGCCTAGGTGTGCAAGATCTACCAGTCCTGCCCACGTTGTTTTGAAGTGAAAGAGTAACATTTTCACACAAAAAAAAAATGTTTTTTTTAAAAAATCTATATTGAGATGGGTTGAAAATTTTGCCCACTAAGTACAAAAATCTTATTGGACACATTAATGGGAACTTTTATTTCAGTCTTTTTTTGGCTTTCATTTATCAGCCAAATGTCTTCCTGGGTGTTATCAGAATCATTGTTATTCTGTACCTCACAACAGCATTGAAGGTAGTTATTTGTGCTGTGTGTTTATAGGTTCTGTGTTAGCATTGGGTCCACAAGTGGTTCAGTAGGTAGATTTGTTCATCAGTGAATTTTTTTTGTAAACTTTGTTTATTTTATTATTGTACCAGACAGATAAAGAAAGCATTTTATATCATTAAATTTGTGAACACAGTGTTAATATGCCAGCTTGGGTTTTTGCACATTGTTTTCACAATTAAATTTCACTCCTTCAGTTTTGGAAATCCTTGTTGCCTTTTTTTTTTTTTTTTAAACTTCAGTTTTAATATATTGTGTGATGTTTCATCTGGACCTGTCATTTACTATGAGAAGCGAGGATGTTGTTAGACAGATAGGGTTGTTTTCACAGTCAGCGAATGAAAGCTGGTGAAGATAGTGCCAAAACCTCCACCTGATTTTTGTGATGCAGTGTGTTGCTATAGACTGGCCGGTGGAGAAGAAACTAACATTGTCTCCCCAGTGGATTTGGAGCATTCTGGGAAACCACAGTTGTTGGAGCTGTGCCAGAGATTGAAGAGAGCAGTCTTAGCTACCTTCCTTCATCCAATAATATGCCTTCATTATAAGATCTGTCAGAGTCTTTGATGGCAGTTTCTGAGTTCGCTAGGGATAACATTTTTCCTGAAGCTTCCTCATTAACCATTGGCTGGGATGAGGCATTATTAGGAGCACCAACAAAGACATTGATAAGATAACATAGAAGAGTTGCATTATTTAACTGGATGTATTAAAAAGAGGATCTGAGGAAATGAAACCATTGGTTTATTATGAATATGTGACACTGAAATCGAAATGTATGAAGACAGACAGAGGTGTATGATTCACTGGGGGAGAAACAAGAATGGCAGGAAGTAAGATGATCACATATAAATGAAAAACATACAATCCAACATTTTGGCAAAAGCCCTTTTTCAAGGATCACATTAAAAAAATAACACAACAATTGTGGTTTCCCAGAATGCTCCAAATCCACTGGAGGAGGAGGAGGGGGAGGGGGAGGTGGAATATCAGTTCCTTCTCCACTGGCCAAACTACAGCATCACACTGCATCAGAAGAATCAGTTGGAGTTTTGACACTGTCTTCACCAGGTTTCATGAAAAAAAAATATAGACAGCTTTTTTTGGTCTCCTCCTAGTAAGAAAGCTGGTGTGACTGGCTCAGAAATGAGGTAAAAGGATTATAGTAGAGGGTACCATATAGTGTTATGCCCCAGGTGACCTCAGCTTTCTGCCATTAGATGCTTTTGGCCCAAACAGAAGGTGCCCGGATGGTGCAGATGATAAAACCTACAGAGTTCACCCATATCATCAGGCTTAGTCTGGAGATGATGGAGATGGCATTGTTTTTTTTCATTAGCAATAATGCGTGGTACCTTGATTTTTGCGATGCGCCTTTTGGCTGGGTACCTCCGACTTCAGCACCTTTCCTTGCTAGGGCAGTCTGTGGTCTTGCTCGGACTGCCATGAAGACAGTGTGGCTGGCCTGGCCAAAACTTTGTTTTTCAGCCTTTATAGTGGCTGTACTTAAGTCCCTTCTCCATGTCAGACGGTTTTGAGGCAGTTTCACAAAAACACTCCGACTTTATGATGAGGAACCTGATAAGTGCTTCAACGATATCCACTCCCCGCCACCTATAGTCTGCTGGCTCTGTTTTGTTTACATCATTCTGATAGCCATTGTTGTAAAGACCCATAGGCTTGCCATGTCCTGGATTCATTGGTTTCACACCAGATTTTCCTCACTCCCTGCTGGCCATCGCCATGTCCCAATCCATCCACCAACTTGACATTCATCATCATCATCATCATGTGCTGTGCCGACTGGCGTTGGCTATTATGCTTCTCCAGTGTACACGATCCTTCATGCAGGCCATCAGTTCAGTTGGTGATCTCCTCTCACACCATCCTGTCAGACTGTCCAGTAACTTGACATTACATTTGACAAAAATAACAGTTACAATTGGTGTTGATTGCTACAGGTTTCTGGGCTACAGAAGTAGGTTAGAGTTTTTAAGCAAACAGATCTATGTTCCCTGTCTTGCAAAGACTATGTTAAGGTAAGTGTGTTCTTAACACAGTTCTTCCTAGGGGGAAGGAGAGGACAAAAAAACAAGATGTCCTTTACTGCCAAACTGTGGGGGTGGCATGTAAGCTGCAGTTTTATTCTGTTTAAACTGCAAGGTTAAAACATACCACAGCAGGGTTTTTTTTTAACGTGTGTGTGAGGGGAGGAGGAAGAGATGAGCAGTTGAATAACTGGACTTGTTTAGGAGGAGTCAGATGGATGTAAGCTAAGCTGACTAAACTGTCTCAAGCCAGGATCACATTCTCTGTTACATGCTAGGCTGACTAAACTGTCTCAAGCCAGGATCACATTCTCTGTTACATGCTAGGCTGACTAAACTGTCTCAAGCCAGGATCATATTCTTTGTTACATGCTAGGCTGACTAAACTGTCTCAAGCCAGGATCATATTCTTTGTTACATGCTAGGCTGACTAAACTGTCTCAAGCCAGGATCATATTCTTTGTTACATGCTAGGCTGACTAAACTGTCTCAAGCCAGGATCATATTCTTTGTTACATGCTAGGCTGACTAAACTGTCTCAAGCCAGGATCACATTCTTTGTTACATGCTAGGCTGACTAAACTGTCTCAAGCAAGGATCACATTCTCTGTTACATGCTAGGCTGACTAAACTGTCTCAAACCAGGATCACATTCTTAATGATCAGTGAGAAACATAAGTGCACAGACCACTGAGAAATCATAAAGGTTGTTTTTTTTTTTTGTTAGAAAATATTTTAGATGATCCTCCTCCTCTATCATTATTATTATTATAAGTATTATTATTTATTATTATTATTGTTAAATGCAGACAAAATGATTTTGTTTTATGCAGTCATCAGGACAATAGCAAAATAGGACTTGAAATTAACAAGGACAAAACAAAAATAATGAAAATTCCCATCAATCAAAATGAAAAAATACACATAGAAGGGACAGATATTGAAGAAGTCAATCAATTTGCATACCTTGGCAGCTACATAGACCAGGATGGTGACACTAGAAAGGAAGTTAGGATCAGAATTGCAAAAGCAGCATCAATCTTCAAGAATCTTGAGAACATATGGAATTCAAAAGTTATAAGCACAAAAACCAAGTTAAGACTATTCAATTCAAATGTAATATCCACCCTCATTTATGCATGCGAAAGCTGGAAAACAACTAAAGAAATAGAAAAGAAATTAGACTCTTTTGAAAACAAATGCCTAAGGAAAATACTCGGCATCAAGTGGAATGAATTCAGGAACAATGCAGAGATAAGACAGATGACTGAACAACAACCAGTCTCACGGGTGATCAGGAAAAGGAGATGGACATATGTTGGCCACTTGATGAGAAGAAATGAGCAGAGAATCCCAAAACAAGCTATCAAGTGGAACACAACAGGCCGAAGAAAAAGGGGCAGACCGCGTGAAACTCTGAAGAGAACATTATTAAGAGAGGCCAAGTTAATAGGCATAAAATCCTTTGATGAGGTTGAAAGACTCGCCGAAGACAGGAAAAATTGGCGAACTACTTTGCGAGCCCTATGTGACGTCTAACGGCACGGGAAGGATATAAGATATATATAAGTCATCAGGACTCCATTCTATATTTTTTTAAAAATCTGTTTTCTTAGAATCACTATTTTATCACAGTCATGAATTCGTTTTGTGAAAGATTGTCATGAAAATTCAAAAGTTATTGTCGCATATCCCTTTGTACCATAATATCTTGGCTATGATCAGTGCCTAGTGACCCTTACACAGACCATGCCGTCCCGTCAGAACGTAAACAAATATGGCTGTGTCAATGGCGAGTACAGGTTATCGTGAGTAGCAGTGATTGACAAACTGTAATGTGAGCCTTTCCAGCGGTTAAGTTATAAATCTAGCCATTTTTATAATCAAGGTAAACATTATAATTGTTAAAATTTATTGTTAATATGGAGTAGATATGAATAAAGTCTACGAATGTGTGGGACACTTTCATAAGGAGATAAAAGCCAGGAAAAACATAAGCACAACGGGCTGACCAAATGGTAAAAAAAACAACAGAACATGATTTGAGTTGAATGGAAATGCCATGGAAAACATAATACGGAGAAGCATAATAGCCAGCTTTGGTCATCGTGGCACTCAATGAATGAATATGCGAAGGTAAAAAGAAAATCTGGAGTATAATGAGCATGCAGTGTCTTTGCAAGGGCATTGTAGTAAAGTTGTACTTAACTTTGTTTCGGGTTTTTTTTTTTTTGGGGGGGGGGGGGGAAGGAGGAGAGGAGTGAGCTTTTCGGCCTGAGAACAGCTGTGGACCTTTCATTAAAATGAAACAATAAACAGAAGCCAGATGACATTTATTTATTTATTTATTTTTTAAATTTGAGATTCTTCATTATCTGCGTCATGGCAACATACGAGGTACAGAGGAAACAGAAGTGGCCAAAACAGAATGGTTGTGCTAGGATTTTCTGAAGCCAGTGCAGTTGTAGCTGTCGTTCACCTTGCATGAAGTACTTTCTAGAACACTGTTTTTCTCAGTTCAATAGTTGGTACGTTATTATTATTATGATAAAAGGGATGGTGACTGCAGTAAAACTGGTTCAGATAATAAAGGTAAATAGAGGTGTATGGTGCAGTTTTACAAAGCGGCAGAGGGAGTGAGTAAAATGAGAAGAAAAGATTCTTGTGTTTGTTTCCTATTAAGGAGGATGCCACTAAGATAAATTCTATGTCATCTTGTTTGTGTTTGTAACCCTTGAAAAAGGCTCACGGCAAAATATCGGATGTTGTATGTTTTTCATTTATACATTCATTTATTTTTTTCTCATTTTACTCACTTCCTCTGCCGTTTTGTAAAATTGCACCATGCACCTCTGTTTACCTTTATTATTATGATGTGCCAAGTTGGATAGCATTGGCAGTTATGGTTTTTCCATCTTATGTGGTTCTTGGTGTTTCCAATTAGTTCACATGCTTTTCTTTTTCCATACCATTTGGTCAGCCCACGGAAATATTTTTCTCTTGAACTTTCTCTCTCTCCCTCTTTTTTTTTTTTTTTTTCGCCCTTGAGTTTTTTTTAGTTATTACTACGTTCTCCAAGTTTGTCTTCTCACAACATGTCTTTACACTGTGTCTTTACACCATGTCTTTACACCAGGTGTGTCCACTGGGTGGTGGATGCTGGAACAGCCTGTAGATATAGAGGTCAGCTGTGAATATCAGAATAAAACAGCACTGGACCACCCTGCTGCCTCATAGGTCAATCTCTTTAGACAAAGGCTAATGGAGAAAACTGTATACAGATGAAATGGAAGGCAATGGGAGACCACTGCCGTAATAATTCCCTTGTGAAATCATGCTACGTTACTTTGTACTTTTTTAATGTATAATTAAACACACTTTACAAACATCAGCAGAAAGTAAATGTTCATGTGCCCTTTTTTTTTTCTTATCTTATTTGAGGCATGGTTTAATTTTTACAGAATGTTCGCAGGCTGGACCAAATTCAAAACTATCTGATTCTCCTCCATGCAAATTGAGCGTCAGCTTGCTGGCCTGATTATCCTCCAACTGGTTTTGCTGGTTGCTTTTTACTGTGGTTTTGATAATATAAACTGGTTACAGTAACCGATGGCCTCCAAAAATGTTGGTTTTTCTAAGTTTTTTTTTTTATCGGTAGTTGCTGGTTAACACGATCACTGCCAGCACCTGTCTCAGTTCAAAGGAAGCTCTGTGGAGATGTATGCCAACTCCAGCTGACCACTGATTACTTTAGAAGTTTACAGGTCAACACATGAGAGCGGTTGAAGAAGAGAGGAAGCTGGACCCTCAAAAATCCTTCCATGGAACCACAAGTTAAGAACCACTCTTGTAGTACAAACGTGGCTTTTGCAACCATGGACTGTCATGCCAGTCAAGGTTTGGTAAAAATCAGACATGAGAGATGCTACAGGGCAAAATGATACTTGGGAATTTTTCACAGCTAACATCAGCCTAGAAATGTAACAATCATCCAGATATATGCACCTACATCAGCAGCAGAAGAAGAGGAAGTAGAAAACTTTTATAACACGCTGCAAACGACAATAGACCAGGTATGGAAAAATGATATTGTATTAATAATGGGTGATTTTGATGCAAAAATTGGTACAGAAAGAGCAGAAGATGAAGGACATGTAGGGAAATTTAGCATAGGACATAGAAATGAGGCAGGTGACAATCTAATGGCGTTTTGCATGGAAAATGAGCTAATGATCGCTAACACACTTTTTAAACAACATCCAAGAAGACTTTACACATGGACATCACTTGATGGTAAAACCAGGAATCAAATAGATTACATTTTAGTGCACAGAAGGTGGAGGTCAAGTATAACATCAGCAAAAACTTTACTAGGTGCTGATTGTGACACGGACCATGAGTTATTAATAGCAGACATGAAGATAAAGATAAAAAAGACAGTTACGGGATCAAGACCACTCCGTTTTGATCTTACAAATATACCAGAACAATGCGGTATAGAAGTGAAGAACCGTTTCGAAATCCTGATGGCTGTACAGGAGGAGATGACACCAGATGAATTGGTTACGCAGGCCAAAGATATCTTAATAACAACAGCTAAAGACATGGTTCCAGTAAAGAAAACACAAAAGAATGGATGGATTACAGCAGGTACACTAGAACTGATAAAACAAAGTAGAGAAATGAAGACGCAGTGGAAAGTGACAAACAACAACAAAGAGAAATATAAAACTTTAACAAAAGAAGTACGAAGAAACATAAGAAAAGACAAAAAACAATACATACAAGATTGTTGTGAAAGAATAGAAGAACATCAGAAGTGTGGAATAGGTAGTGAAATGTTTAAAGAAATGAAGACATTAACGAGAAATGTCACACCTAAGCTAAATGTAATTTGTGATGAGATGGGGATTACCTTGACAGAGACAGAGGAAATTCTAGAAAGATGGAAGGAATATTGCAAAGGAATGTATGAAACAACCGACTGTGGAAACAGAAATCAACAGTGTGAATTATTATTGGAGGAGAAAGAACCCGAACCAACAATAGAAGAAGTTTTATGGGCAATAAAGAATCTGAAAAATGGTAAATCACCAGGATGTGATGAGATAACAGCTGAATTTATTAAAGCAGGAGGAAAGGAGTGTGCAACAATCTATCATGCACTGTGCAGAAAGATATGGCATTCAGGTATTTGGCCAAAAGAATGGAAAAGAACTGTATTCATACCACTGCCAAAGAAGGGTAACCTGAAATTATGCACAAACTACAGAACTGTTGCCCTGATTAGTCATGCCAGTAAAATTCTGTTAAAAATCATAATGGGTAGACTTCAGCAGAAAATAGAAGAAGAAGTCAATATGGTCCAAGCTGGTTTCAGGCAAGGAAGAGGATCAAGAGATCATATATTCAATCTAAGATTAATAATAGAAAAATGCAGAGAGTTTAATGTGAGTCTATATTTATCCTTTATAGACTACTCAAAGGCATTTGATTGTGTACAACACCAGAAATTTTGGGAAATAATGGAAAAAATGGGATTTCCAACATATTTGATACAATTAACATCACTGCTGTATCTAGACCAACAAGCAGCAGTAAGAATAAATGGTGAAACAACTTGGTTTGACATAAAACAAGGGGTCCATCAGGGTGCATATTGTCACCCTACTTATTTAACTTGTATACTGAAAATATAATGAGGAATGTTAGAGAAGATGTAGACAAAGAATATTACGATGCCATAACAATTGGAGGTTATGAAATACCAGAGATTAGATATGCTGATGACAGTGTTACTGTCCACAACACAAAAAGGAATGGAAAAACTAATTATGTCGGTCCGTAAGAACAGCAAAGAGCAGAACCTCTATCTTAATGCAAAGAAAACTAAATTGATGACAACTGACAAAACAAACAAGGCAGCTGAAATATATATAAATGAGGAAAAATTGGAAGAAGTGGAGAGTTTTGAATATCTTGGATCACTACTAACTAATAATGGAGATACAATGAGGGAAATTAAAAGGAGGACATCTATCGCTCTTCAGAAAGTAAAATAACTAAAGAATCTGGAGAGGAGCAGACAGAACCACAAAAATAAGATTTTTAAGGGCATGCATCTTTCCCATCGCAACATATGCCTGTGAGACCTGGACACTTAACAAAATAGCTGAGAAACACATAAATGCCTTTGAATGTAAATGCTACAGAAGAGTTCTTCAAATATTATGGACACAAAAAAGAAATATATCTATACTACAAGAGCTTAATATTGAAGAAGGCTGGCTAGTAAAGAGGATTAAAGAGATAAAACTTAAATGTTTTGAACACATTAAACGTCATGATAATCTAGAGAAGACCATCTTGGAAGGGTACATAAAGGGAAAAAGAAAGAGAGGCAGACCAAAGTGAAGGTGGCTGCAAGACATCGTTGATAATCTGCAAATGGATGCAGCAGCAGCAGGCCATCTTGCTCACAACCGAGAGGCCTACAGGAGTGCTGTTTGGGAGGCAAAGTTCTGCAGAGGACATGCAAATGATTGAATGGATGAGCATCAACCAGCTTGAAATCTGAGACAGAAAAACCTGCTGTTGCCCTGCCACATTTGACTGTGTGTCAGGTAGCTGGTTATCATATGCAAGATTCATGAGTAGAGAAAATAATGAATCAAATCCATGGAGAGTAGTGGCCCTTCAGCTTCGTATATTGCAGCTATTAATATGCTAATTAAACTTTAATTATGAAATTATTTTATGTTTCAGCATTTGTTTTTTAAAAAAAAAAGAGAGTATCATCCAGTGATTTTTGATTGATCAATTGATTGATTGATCTTTATTTCAAAAGGGTTAAGAATTGGGCATGCAGGCCCATCTGACATTCTGCCCTTTATCATACATCTTTCACTCTATTCCAGATATTCTACAAATATGCTATTCATGTAACAAACATAACTAACATTGAAGCTGTTGAGAAAGTATGAGAGGACAGCACCAGAAACTACAGCTGACAGAAAGAAGTTTATAGAAGAAATTCACTCACTGGTTTCTGCAGGCAAGCCTGAATGCACAAAAAGGAAGAAGTGAGAATAGATTTGAGAGAGAATTTCAATTAACGTTCATTTAAAAAAAAAAAAAGCAACTTCTGTTTATAAACTGATGTGGTGAATTTCAGAATGTCTCGTTTCAACTGGGCACCCACAGCGTACCGCATGCTTAATGGTGTTTTCTGCATCTTCAAGCCAGAGGGGGTTTCAGTTCGCAGAGCTGTTGAATCGATAAAACTTAATTTGACCAAAGGTTTGTGAACAAGCTTTGCTTTTAAAGATTTGTTGAATTATTAAGATTGTAACTTTCAGCCATTTAATGAAAGAGAATGAAGCAAGTCTAGATTGTCAGCTATAGGGGTAGATCTGTCAAGTAAAGTTGCCTTGGTGGTTATTTGTCAGTTTGTTTGGCTGGCTGTCTGCTTGGTTTAATGGTTGGTTCAGTGGTTGGCTGCTTGGTGTTCATTAGTTGGACGTTTAGTTCATTGGTTGATTGGCTGTTTGGTTTATTTGTTCATTTGTTGGCTGCTTAGTTCATTGACTTATGGCCTGTTTGGTTCGGTGGTTGACTTCCTCTTTGGTTCATAGATTGTTTCATTTGTTGGCTTATTGGCTGGCTGGCTGGCTTATTTTTTTTTATTGGTTAACTGATTGATTGGGTAGTTTTTTGGATGGCTGCTTAGTTTATTGACTGACCAGCTTGTTGATTTGCTTATTGGTTCATAGGCTGTTTAGTTTGTTGGTTCATAGGTTGTTTAGTTTGTTGGTTCATAAGCTGTTTAGTCTGTTGGTTCATAGGCTGTTTAGTTTGTTGGTTCATAGGCTGTTTAGTTTGTTGGTTCATAGGTTGTTTAGTTTGTTGGTTCATAGACTGTTTAGTTTATTGGTTCATAGGCTATTTAGTTTGTTTGTTCATTGGTTGGTTAGCTCATCTGTTGGTTGGCTGACTGGTTGGTGGTCCCCCTTTTAACAGCAGACCTGAGTTCTTGGCAAATGTGTGATGTGATAAAAATCTTGAATCAGAAATGAAGTGTCATTCTCAGAGCTAGTTTGACAGCAAATACTTCTGCTAGTGAGTGTCAAACCCACTGCTTGGGTGGTTCAAAAGAGTCAAAGACTAAGAGAGTTAAGCATGACAGAAAAATCCAGAGGAAGAGAACCTAATTTTGTTGATGGCAAGGATCTTTCCTACCTTTTCCCTGTCATTACACAAAACTTGCTAGATTTCTGAATTTGTAGACTTATCTTTCCTTTGTAACAGATCAGCAGGTTTGTGAATGGTTAGTACAGTATGAGCAAGGCACTTTCTTTGTACTAGCTGCTCCAGGTGAAGGAGGAAATTCAGCTACCTGCGTTGGTGCCATAGGATAAACCAGTGTTTACCAAACTTTGTCAGACTGTGGCATGCTTAGTAATGCAAATTTCTTTCATGGCACACCTGTGTTGTTCTTATTGCTGGACTCTCTTGCATATATTTCTAACATTTTACAAAGTTTACACACTACATTGTCAATATTTAAATTATGTGGACAACTGAGTAGCTAAGTGGTAAGTGCATTTGTCATCTGATAGTGAAGGCTGGCGGTTTGAGACACCCCATTAACCAGATTGTAGATATGGGTACATGTCTTCTTCTGGAGCAGGGGAAGGGAAGTTGACCAAGTGTACGGACAGGTCAAAGAAAATGTAGACATTAGTATCATATCCCCTAGGTGTCTCAGTGCCTTGGTAGGTTTATCTTTATTGTATATCACTGGCTTTGGACATCTTTTTTTTGTGTGTGTGTGTGACCTTTGCTGTTTCTAATTGGTTCCTTTTTTGTTCTTGTACTATCAGGCCTGGTTAGCTGAGTGGTTAGGCACTCAGTTTACTAATATGGTGGTACCGGGTTCAGTCCCAGCAGTGGGATTTTTTTCTGGTACACACACACAAAAAAAGGCCTCTAAGTATGGTACCAGAGCGTGATAGTGACCACATCACACTTTCATGTGCCGAAGGGCCTAACACCATATCCCCAATGTTCTTTAATGGCATGGAAATGGGGATTTTACTTTTTTTTTTTTTTTTTTAACTATCAGGCCAGTCCTATCAGTTGTTTTTCTTTGAGTATTCCTAATGCTTTCTAGTCATTAACTGGTTCACTAACTTTGTCATCTAATGACATGTTCAAATGATCTCAGTGTAAGTTAGTGAAGAAAAAATAAAATCTCTGTCAGGTGGGTGAAAGGAAAATAGAACTTCTGTCATATGGGTGACCTGATAGTGGGTGAAAGGAAGATAGAATTTCTCACAAAGTCATTCCCACTAACAAGGGACATCACTTGAGTTCAGGATGAGAAAACACACACACACACACACACACAAAAGAACATATTATCCTAGAATTGTAATGTATGTGTAATTCTTTATTCACAGACCTCAACGCACTTCCCTGTTATAAACATGAAATACCCTTGACCCAGACGACAGTAAGTGAGAACACAGAAGAGACAGCAGTATCTCTGAAAAATGAGCCAGACAGCATTCAAGACTGGTCCGAACACAGACTAGGTCAGTATGTTTTTAGAAATACCTTTACCCAGAATTCCAGACAAATGATATGGCAGAAAGACCAACAGATTCACTCACTCCATGGTCCTTGTTCTAATTCACAACACCCTAAGGCTTGCAGAGCTGATTGTAAGTGAAAATATAGATGTTGGGTGTGGGGAGTGAAGACAGTTAAAAGTGGCTATTGGTGACCCATAGCTCGGCAAACAAAAGGCAACCAAGATGTCTCCATTGGTACTCCTAGTAACAGGCTCAGCCAGGCAAAATGGGATACGGACCACTATAGTCACCATGGAGGCAGATTCTGCTAAAAAATACATTGCAACTTCCTTGATTTTTGGCTGCATGCAGGCTCTGGAAAAAAGTGTCCACCATAACCCCCCTGGTTCCCATGTGACATGATGTACTTCAGCACCTTCAGCACTGCATTGGCTGTGAAGAACATCCTGGTTGTAGTTCTAGGTAGAGTAAACAAGAAGAAGATTCATACTTTCAGCAGTGTATTTCTTCATCTTCAGTCTTCCTGGAACTACAGGCTGGTGTTCTTTGCAGCTGGTGCCTTGAAGATGTTGAGGCACAGCATTGTGTTGGTTTGGAAGCAGTCATGGCAGCTATTTTTTCAGTCTCTGAGTGCAGCTAAAAGAAAGAGGGGGGGGTGTTCTTTAGCTCTTTAGTGAACTCCATGGGGGGGGGGTGTGATGACCCCAGCCTCATTAGGGGTATCAAAGGAGATGTGGGACAGGTTCTTGGTCAGCTGTGGTTTGCCAGCCTTGATGTCAGTTGTGAGTTCATCATCATCATCATCATTGCTTTTCACTCCCTTGAGAGCATAAGCCATGGACAAAGGCTCTCCAGTCATCCCTGTTCTTGGAATTATTCTCTGCTTCCTTCCATGTGCACCCCTTGTCTCTGAGCACTGTCATAATTTCTCTTCTTCAAGTAAGTCTGGGTCTTCCTCATTTTCTGTTTCCTTGAGGATTCCATGTCAGTGCCTGTCTTGCTATGTTGGTGCCGGGTTTCCTCACAGTGTGCCCAGTCCACCTCCGCTTCCTAGACATGATTTGTAGGTTCATAGGTTCTTGTCCTGCCCTTTCCCAGACCTCCTCGTTCCTGATCTTGTCCTGCCATTTAATGTTTAAAATCCTTCTCAGGCAGTAGTTCATGAATGTTTGTATCTTCTGTTGTATTGTCTTGGTCATAACCCATGTCTCTGAACCATATAGTAGGACAGTCTTTACATTTGTATTGAAAAGCCTAAGTTTGGTTCTTGTTTTGATGTTCTTAGATGACCATATTTTGTTAAGTTAGATAAATGCTGTCCTGGCCTTGGTTATTCTAGCTTTAACATCCTTTTCCCCCATATTTATCTACTATGCTGCCTAAATATGTGAAATACTCTACTTCCTCAATTGACACTCCCTCAATTACCATGAGGCTATTGCTTGCACTATTACTTTTCATTATCTTTGTTTTTTTGTCTGTTAATGTATAATCCAGTTTAGCTGAATTCTTGCCAAAGATCTGAAGTTTCTCTTGCTTTTGTCTGTGGATGTGTGTCAGAAGTGCCACATCATCTGCAAAGTCAAGATCTTCCAACTGGTTCCACAGTGTCCATTGTATCCCATTTCTTTTTCTTTGTGTAATAGTTTTCATGATCCAGTCAATTGCTAGAAGAAATAGGAATGGTGATAGCAAGATACCATAGTGTTCCAGTAGTTTCCATAGCATTTTACGATCTAAACTATCAAATGCCTTCTCATAATCAGTGAATGTAACTAACAGTGAAGAATTCCACTCTTTTGACTGTTCTACTATTATTTGCACTGTAGCAATGTGGTCAGTACAGGATCTTCCTTGCCTGAAACCTGCTTACTCTTCTCTTAGTTTACTATCTACTGATGTTTTAATTCTATTTACCAAAATCCTGCTGAAGACCTTGCTGGGTATTGAGAACAGGGAGATGCCTCTTTAGTTCTTACATTCTAATAGATCTCCTTTCTTAGGGAGTTTTATAAAATGGGCCTCCTTCCAGTCTTCTGGGACCTTCTCTTCTTCCCAAATCCTGTTAAATAGTAAGAGTAGTATTTTTTTCTATTGTTATTTCTTTGTTTGCTAAGAGCACTTCTGCTACACTTCCACCTGGACCCGGTGCCTTATTTCTCTTCAACTCTGAGATAGCGTGTTCAGTTTCGGCCTTGCTGGGTGATTCTACATTGATGTCTAGAGTATTCTCTGCTACTGGTATCTCCTCTGTTTCTGTTGGTGCTGGCCTATTTAGGATTCTGCTGAAGTATTTCATCTATCTTTGCATCTGCTCTTCTTCTGATGTTACTGCCTTACTACCTTGTTTTTGATGGGCTTTTCTGTCCTACATGGTCTGTTTGCCAACTTCTTGGTGATTTCATACAGAGCTCTCATATTGTTTTTACCAGCTGCCTCTTCTGCCTGTCCTGCCATATTATCAAAATAGGCCTGTCTGTCTTTCTTTATGCTTTTCCTAACCTCTTTTATGGGCCAAATTGTATTCTGTCTGAGCTGAGGCCTTTGCTGCTCTTGTTTTACTGTCATTTATTTTTGCTTTCATTTCTGTCCTTCTGTCTATCTTCTTCAGTGTTTACAATGTAATCCACTCCTTGTGGTGAGGTTTCTTAAATCCCATTGTCTCTTCACATGATTTGCTCATTTCTTTAGCACTATTCCACAGTGTTCACATCTGGTGTATCTTCTTCATATAACTCCTGCAGAACCTGAAATCTGTTGCTCAGTTTCAGTTTAAAGTTCTTTGGGATTTCTTGGTCTTCCAACAGTACCACATTATATCTTTTCCTTGCCATGTTTGTTTTGTGGTGGTTCTTCAGTTTCATTCTCAGTTTAGCTATCAGTAGGTGGTGGTCAGAAGCTACATCTGTGCCTCGTTTCACTCTGACATCTTGCAATCAGCTGTGGATTGCTGACTGCCAAAACAGACAGCATCTTCCTCAACAATATATTTATGGGATAAGTAGTCTGTTTCATGTCCAATTTATGTCTGATAGTTTAGTTCTAAAAGAGCAGTTGATAGCAGTCTTGTCTTCTCAGAGCTAAAGGAGCAGTTCATAGATCCAGTAAACCCACCTGTAAAAGTGGGTACCTGACACATTTTATTTAGGAAATAGAGAATGCCTGTGTGCAAGATAGGGCACATTTCTTTATAGAGAGCACAAAATATCCAACTAAAATAATGAACCTTTTTATATACTGAAAACTGGAATATGTAAGGCTATCAGTGGATGAAAGGGGAAGTAGGATGTTAAGTGTATGTTATATTCAGTTCATGTGACATGTCCTTTCCAGAACATTGTCCCTCTCACAGCCTCCCTGAATGCAGTACGGTGTTGTGTAAGTTGACTGGTGCCTTGCAGTGACACAGACTTTCCATGATGCCCTGAGTCCATCTACGGCGAGGTTGTCCCTTTTCTCTTTTGCTGGGCACTATGCCTTCTACTATCAACCTCTCCCAGCTGTCGTGTCTCTTGATGTGCCTGAAGTATCTCAGCTTTCTCATTTTTATGGTGTTAACCCTGGCAGTTTTCTGCAACACCTAATCCCATCAGTTTCATTCTGTCCATGATATTCTAAGTACCCTTCTGTAACATTTCATTTCAAATGGTGTTACTCTCTTAGTAAAGTGTGTGTTACTTACATGAGTATGTGACTTCACTTGAATGTGCTGACGAACAAGCAAAAAAAAAGATAAATGTCATTACTGATAATAGTTAAATGCTGTTAATTAATTATGCTAGTTAAATTTGGTTCATGAAACTGTATACGGCTGCCACTGAATCCTGTGTCCTATTTTCTCGTATACGTCAGTCCTTGGTGACCGATATGAAGAAACAGATTTCAAGATACGATTTATAGATGGTGTGTCTTATTCCGCATCTGGAGTTCTTGGTGAGTATTAATTATTTGATAACTTTGGATTAGGGGTTCCTAAATTATATGATGGTAGGTTGAAAAGATTTGGCTTCATTTCTGTACAGAAACAGTGAGCTGAAATAGTTGAATGAGACAAAAAAAAATAGCTTTATCTTTTACAAGTTAGGTTAAAAAAATGTAATAAAAGATAAAGCTACCCTAAGAAGTAACACGTTGCTGGCAGAAATGCAGATGAAGCCATTGACTTCAATTATTGAAGAAAGATGTTGACTGTGGTTGTGGTTGGTTTGACTCATTGTCAAAAATAACACTAAGATGGACACCTCAGGGAAACAGAAGTAGAAGGAGGTAGACCAAAGGAGACGTGAAGAAGAGCAACAGAGAGGATGCTGAGTAATAGAGGTTCACCTGGGCAAGAGCGGAAAAGGAAGTGAAAGACTTTATGGAAGACTTTTGCAGAAGCCCCATGTGCTCTGGGCACCTAAATATTCAGAGAGAGAGAGAGAGAGAGAGAAATGAGGTTAAATTAATTATTTTTCAACATAGTCTCCACCAGTCTCAATATCACATTTCTGCAAGCATGTCATGAGTTTGTATCAGTACTACATTTCTGCCAGCATGTCATGAGTTTGTATCAGTACTACATTTCTGCCAGCATGTCATGAGTTTGTAGAGTCTGCCATTGAAAAAAAAAAAAAAGAATGCTGCTTTCCTTTCTGCTGATGCTCTGCTGACTTCACTTCCTTGTTTGATGTAAAACATTTGCCCTTCAGGTGTTGCATCATTCTCATAAATGAAATGCTAGTTAAGACTAAACAAACAACAGACAACAATCATCAGGTTACAAACTGCAGACTCAGTGCTCATTTGTACAAGATAAGGTTGTGCCAACAATCCAAATCATGTATCAAAACAGCCCCCAGACTCCTGAATACATACTACAGACCTGCACTACCTACAAAGACCCTAGAGCCAGGTATGGCCCTGAGAAAGAAGCACTCTGGTGTTCTTATGAAGACCTCCTGTTGACTGCAGGATTCATGGAGGCAACCCAGCTCCCTGTTTAAAAAGTTGAGTATGTGAAACTTAATGCAGAAGACAAAGATGAAGAAAATGATGATGAAGAAAAAGAAGAAGAAGCTTAGTCATTGGAAGCAAGGTGATTCCCAAGCTTTGTTGAGATGCTGCCTCAGGCTGTATTCCTGGCACTTTAAAAAAAAAAAATGTTTATCTCATTTGGTTTTGATACACCTTCCCCCTCCCCCCTTTTATTTCCCACCTCCCATATCATCCCAGTGCCTCCAGGGTGTAAGAGGGACATACATACCATTTTAGGAACCACTGATAAGGACTGTATGGAGCAAAGAAAACCTCATTTGCTTGATGGCAGGAACTGTGATCGTGCTGGTCTGATGTTTAGTATTGTCATGCTGAGAAAGTTTGACATAAATTTGGCTGTATTCCCAAAGTTTGACATAAATTTGACCATATTCCCAAAGTTTGACATAAATTCGGCTATATTCCCAAAGTTTGACATAAATTTGGTCTATTCCAAAAGTTTGATGTAAATTTGGCCATATTCCCAAAGTTTGACATAAATTTGGCTGTATTCCCAAATCATCATCATCATCAGGTGCCATGCAGACTGGCATTGACTATTATGCTTCTCCAGAGTACATGATCTTTCATGCAGGCCATCAGCTCAGTTGGTGATCTCCTCTCACACCATCCCATCAGACTGTCCAGTATCATTTCCCTTGGTCTTCCTTTTGTTCTTCTTCCTTCTGTTTTTCCTGTTATAATATTTTCAATGCCTCCTCTTCTCATTGCATGTCCTATGAAAGTACATTGTCTCTCTCTTATTTTTGTGACAAGATTTTTTTGTCTCTCCAGCTCTTCTCATGCATCCTTCTTTAGTTATTTTTGCTGTCCAGGGGATTTGCAACATTCCCAAATTTTGACATAAATTTGGCCGTATTCCTAATTTTGACAAATTTGGCTGTATTCCCAAAGTTTGACATAAATTTGGCCATATTCCCAAAGTTTGACATAAATCTGGCCGTATTCCTAAAGTCTGACATAAATTTGGCCATATTCCCACCTAACTTGTACTTTGCTTGTACTTGTACGAACTCCCTGCAACTGTGAGCTGTTGTTCTTTGCAGCCAATGCTGTAGAGATGTTGAGGCACAGCATTGTATTGGCGTGGGAGCGGGTTATGTCAGCTATTTTTTCAGTCCCGGAGTACAGCTAAAAAGCAGGGGGGTGTGCAGTGCTTCTTTACCAGACTCCACCACCATGGGGACTATAGCGATCCCTGCCCTGTTAGCCAGGCTAGGCCTGTTGCTGGGGGTACCACGGAGAGGTGGGACAAGGTCTTCTTCAGCTTGGTTTGCCAACCCTGACACTGGCATATCAGCTATGGGTTGCTGATTGCCTCATTGGACAGCGTCTTCACCACCCCCCTCCCCCATTAGCACCTAAAACATCTTCAGAGTTTCATTGTAACAGATAAAAGGGATGGCGACTGCAGTAAAACTGGTTAATATAAATAAGGTAGATAGAGGTGTATGGTGCAGTTTTACAAAGTGAGGGAGGAAGTGAGCAAAGTGAGAAAAAAACGAATATAAAGTATGAGAATGTATAAATGAAAAACATACAACATTCGATATTTCGGCGTGAGCCTTATTCGAGGATACATGCAAAAACAAAATACAAACATATATAACTTATCTGAAGCGTCTTGCTCTCAGTAAAGCGGAAATGTGTGTGGAAGAAGGAGGAGGAGGAAAAAAAAAAAAAATTCTCACCTTGCTCACTTCCTCCCTCACTTTGTAAAACTGCACCATACACCTCTATCTACCTTATCTATGTACATTAGAGTTTCAGTGTGACTTTTAGAGTTTATTGTAGTTCCTTATCCCTAAAAATCTGAAAGTAAATTTCTTGACAATTCCAGAATGCTTGCAAGAATGATCCTTTCCTTTATAAGCTTTATGTTCTGAACTGTTCTGGCCGAGGTGATTTCATGTGAAGATGTTCTGTGGGTTGTATCTTGTTCTCTAGGCCGTGATGGTGGAACCCATGTTTCACTGTGGCAGAAGGATCTGACTGAAAAAGAATTCTTACTTTTGGCTTCAGCATGTTCTACAGGGTAGTGATAATAGTCATTCAGCCTTCATCTTGGCCAACAGCATGCACTCCCCCCATCTGACACAAACTTCATGAGATCCAAGAACATTGATTATGTAGACTTAGAAATGCCTGTTTTCTCAGCACTGCAGAGCTCTCTGTGAAAGATAGGAGAGTTGGATGCCATGTGATAAAGATAGGAGAGTTGGATGCCATGTGATAAAGATAGGAGAGTAGGATGCCACGTGATAAAGATAGGAGAGTTGGATGCCATGTGATAAAGATAGGAGAGTTGGATGCCATGTGATAAAGATAGGAGAGTTGGATGCCACGTGATAAAGATAGGAGAGTAGGATGCCACGTGATAAAGATAGGAGAGTTGGATGCCATGTGATAAAGATAGGAGAGTTGGATGCCATGTGATAAAGATAGGAGAGTTGGATGCCATGTGATAAAGATAGGAGAGTAGGATGCCACGTGATAAAGATAGGAGAGTTGGATGCCATGTGATAAAGATAGGAGAGTAGGATGCCATGTGATGCCATGAGTAAGGGACTTTGCCAGATACCAGAGCAGGTAATAGGAAAAAAATTAACTCAGTATTTCCAAGTCCATTTTAATTTTTATAATAAAAAAAAATTAATGACTGACATCTGATGTCATCAGTTTTATGACATTTACATTCTGATTTTGCTTGATCATCTCCTCAGTCCTTGGCATTGGTAAATTTGGAATAGAAAGTACTGGTATGATTGCCCAGTCCAAGTTTCTCAGGGTAAGTTTTTTTTTTTTTTGTTATTTAATATAACTTGGGATGCCATCCACAGAAATGTGATTTATTAGAAGAATGTTGCAAGTCCCCTGGACACTAAATAACTAACAGAGAATGTTTGAGAAGAGTGGGAGATAAAAAAAAATCTTGTCAAAAAAATTAAGAGAGAGACAATGTAGTTTCATAGGACTTGCAGTGAGAAGAGGGGGCATAGAAAATATTATAACAGGAAAAATAGAGGGAAGAAGAGCCAGGAGAAGACCAAGAGAAATGATACTGGGCAGTCTGATGGGATGGTGTGAGAGGAGATCACCAGCTGAGCTGATGGCCTGCATGAAGGTACGTGTACTCTGGAGAAGCATAATAGCCAATGCCAGTCACCTGATGATGATGATGATGATGAATATAAATTGGTTTTATAATGTTTAGTGACTTGTTCTGCACTGCCATTTGCATAGTTTTGTACTTTTTGGCTGTGAAATACACCACCCAGCACTACCACCACAGAACATCCCCCCCCCCCCCCCCCCCCCCAGTTAAAAAAAATTGTCTGATGTGGAAGTGGTAAATCAGCTGAAACTGAAAAACCTATAATGGATGAAGTTGAGCAATAAAAACAATGACTGATAACTAGACAGTAATGTTTGTATTGATGGATATGCATTTTTTTGTTTTTTTTCTGTTCAGGTCTATCATGTAAAAGGGAGACTTGGTTGGGCTACAGATAACTTCACACCAAGAGGGCATATAATTGAAAGAACAAGCTTTAGTAAGTCTGTATTAGTTTAATATTTTTCACAGGGTGTCCCAAAAAAGAATAAGAACGCATAAGGGAGAATTAAAAAGTAGTGGCAAAATGCGCTTTAATGCTGGTAACTGAGAGAAGCATAACTTCTCCGTAAGTTCCCTGCAGGTCAGAGCAGTTTTTATGTTGTACACTAGCTTCTTCATTCCTCGGGAGAAGAAGCCTTTGGGTGCCGCTGAATCCCCAGGTCTGCACAACTTCCTTAACATCATCACCAGAGGTGAACCCGTGGCTGCCTTGAGCCACTTTAAGTGAATCAGAAAGATGTGGTAATTGCATGATGCCTGATCAGGGTTGTAAGGTAGATGAAGAAGATGTTCAAACCACGTTTGTTATATTACGTCCACCATTGTGGTTGCCACATGTGGATATGCACTGTCATGGCTGCACCAGCTCTTCTTGCTTTAAAACTTTCTACCACTCATAAACTTTATGTTGAGTCATGCAGTTTTTACTTCCCTGCTGAGCCAACAACCTACGGTGAGTTTCAGCAGGTTTCGCTCCCTCTGCCGAAAGGGGCCTTGCTCAACAGTGGTGCATTCCTGCAGCAGTTTCTGTTTATTTGACCTTTGCTTTAGCAAGACTAAGGGCAGAGCACTACACTGTGTGCATTCGAACTACCAATAAGCCACTGTGAACTTGTATTGCATCGGCTAATATACCTTGTGATTACAACGTAATTTTCAAATTGTCTTTACTTTCAGATTCTCCCTCATATAATTCAAATAATTATCGCCTAGGTTTCAGGTGCCAAGAGCTTCTAGTTAGTTTTTATAGGGAGATTATCACCAACAAATCATCAAAGACAACACTGGTATTTGAAGTCACAGAAACTAGTTCATCATCCTGTACCCTCTACCAATGGAAGGTTGACTGTGATGTCCTCCAGTATGTTCTGTGCCTTGTTTTCACAGCCTAGCTTAGTTGAGTTCATTTTTTTTTTAAAATGTTGTCAATTAATCTGTATCATTGTCATCCTCTTGCTCTTCTTTTCCTTCTGCTTTCCCCTCTGATATGGTTTTCATTATTATATTATCTCTTCTACTTTCCCCTCAAGTATGGTTTTCATTATTATATTATCTCTTCTACTTTCCCCTCTAATATAGTTTTCATTATTATATTATCTCTTCTACTTTCCCCTCTAATATGGTTTTCATTATTATATTATCTCTTCTACTTTCCCCTCTAATATGGTTTTCATTATTATATTCTCTCTTCTACTTTCCCCTCTAGTATGGTTTTCATTATTATATTATCTCTTCTACTTTCCCCTCTAGTATGGTTTTCATTATTATATTATCTCTTCTACTTTCCCCTCTAGTATGGTCTTCATTTTTATGTTGTCTCTTCTACTTTCCCCTCTAGTATGGTTTTCATTATTATATTATCTCTTCTGCTTTCTCCTCTAGTATGGTTTTCATTATTATATTATCTCTTCTACTTTCCCCTCTAGTATGGTTTTCATTATTATATTATCTCTTCTACTTTCCCCTCTAGTGTGGTCTTCATTATTATATTATTTCTTCTACTTTCCCCTCTAATATGGTTTTCATTATTATATTATCTCTTCTACTTTCCCCTCCAGTAAAGTTTTCATTGTTATATTAATTCTTGGTGTGACTGAAATATTTTAAGTATCTGGTTGTTTCTCTTCAGTTTCTGTTAATTTAGTTCCTCTTCCTTTGTTTTCTGTCCATGAAATCTGGCATGTTACCACAGTAAATGCTTCCACATGATGCCCGTGGACAGTACATTGTACTCACCTGCGGATGATAATCTCCCTATAAAAACTAACTTCTTCCTATTAGACAGGAAGAATAAAATTTAGGAGCATCATCTACTGGACTTCCCAGCAGTGGAAGATCTTCTGAAAATACTTGCAGCCACTAAACTCTTCCTTCACTGAAATTCTGTTGAGATACTGAACAACTGAAGACTGCATGCTCTTTTACCAGGTGGGGGGGGGGGCGTGGGGAAGGGAAAAACATGTAAACCCTGGGATTATGAAAAAACGTCAGTCACAAGTTATCGTGGAGGGATAGTAGACATTCGGTGAAGAAAATCACAAGTTCGTATAGGGCAGAGACAAATACAGATGGTAAACTAATCAGGAGATGGCAGGTTTATAGGAAGTGATGATGTTTGTGATGTCCTAAACATTTTCAGTGTCAATTTTACATCAAGCGGATTGTTAAATTGTTCGTTTTCAGCCTCCTAGTTCCTCAACCGCCACAGATCTGAATCACAGAATTATGTTTCTCGACCACCACAGATCTGAATCACAAAATTATGTTCCTCAACCGCCATAGGTCTGAATCACAGAATTATGTTCCTCAACCGCCATAGATCTGGATCACAGAATTATGTTCCTCATCCGCCATAGATCTGGATCACAAAGTTATGTTCCTCAACCACCATAGATCTGGATCACAGAATTATGTTACTCGGCCATCATAGATCTGAATCACAGAATTATGTAACTCAGCCATCATAGATCTGAATCACAGAATTATGTTCCTCAACCATCATAGATCTGGATCACAGAGTTGTGTCTTGAATGAGTCTTTGATTGTGGAGGAGGATATAGGGGAACCCAGGTCCTGCAGCAAAATGGGGCTGGCATTAAGCCCATTAGTCTCTATGGCAACAGTCACCTTAGCACTGCCCTTGAGTCTCACTGAGCACAGAGACTGGTCCTCGAACTGTAGGCTTCAATCATCAAGGCTGGGCAAAAGAGCTAATTGCTTGAGCCCATGACATTGAACCGTACGTAACATACCATGTCTTAAATATTTTACTTTGCTGCTTTCTCATGTTAATTATGTGTGTTCTAGGGCATGTGAATCGGTCAAAGATGGAGAGGCTGTGTGCAGCAGCACAGGCAGCTCACACAAGACAGATGTACCGGTAAGTTCTGTTCATTGGTGAAGTTGTCTCTGAACTGTGCTTCATTCTGCACACATTTGATGCATTACTGTGCTGATTTCAAGGAAGAAGCTGATTGATGGGTGAAAGTTGAAGGAAAACTAATATGACTTAAGTGTCCAAAAAATATTTATGAAGAAGCATTAATTATAGTAAGAAGACAACCCCCCCCCCCCCCCCTTAGTTCTGTTATGCCAAAAGGCATCAAGGGATAGAGTGCTGGTACAGATATTTTCCTTGACCTGAAGACACACTAGAGGTTGATGTGGTCAGTATTTTGCCCAGCCACCTTTCCTTCCCCAGGTTCACAATGTGCCAGGTAGCCATTTCTATATTTGAGTGACTGCGGACCCTCTAGAGCCACCAACCTCCACATGAGCAGCAAGCATGCAAATCACTGTGCCACTCAGGTGACAGCAAGAGAAACAGTGCCGATATTTTGACTTTTGTGTGTGTCAGACATAGAATAAGAATAAGAGAGTACAGTAAGAAATGGAGGCCATGGAAATTTGGTTTATAAGAAGGATTTTGAAGGTACCATGGACAGCCAAGAAAACTAGTCAAGAGGTCTTAAGGGAGGCTAGAGTTAAAAAGCAAATTATAGCAAAGATCAGAGGCAGACAAGCGAGATTTATGGGACATTTCCTCAGAGTAGGGAAATTGTAACACAATGTGGCAACTGGAAAGATTGAAGGAAGAATAGACAGAGGAAGACAGAGAGAGAAGTTATTGGATGGCCTGTTAGTGTGGCTAGGAAGAAAGTCACCGGCAGATCTCATAAGCAACTCAGTAGACAGGGAATTATGGAGAGAAATTATCGCCTACGCGATTTTTTTTTTAATGCTTGTCTTCCATGGTTTTATTATGGTAGTGTTTGTGTGTTTGTTTGCAAATATTGTGAACATGCTTAAATAATATTGCTCCCCAGGAATTGAGTTCTTCTTCTTCTTTGAGCAGGTGTTGAATTCAGCAGCTTTCTGAGCCATTAAGGCTCATCACTGCAGATAAGACATGCCTCCGTTCCTTCTGTTCTTGATCTTTTCTTGCAACGTGTCAGTTCCAAAAGCATGTTTATCATCTTTCAGGTTGTCTCACTATTGTTGTCTAGGTCTACCTCTTTGTCTGTCCCCTTTTTATCACTTCTGTATGGGTCTTCTTTGTCTGTCCTCCTCCATTCTCTGTATATCCCTGAGCCGCCTGTTTTTCAGAATGAGTGAAAAGAATGATTTATGAGAAGGTTAAAACAGCTATTGGATGTATGTTTAAACACTAGTTGGCAAGTGAAAGGAAGGGAGAGAGTATCTTGAGCTTACAAAACACTGCACAGTATAAGTTTTATATTTAATAGCAAGTAGAGAGAGAGGAGATTATCTTGAATTGAAAATATAATGCATATACATTATAAATATTGGTATATTTATTGGTATATAAATGTATATTTAATAGTAAGAGAGAGAGAGGAGAGTACCTGGGAGTTATAATTGTAAAAATTATAAGATGTTTAATAATGAGTTAGAGAGGGAGCAGAGGGAGCGAGACAGAAAGAGGACATGAGGGGGAGAGAGACAGAGAAGAGGGGGAATGGAAGGAGGGAAAGACAGAGATAGGGAGTGAGGGAGGAAGAGACAAGAGAGGGAAGGAGAGAGAGACAGAGAGTGCCTTTAAATCAGTTTATACAATCACCACAGTGGTTCATTTTTTTATGTTAATATAAACTGAGTGGCAAAGTGGTTAGTGCACTGGTCTCTCATGGCGAAGGTCGGGGGTTTGAATCCGGCCGGAGGCGCCCCAGTCACCCAGCTGTAGAAATGGATACCCGACTTCTTCTGGAGTTTGGGAAGGAAAGGCGGGCAGGCGTGATACTGACCATATCACCCTCTAGTGCGCTGACAGGTCAAGGAAAATATGGGCACTAACACCATATCCCTATGTGCCTCTGTGGCATGAGAGGATTACCATTACCTTTTTTACCTTAATATAAACTAGTGCACGTATTCACCATGTGGTTAGATTTTCCTTTACAATAATTTAGTTCAAACATTCACCAGGGTGGGCAGATTCTCTTTAAAATAAACCACTTTACACATTCAACAAAGGGTTTAAATTTCATTTTAACATTGCAATAATGTGCCCATTCACCAGACTGCAAGGAGTGGATCCTGACAGTCAAGAGGCCTATGAAATGGCAGCCACTGGCCTGATAAGACCAGCTCAAAGGAAGTCTGAGCCAATTCTGTATGGGGTCAAGTGCATAGATTTTCAGCCTCCTGACTTTACGCTAGGTAAGGCTTTGAGTTATTGTCCACGTAATTTTTATTTTCTTGACCAAAAAGGGCTGAAGCTGTGGTAGTTCAGGCTGAACGAAATGTTGTTCTGTGAACTGTAGCCACTTGTGTCAGGATTATTGAACTACAGCTGAGCAGGTCTGTCTCCATGGTAATAGGCAATATAGTCTGTTGAATGTAAAGGAATTGAATTGAGAAGGCAGTCCCAGTCCTGAGAATAAGCCACGCTGAAGTTAGATGTGTCTGATTGAAGAGTGCAAATGTCAGAGCTCAGTAGCACACACTAACACGATATAGCTACGCCCCTTTTGCAGGTGGACACAGAAGATAAAGAAAAAAACAAAGATTTTCCTTGACTTTTTGCAGAAGGTACTTTAACAGACATAGCAAGAGGATGTGGGCAGACCAGCTGATAAGTGACCCCCCTCCCCCCCCAAAAGACTGTAAAAATATTTATCTAATGCTGGAGAAAGCAGCCTCTGAAAATGGGAGAATATCTGCATGAAGATGGGAAAATATCTATACGAAGATGGGAGAATATCTATACGAAGATGGGAGAATATCTATACGAAGATGGGAGAATATCTATACGAAGATGGGAGAATATCTATACGAAGATGGAAGAATATCTATACGAAGATGGGAGAATATCTATACGAAGATGGGAGAATATCTATACGAAGATGGGAGAATATCTGCAGGTTGCGGCACATTAGGCTTCACTATACCCCTGGCTATCAGTGAATGAAACGGAGAGTTGGATATCAAGCACAATCTTACTCACATCCTTCCCATGCCGCTAAACATCACATAGGGCCTGCATGGTAGTCCGCCAAGAATTCATGTTTTCGGCGAGTTTTTCAATCTCGTCAAGGGATGTGATGCCAACTGAACTGGTCTCTCTTAACAATGTCCTCTTTAGAGTTTCACGTGGTCGACCTCTTTTTCTTTGGCCTGTTGTGTTCCACTTGATAGCTTGTTTGGGGATTCTCCTGAGGCATTTGTTTTCGAAAGAGTCTAATTTTTTTGTCTATTTCTTAATTTGTTTTCCAGCTTTCACATGCATAAATGAGGGTGGATATCATATTTGAATTGAATAATCTTAACTTGATTTTTGTGCTTATAACTTTTGAGTGCTATATGTTCTCAAGATTCTTGAAGGTCAATGCTACTTTTGCAATTCTAATTCTAACTTCCTTTCTGGTGTCACCATCCTGGTCTATGTAGCTGCTGAGGTATGCAGATTTGGTTTACTTCTTCAGCAGAAGTTCCTTCTACAAATATTTTTCCTTCTTGGTTAATGAGAAGTTTCATTATTTTTGTTTATCCTTGTTAATTTCAAGTCCTGTTTTACTAGCCATTGAAGACAGGGTATCTGTTTTTTCTTGCATTGATTTCACATTGTCACTGGTAAGAGTTATGTCATCTGCAAAATCAAGCAAAATACAGTACATTTAATAAGGGACTTCACATAAATCTAGAGCACACGAGCAGAAGAAAAAAAATTCCCATGAGGCTACTGGGAATTTGGAGTAAAATTTAAAAAAAAAAAACAGAATAAATATTCTGCATACACATTTTTTGGTTAGAGAGACAAGTTCAGTGCTGGTTTTCTTCTTTTTATTTTGTCTCCTTGGAACTGCGAGCTGGTGTTCTTTGCAGCCAATGCAGAGGCACGGCATCTTGTCAGCTTTGGAGTGGGTTATGGCAGAGTCACGGCATCTTGTCAGCTTTGGAGTGGGCTATGGCAGAGGCACAGCATCTTGTCAGCTTTGGAGTGGGTTATGGCAGAGGCACAGCATCTTGTCAGCTTTGGAATGGGTTACAGCAGAAGCACGGCATCTTGTCAGCTTTGGAGTGGGTTATGGCAGAGGCACAGCATCTTGTCAGCTTTGGAATGGGTTACAGCAGAAGCACGGCATCTTGTCAGCTTTGGAGTGGGCTATGGCAGAGGCACAGCATCTTGTCAGCTTTGGAGTGGGTTATGGCAGAGGCACAGCATCTTGTCAGCTTTGGAATGGGTTACAGCAGAAGCACGGCATCTTGTCAGCTTTGGAGTGGGCTACAGCAGAAGCACGGCATCATGTCAGCTTTGGAGTGGGTTACAGCAGAAGCACAGCATCTTGTCAGCTTTGTAGTGGGTTAGGTGGCTGTTTGTTAAGTCCTTTCGTGGAGCTACAAAGCACGGGGGTATGCAAATGTTTCTTTAACAGTCTCTGGCGGTCCCTGCCATGTTAACTGGGTGACTGGGGGTACCGACGGAGAGGTGGAACAGGGTCTTAGTCAGTTATGGTTTGCCAACCTTGGTGCTGGTGTGAGAGCTATGGGTTGTTGATTGCCAGATTGGACAATGTCTTCACCACAAATGGTGGTTGTACTATGAGTAAAACAGATTTAAAAAATGACTTTATTTAGCTGTACTTGGTTGTCATCATCATCAGTTTGTGTCCAGATCGGACTGTATAGTGGTGTCAACAACCTAAGGTGAACAGGTGCATTCTTTGGGGAATATCCAAGTTAACTCTTTCCATGCCAGAGGAAGAAACACGAATGTGTAGTGGAGTGCCAGAATAAAAGCATGGTCTTGGTCTGTAAGTGGGTATAGTTATAAAATGGAATGGAAAACAGTATTTCCATGTACTTCCATATACTTATTATGTTTCAGAGTATAACTAAATGAGTGAAAATTTCATAAATGCAGAGTTTTTTAGGAAAAAAGAAGTAATGTGATGTTTTTAGACAATGATTGTGCCCAGCTCACCATCGGCTAGGTCTAGATATGCACTACTTACCATCTGAGATGTCTAGATCTACTTATTGATCTCGTATTGTGATTCTGTGTTGCAATCTCGCTAAATTAATGTCTGAAATAACCTCCTAGCTGCTTCTCCAGTCATCTAAATATGTCTAGATCTACTTGGGATACAATCAAGAGCACCGGGGTGGTCACAGGCCATGTCCATACCCCAATCTACGTCGTCAAAAATTGAAAAATTTCCATGTTTCTCATCCTTTTTCTCGCTCGGCATCGCTCGTATCTGAGGACTCTTTCACCATTTTGAAAAGTGTCACTGGAAACGTGTACAAAATATGTACAATCTAAATGTTACACCGGATGTTTTATTGAAACAAACCAAGCGTACAAAAATTGGCGCCTGGTAAGCAATGGGGGTACAGGAAGCGTAAAAAATTTGACGCCTGGCATGGAAGGAGTTAATGTGTGAGAATATACAAAGTGGAAAAACTCTGTGACAACAAGGCTGAAGATTTAGAATAGCCTAGCACTTATGTCAGTGAAGAGAGAGACTATTTTAATACTGATGGATGGAACCATCGCAGGAAAGCTGTGATTGTAGTAAAATTGGAGATTGATTTCATGGTTTTCTTTATCCTTTGTTTATACATTTTTCTTAATTCTGTGTTTGTTTTTGTTAATCCTATGTGTATACATTTTTCTTAATCCTATGTGCTTATGTTTGTCTTAATTCTGTGTTCATATGTTCTTCTTAACCATATGTTTATGTTGTCTTAATCCTGTGTTTATGTTTCTCTTGTAAATATTATGTTCATTTGCTTTTCTTAATCCTGTGTTTACATGTTTTCTTTAATCTGCATAAAGTTCTGAATACAACTATGCAAGTGTTTAAATTTCTTCTACAGAAATACATTGCATTAATGAGACGTGCAAGTATCTTCAGAGTTTGGTACATGATATGGCCATTAAATTGAAAACAACAGCAGTGTGCACAGGAATCCGTCGACTGCGGTATGGATATTTTGACCTCCCAAGAGCATTGTTGCGGCAGCAGTGGCGCCTGGACCACATTGTTGACAACATTGAAAAGAACATGGAACTCCTGACTCCAGAGAGACTTTTTGTGGGGACCCAAGCGGAGAAAGTGGCGCTGCTTCCTTACACAAGATGTCATTTGCTTCCAGAACAACAGCCTTTGATTGGCCAGGATGGTTGTGTTTCTGACAAACTGGCAGCACCTGCTGAGGAGAACTAGCAGCTGTGAATGTAATGAATGAATGAATGGACTTTATTGTTACAGAGGAAGAAAGGTAGCAGCTGTGAATGTTATAAATGAATGAATTGACTTTATTGTTAAAGAGGAAGAAAAAGGTAGCAGCTGTGAATGTTATAAATGAATGAATGGACTTTATTGTTAAAGAGGAAGAAAAATAGCAACTGTGAATGTGATAAAGGAATGAACTTTATGAACATGCAAGTCTGCCTGACATTCTGTCCACATGTTTTCATGCCCTTAAATTCACACTGTTTTTAATCATGTACACACACAGTACAATAAAGACAGTGAAGAAAAATATGGTTTTCTTTTGTATTTGAGAGTTCATATATATGAAATTGCCATAAAAGTTGAATAGATTAAGTCACTGCCTGGGAATAAATGATTGCTGGTAAGTTTAATTATACAAACAATGTATGTCATGGGTGTTTTTTTGATAGAATCTGAGTTAAAAAACAGTTCTTATCATTTGCAATGCTTTACTGAACTGTGTGAGTTATAATTCTCTCTTCTGAACTGTCTGGTTTTTTCTTGGATGTAGGAGATCTGCATAATGTTGATAATGATGGACTTATTTTAACGAATATAATCCAGTGTCATTTAACAGTTTGGAACCGACTAGGTCACATTTCCTACTGTACTGATATCCATGTCATCCGTCCAAAAAATTTGTCCCCCAGTGCCATCCAATTTAATCTCATACAATCCTCGGATGCCGACGTTCGATCTTTCCACTTCTTGTACAATGTCTTTTTTGTTTTGTTTTGGTTTTTCCTTGATTTTCATGATATGGATGTTCCAAGTGTAGAAACCTTTGATGGTGTTAAGAACATGCACAGTGGCTTGCTGAAAGGGTTGGTACAACTAGGCTTACATATCATTCCTTACCTGGGAAGTGGGGAGTGAAGACACTCGATAAGCTAATCAGTGACCCATAGCTGATATGCTAGTGTCAGGGTTAGCGAAGCATAGCTGACCAAGACCCTGTCCCACCTCCCCATTGGTACCCCCAGTAACGGGCATAGCCTGGCTAACAGGACAGAGATCGCCATAGTCCCCCATGGTGGTGGAGTCTGGTAAAGAAGCGTTGCACCCACCCACCCCCGCCCACTTTTTAGCTGTGCTCCAGGACTGAAAAAGTAGCCGCCATAACCCCGCTTCCATGCCGATAAGATACTTTGCCTCAACATCTCTGCAGCATTGGCTGCAAAGAACAACAGCTCACAGTTACAGGGAGTTCGTACAAGTACAAGTACCTGGGGAAGTTACTACACTGGAACACATCCTTACTTTTATTCACAATCTCGTCACTGAGACACACATTAGTGCCCAAAACACAGAAGCACCTAATCAAACAATATAGACATCAGTGCCAAAAACACAGAAACATCTAATCAAACAGTACACACATCAGTGCCAAAAACACAGAAACATCTAATCAAACAGTACACACATCAGTGCCAAAAACACAGAAACATCTAATCAAACAGTACACACATCAGTGCCAAAAACACACAAACATCTAATCAAACAGTACACACATCAGTGCCAAAAACACAGAAACATCTAATCAAACAGTACACACATCAGTGCCAAAAACACAGAAACATCTAATCAAACAATACAGACGTCAGTGCCAAAAACACAGAAACATCTAATCAAACAGTACACACATTAGTGCCAAAAACACAGAAACATCTAATCAAACAATACACACATCAGCGCTAAAAACACACAAACATCTAATCAAACAATACAGACATTAGCACCAAAAACACACAAACATCCCATCAAGCATTACTATCAAAGCACAGTACTGTATGGTTAGACCTTGGGAAATACAATAATGTGCTTTGTTACTTTACTGCATGAAATCCTTGTTGTTTCCTATTTGTAAATTGGCATCATCAAGCAATAGACATCAGTACCAAAAAAAAAAAAAAACACATAGAGAGAAGATGATGCTAATGACATAATATATGCTGGCAATAATGGGAAAAATTATGAAAGGTGCAAAATGAATCAATAATTTATTAATCAAGAAATGAACAAAGAAGTAATACAATAATGCAAAGAATGGAAAGAAAGACGTGTTTTAGAACAATATAAAGCAATCAACAGTATTATACAGGATAGTACCATTTTTTTTTTAAAAAGGGTTTATTCTTGAGAAATGTTTTACTTCATTTGGGATTTCTAAATGTCTCTTATTTTAAAACATGTTCCATTTTGTTCCACATTCTCATCTTTGATAAGAGCGTGTTTGGAGATACCCAGCATTGTTTAAATGGTCTTGGTGGAAATGTTCCTATTTCTAAGAAAATTCACTGTTGAGAAGTACAACAAGTAGGCCTAACTGGCACATTTGTAAGCAAAAGTTATAAACCTGGTCTAGTGATTACAATTTTGTGGCAAAATTTAAATTTATGTTTCTGTACATTTTGTAATTTCTGTTATACTATCATGTCAAACTGTCTTTATCACCTTTATCAGTCTCTTCCCATGTATCTGTACTGTTGTTTTTTTCAAGCCTTACCTCTTGCATTATATGTTCAATAAATGTTGAATGTATCCATATAAAATTCACTTTTCATTCTCTTTTGTAAGGCGTCCTTCACTGTCATCTTAGATGTCCATGGTTGTCTGATAATTCTTCTGAGAAATTCTCTCATTTAATCTTTATGTCCTGTCTCCATATAGAAATCTCCCTGCTATTTCCACACAGAAATCTACTTGCTATCTCCACATAGAAATCTCCCCAGAGAAATCTTCCTTCAATCTCCGCATAGAAATCTCCCTGCTATCTCCACATAGAAGTCTCCCTGCAGTGGACTGTCCTGTGCTCTTATAGTGCCTGCAGTCAAGGTGAGTTCTGTCTATCATTTGATGTTTTTCATACATAAATACTGGTGTTGCCTCCTCTGTTCCATTCCCCCCCCCCCCCCCAAAAAAAAAAAATTTACCATTAAATATTGGTTTCGTTGCAGAATCGGCAGATTACCTATTAGGCCTGGAGGGAGGGAGCTGTAAGGGCAGAAGTACGGGATTCATGGAAAGGATGTAAATCTAAATTATTGTTTTATGAATATCAGGAGACGAAAACTATAGGTAAGTGGGGGCTTATACTAAGTTAGACTACGGGCATATGTGGTTGTTACCTCACTCATCACTGTGTTTCTCGATGAGAAAAAATATTCGAAATAACCAGTGTTTCCCAAAGTGGGCAATAACGCCCCCCCTCCCCGCACATGGGCGTTGGAAAGGACCCGGGGGGAGGCGATGAAAGGAAAAGGGTCAGTGGGGGGGGGTGGATGGGTGGGGGATAGGGGTGAGGAAACTGAATCAGCAGACTGGGGCTGTAATACCTTCTTTCCTAGGACCTTTCAACCTGATATTGAGAAACGTGTTTCTACATGAGACTCACCCATCACGTTAAAAGCTGAGAAAATTATAAGGTATATCAGTTATATATGTACTCCTTCATATAAACTGATCTTGTAGCTGAAGGTTTTAGTTGTGTAGTGCATATTCACGTAGGCCATTGTGAGAGTAATACATAAGGAAGGGAGTTGGAGGGGCGTTGTGGAGGTGGTGCGGGAGGAAAGAGGCCATCAGCCTGAACAAGCATGAGAAACACTGAAATAAACAACATATACTGTCCAAAAAAGAAAAAGAAACGCATAGCTTATATAAGGTTCATTTTTTTATTTGTTGTGACAAAAATTTTTTCCCCGGGTATCTCAGACCAAACCAAAAATTGTCACCAAGATATCAGGTCCATGATTTAGTGTGAATTTGGTTATTCTCGTGTATAGTCAGAACGCAGTAACTGCCCTTGCTGATCGCGCATTTTTTTTAAACCATAACTCACGTTGCGTTTATGGAAAAGTCGTGATTTTTGTGGTGAGCACAATTCATTTCCAACGCAAATGAAACCCTATAAAAGGATGAGGTTACACAAACAAATTCAGTTAATTTTCAAGCAGACAATTATGGCGCCTCTATCACAAAATTTACGAAACATTGCTATTGGTCGCCTTCAAGCAGGCGAAAGTCAAAGTCAGGTTGCCAGGCATTTAAACGTGCAGCAGAGTACCATCAGTCGACTTTGGCACCCTTTCTAGGCCACTGGCTCCGCTGAAGACCGGCACCGCAGTGGACGACCCAGGGTGACAACAACAGCTGATGATCGCTTTATTCTGGTTCATCACCTCAGAAACAGGTTTACTATAGCTTCTTCAAGAGCCCAGTCATTGCTTGCAGGACGTCGTGTGTCTGATTAAACTGTCCAGAATAGACTGTATGAAGCTGGGCTAGTGGCACGACGACTTCACCGAGGTCCTGTCTTAACGAGACAAAATCGACTTGTTTGGATCAACCAGCATCGGCCCTGGACAACTGACAATCATTGGAAACATGTCTGGTTTAGTGACGAATCTTCCTTTTTGTTGCATCACCATGATATGCGGAGAAGGGTCTATCGTAGGCCAAATGAACGTTTTGCCCATAATTGCGTTGATGAAGCTCCGCCGCACGGTGGTGGAGGTGTAATGGTGTGGGGGGAATGATCATTTTCAACGGAAGGAGTTCATTGGTGCAGATTGAAGGAGGCTTGAATACGCAGCGATACGTCAATTAAATTCTTCGACCCCATGTCCTTCCATTTTTGGTTGCGCAAAGGTCTGTGTTTCAACAGGACAACGTCAGACCCCATTCTGCACTGTTCACCTCACAGTTCCTGACTGCCAACAACATTCTCACCCTTCCCTGTCTCCAGACATGAATCCGATCGAGCACCTATGGGATGAGCTGCAAACGTCGAAACGTTTCTCTAGCCAATCGTCGTGATCTGTGGCAGGCACTCCAAGAAGAGTGGTCAGCCATCCCACAGGCGCACATCAGACATCTGATCGCATCTATGCCCAGGAGATGCCAGTCGCTGATCGATGCAAGTGGAGGCACACAACATACTGAGTTGAGAACCTCTGGGACTAACAAATTCTCGTCACACAAATGCAAGAAACTGTCAAGTGAGTGTTTAAACCCTTAGGTATTATTGTGTGCAATTTGAAAACGTTATTCATTCAATTTAAAAAGCTATAGAATATCAAAGTTATGGCTAAAATTGTTTCGTCAGTAGTTATGCGCTTCTTTTTTTTTGGACAGTATAGTTACACTTCACGATTTCTTACATTTTGATTTTCCAATATCTTATTTAATGTAGAAACTACTGTATTATTTGTTTTGAAAGGTAAGTTTAATTCCATTGTACGAGTTGCAGAATTTCGTAGAACGAAATCCTCGTGTAAATCGAGGGACGCATGCAAACCGGAACCAGGGAAGGGATGCTACTCCCGATAAGTATAAGGAAAGTAGCAAAAATGTCGGACCTACCGCCAGGATGGGAGAAAAGAACCAGCAGATCGTCTGGTAAGATTTAAACATTTGAGAATAAAGCAGTCTGGAGTAATATAAGAGCAGTGATAGGCCGTAACTTAATATTAAAGGTGTGTTACTGTAATCATACTATCAGAAGTCTTATATGGAAGGGTCATATCTGTTTAATTGCCGGCATGATAAAAGGCTTAGTCGAGTGATCATTTTGTTGCAGATTTATACAACGTGAGCCGTGATATGCATATTTTTCACATTGTCTACTGATTCTTTACACATAAAAATTGCACTTGTTGAGGATACTGTCATAAGTTTGATGCAATCTCTCTCTCTCTCTCTCCCTAAAACCATCAGAAGGTCGTCTCGACTCAGAAAGGGTAAGGAACAAACAAGGGAGATATCTTAGTACACAGGATGAAGGAAGGGAAGAGGATCTTGCACAGCGATGACAGCACTATTATATGAAAAAAAAGAAAGAAAACTAACATGTCATATAAACATGACAGATTATCAAGCCTTAATAAAGAGTTGAGCTTTTGAATATAAATTTCGTATAGCTGCCAGTGAAGAAAGATTAATGGAAGCCATCATTATGAAGATTGTCTCCCAGGGTGACAGTGGGGAGGATTTCTGACATGATGAGGGTGATGACCGCAGGGAGGATGTTGTTGCTTTCGGCTTGTTTACTCATTCAGAAAGAATTACAGTTCTTCTCAGGCTGTGACATAGTCTGTTTATTGGTCATTCAGTGCCTGGTAGCACAAGTGAGCATCGTCATGTTCAACAAAGATGTGACATTTGAAACACACATGCTAGCTAGCTTCTTCTTCCATTATATACCTGACATACACAAATGAGCAGTCTGAGCTAACCTGGGTCAACAAAAAACCTATAAGCCATAACAAAATGATGTGAAGCTTGTCTGACCAAAAAAACCTATGACCCATAACAAAATGATGTGAAGCTTGTCTGACCAAAAAAACCTATGACCCATAACAAAATGATGTGAAGCTTATCTGACTCAAAAAAAAAAAAAAGTTCTGAATCTTGACTACTAATTACTGACCCTGACTGACTACCAAGCCTAATTGCTCATTGGATGAGCCTAACCAACTAGACTACTCCTAAATTGGACAGCTTCTGCTCTAGACTGGATCCTAGTCCTGTCTGTCCTCCAGCACATGTATCTTTTTCCAGTTCCTTACTAGACTTCTCAGATGCTTTAGACTGCTAGACTTTTCAGTTCCATTCTAGACTTTTTAGATACTTTAGACTGCTAGACTTCTCATATTCTTTAGACTGCTAGATTTTCCAGTTCCATACTAGACTTCTCAGATTCTTTAGACTGCTAGACTTTCCAGTTCCATGCTAGACCTTCCAGTTCCATGCTAGACTTCTCAGATGCTTTACATTGGTAGACTTTCCAGTTCCAGGTCACTGCTAGGTCTTTCAACTAGTTTGAGTTTTTCTGTTTGTTGAACTTCTGTAACAAGTGAAAAAAGCCTGCAGCACATATAACAGATTAAAAGCCACCAAAAACAAACAAACAAACAAACAAACAAACAAAAAGAACACACACACAACCTCTCCACCTCCCACACTTTAGCTTTTCCTGCTTATATAGGCTAATTATGTTGGTAGCCATTATGTATTTTCAACATCGACAGTTTGCAGTTTTGTGCAGCCTATCTTCTGATGATTCCTTCCATTTGCATTACTTCAGTCAGTGTGGTTCAAGATTACCCTTTGTTCTGTTACGGACGTCCAGATAGTAAAACAGGAGTTCATAATTCTAGGGAGATATAAAGAATGCTATATTGAACCTATCTTGTTATATGGAAGTGAATCATGGACAATAGGCAAGTCTGCACAAAAATCATTGGAAGCAGCAGAAATGTGGTTTATTAGAAGAATGTTGCGAATCCCCTGGACAGCAAAAATAACTAATGAAGAATGTAGGAGAAGAGCTGGAGAGACAAAAAACCTTGTCAAAAAGATAAGAGAGAGACAATGTACTTTCATAGGACATGCAATGAGAAGAGGGGACATTGAAAATATTATAACAACAGGAAAAATAGAAGGAAGAAGATCAAGAGGAAGACCAAGAGAAATGCTACTGGACAGTCTGACGGGATGGTGTGAGAGGAGATCACCAACTGAGATGATGGCATGCATGAAGGATCGCGTACTCTGGAGAAGCATAATAGCAAATGCCAGTCGGCATGGCACATGATGATGATAATGATAAAGAAGCAAAATCTTCATGAGCCATGAGCACGGTGGGGTATGGGGTCATAACAGGCCATAACACTCTGACTCCTATCTTATGAGGACAAATTTCTCAAAGCTTAAATACTTTTCTGCACAGACTTCAAGAATTAAAGATTACAAATGATAGGAACAAGCTTTATTTTACTATTGGAAAAAAAAAATTCTTCTTATCTTATATCTTATATCCTTCCCGTGCCGTTAAACGTCACATAGGGCTCGCAAAGTAGTTCGCCAATTTTTCCTGTCTTCGGCGAGTCTTTCAACCTCATCAAAGGATTTTATGCCTGTTAACTTGGCCTCTCTTAATAATGTCCTCTTCAGAGTTTCACGCGGTCTGCCTCTTTTTCTTCGGCCTGTTGTGTTCCACTTGATAGCTTGTTTTGGGATTCTCTGATCATTTCTTCTCATCAAGTGACCAACATATGTCCATCTCCTTTTCCTGATCACCCATGAGACTGGTTGTTACAAGCTATAAATTGTTTCTTTAAAATGATATAAATAATGTGTAACATGAATTCAATATTATTACAACATCATGTGTAGTAAAATGTGTTGTGCAACTTTTTTTTTACATTTTTGAAACATTAGTGACCCTGTGCATATTTATATATAACTATTCTGTATTTCCTACAATATAAGACGTACCTGCATGTAACATCCATCTATAATTTGGCAAGAAATATTGAAAAAAAAAAAACAACTAAAAACCCTCATTTACCATGGACTTCATAGTCCTCCCTGTAATAGCATCATGGTCAAACTGCGGTGTACTTGAGCTGAGCGTTTGAACCATTTTAGCAATGATTTATTAACATTGCCACTTACCACTGAAAAGTCATTTACCTGGTACATGTAAGGTTTGATGATGATGCCATTTTGTTTTGTCCATGTAAGATGTTGATGCCAAAATAGCAGTGGTTGTCTCACATTTCAGAATCATCATACTGTAATAATTTTACAGTGAAATCAATAGTAAAGAGCAAATTGTTATGGTACATAAATACAGTACACATTAGTATCTGGAAACAAAATAAGGCTATTGAGCTGTGTGCTGCTGGCTTTTGGGGATAATTTAATAATTTATAATCATATATATTGAATCTCTAGGGTTGTCAGGAGATTAGTGTGTTAAAAACAGGTGTATAAGTATTAGTCTGGTACTGGTAACTTCTGCCCAAAATCTAACCATTGTGGTGTAAGACATAGAGTGATTTTTGGAGGTTTTTTTTTTTTTTGAGGGAAAAAAGTGCATCTTATGGCTGGAAAGGAAATATAGTGTGTTATATATTACTTTATCAGCATTGAGGAATATGCAACAGTTTCATTATAGTTCTTAAAGGAAAGGATTATGGTGCACTCACTCTAAAAAAAATTTAAACATTTAAGGTAAAGATTACTACTTGAACATCTACACCAAAGAGAGTCAGTGGGAGAAGCCATCAGAGCCTGCGGAGGAGAAATCAGACAAGGTGACATGCTCCCATCTCCTGGTTAAACACAGAGACTCCAGGAGGCCTCAGAACTGGAGGGGAGAGCAGGTCACAAGGTCCAAAGAGGAAGCCTTGAA
Source organism: Achatina immaculata (assembly GCA_009760885.1). Classification (NCBI taxonomy): domain Eukaryota; kingdom Metazoa; phylum Mollusca; class Gastropoda; order Stylommatophora; family Achatinidae; genus Lissachatina; species Lissachatina immaculata. The sequence goes on from CM019699.1 coordinate 9,579,431, forward strand.
ATTACTAAAAGGTAAGGGGCGGGGGGCAGCTTGTCAATCATGTTTGAGCTTTTTTCTTATCTTCTTGTTGAAAAAAAGTAGTGATAAACTAGAATTCTGTTAAGAGAGAACAGTGTTATCACTCCATACAGGACAGTTTCATATGTGCTTTAATCTTCCCCTGTGAAGGAGGATCATGGTGCAGCACATGCACTCCATAGTGCCAGTGAGGAAACTGATGAATGGGAAATGACAGGTGAGATTTGAACCCTAAGCCGGAGACTGACTGAGAGTTCGCACGCCTATCTCTTCAGCCAATCCAGGGGGTGAAGACGCTGTCCGATGAGGCAGTCAGTGACCCATAGATGATATGCCAGCGTCAGGGTTAGCAAACCATAGCAGACCAAGACTCTGTCCCACCTCTCCGTTGGTACTTCCAGTAACAGGCCTAGCCTGGCTAACGGGGCAGGGATTGCCATAGTCCCCATGGTGGTGGAGTCTGCTAAAGAAGCATTGCACACCTCCTGATTTTTAGCTGTATTCCAGGTTTGAAAAAATAGCTGCCATAACCCGCTCCCACGCAGATACGATGCTGTTCCTCAACACCTCTACAGCATAGGCTGCAAAGAACACCAGCTCGCAGTTACAGGGAGTTCATAAAAGTGCAAGTACAAGCAGGTCAGCCAGTCCAAGCCCACAGCTGTAGAATTATGTTTGTCACTAATTTGCTTCTGTTTAATTTGTTTCCTTTGATTTTTTACTTTGTATTTTTGTCACTGTGTAAAATTTATTTGGAAGAATAGTTTGATAAATTCCAGTAAGAAAATGCGGAGAAATAAGAGAATGACAAAAAAAAATAATAATGAACCTCTGTGCATGTGAATAAGCAATATCTACAGATAGGAAAGAGGGGCAGGCCATTAGAAGCATGAAGATGCACAGTACAGGAAGAACTAAAGGAAGCAAGGAAGACATGGTTTGAGGTATCCCAACTTGCTCAAGGCAGGGTTGGCTGGGGAACTTTTGGTGATGCCTTATGCTCCATTGAGAGTACAGAGAGATGATGATGATGATGATGCTTGTGAAACTTATCCAGTAGAAAAATGGTTGAAGCAGAAATTTGAGGCAAAAGAGATGTATTTTTTTTTGGACAAAGATACATGTATCATGGACTGATTGTCTTTTCCTTATGTTTTTACGAGTAATTAGTTTTCAGTATTTTGCAACCCCAGCTACAAGTTTAAAGCAAGAAACAAAAGAGCTGGAATGAGTTATGTGGGATCATTGTCATCCTTGCTCTATAGACCAGTGGTTGTCGGCCTTTTTATTTTTTCCTCATGCACCATTTTCATTGTATGTCATCATTCCCTTCCCCCTCGATCCCAAGATTGTCTAAGTCAGAAGGTCAGTCAGTCAGTCATTTGCATGTCCCTTGTGGAACTTTGCCTCCCTAACAGCTCTCCTGTAGCCCTCTCGGTTGTGAGCAAGATGCCCTGCTGCTGATGCATCCATGTGCAGATTATCAACAATGTCTTGCAGCCATCTTCGCCTTGGTCTTCCTCTCTTTCTTTTTCCCATTATGTACCCTTCCAAGATGGTCTTCTCTAAATTATCATGACGTTTAAAGTCAGAAGGTGCATTTCAGATAATATGCATAGAATATCACAAATATTTGAGCCTATCAATCAGTGGTCCCAGTTCCACTCAGCAAATCCTAAAATTCCCCGGGGGAACCCCTGCTGTAGACATTCTGTAAGTGCTCCAGTTTCATCCTAATATGTGTCTCAGTGTAAAGCAGTTGATGGCACCAGGATTTTAAGATTCTTCTTGTGCCTTTAAATAATTTTTATTCCTAAATGTAATCCTATCATGCCATAGAGGAACTTAAGGAAGTAGTGTTCATGCCCGTATTTTCCATGACATCACAGCATACAAGAAGGTGATGCAGTCAGCAGCATGGCCAGGCCACCTTTCCTTCTCCAACTCTAGAAGGTACCGAGCCATCAGTTTTTACAGCTCGGTGATGGGGGGCACCTTTAACCAGACTTGCGCCACTGACCTCCACGTGAGAGATCAGTGAACTAACTACTCAGGTGTCAGTCATCCTTAACATTAACCCTTAAAAGTTGTAGTTGGTAAGTGAGAAACAAGTTTAGAACAGTTAAGCCTATGCTGGTTATACCCCAGCACATATTAGTGAGTTGAAGAGAATTAAATCCTGTTACCTTTAGAAGGCTGGAGATTTGTAACTGGCTTGAGATGCCCCAGTCACCAAGTTATATAAAGGGTAGGTGACTTTTATAGAGCTGAGGAAGGAAGGAAGGGCAGCCAGGTGTGATACACTGTCAGCAGGTGAAGAAGAAGATTGTGGGCACTAAAACCATATCCCAGGTTGCCTCCTTGGCATAATAGGGTTATCTTTATTTTATGTTTTTTTTTCTTTCTTTTAAAGCCTTACTTTTGTAGCAGTGTATGTCCATGTGTTTTCAACAGACTACAGGGATAAAATTGTGAAGGGTGAGGCCAGCTTTGCTGAACTAGCAGAGATGTATTCAGACTGTAGTTCAGCTAGAAAAGGTGGTGATTTGGGACCTTTTGGACCAGGGCAGATGCAGAAACCTTTTGAAGATGCATCCTTTAAACTCAAGGTTTGTCTTATCTATTTAAGCTTTGCTCTTCTGTTCTTTTCATAATGGGCATGAAGATTAACTCCAGTCAGGGTGCAGTAAAACTAGGCTAGTCAGTGGGTAATAGTTGATCAAGACCTGACCTTGTCTATCTCCAAGAGATGCTTTTGGCAGACATAATTTATGGCAAGTTTAACAACACGGGAAGGATGTAAGATGGAAATGGCGACACTAATACACAGCAAAATGTTATGATGATTAGCCTTGAAAAATTAGTAAAAGCATCTGTGTGGCTGAATTGATGGTGCACTGTCCTCTTATGCCAAGTAGTTGCCCACACTCTAGTAGTGCCCAGGGGTTTCCACCCTGTAAATCCTAAAATTCCCCGGGGGGGGGGGGACTCCTGCTGTAGACATTCTATAAGTGCTCCACTTTCATCCTAACATGTGTCACAGTGTAAAGCAATTGATAGCACCAAGATTTTAAGATTCTTCTTGTGCCCTTAAATAATTTCCTAATGTTGACTGCACAAACATATCTGTTGTAGAATCCTTAATGATGTTGAGTTTTAGACGGTATTCCATATAATCTTAAAATTCTCCACAATGAATCTTTTTGTATGCTATTAAATGCCTTCTTAAAGTCTGTGAAGTTCAGGATTAATAGTTTTTTGCTTTTCAGTGTGTTCAAGTATTATTCTTAGAGTAAAGATGTGGTTGAGACAGCTTCTCCTTTATTGAAATACTGCCTGTTCTTCTCTCATCCACTATAATATCTTTAATTCTGTTCAGATTAACTTTGCAAAATACTTTTGACACAACTGATAGTAAGGTTACTCCTCTCCAATTATTGATTCCTTGTTTCCATTTAGAAGGGACCTTTTCTTCTTTCCAAACTTTATTAAGCATTCTCTGTAGTTGGCTCATGTTGTCACTGTTTTTTAACATTTCAGCTATGTATATATATATACGTACATTTTAAAAACTTGTTTTTCATTTTTTGTGCTTTGGAACATACAACTGATACATGCTCTGTTTGTGCAGGTTGGGGAACTCAGTGAACCAGTGTCAACAGATTCTGGGGTTCATATAATTCTGAGGACAGCTTAACAACAGATCTCCTTCTCTAAAATCATGAGAACCTTTTTTTTTTTTTTTTGTTTTTTGGTGTTAATTAATGAGCTCAGGTTGAGCAGGGAACATCAAAACGTAGAAGTTGTGAGGGTTCTTCCATGGTGGTGTTTTTTTACATGTTATATATTCAGCTTTACATCTCTTTTTTTTTTTTTTGTTTGTTTGTTTATAATTTGGGCATTTGCTTGTAAGTTCACTCAGTGGTTGATATGATATTTAAACAAAGTGAAGGCAAAGTAAAACAGTTTTAAAAAAGATTGATTTTGTTTACTCAGACTGATTATCGGTATGACATACACTAGAGCAGGGGAAAAGAAGGATCACATTATGTGGATAACATGAAAAGAAAGATTTGTTTTGTGATAGATTATTGTATCAAAGAGCACAAGAGACAAAGGAATAGGGTGAGATTACTGCTTTTTTAGAGTCTTGATGCACCTGACTTAAAGATGCAGTTTTTCTGTAGTTATTCTTGAGGGCAATACTCTGTTCTCCTTCATAGACTCTGTGTTTTCTTTGTAATCTTCTTTTACCCGACCATCCTCATTTATCCATTGCCAGGCCCCCCAGACATTTACTCACACAACTGCCTGTCTGACTAAATTATCGGAAGGTCTCCGAACTCCTTTTGCCCGTTATCTGGATGAGTGTTCAGCTTCTTCAGACATACGGGCTGTTCGTATACGTATGAGATCCTCATAAGGTTCTGGCTCTTTTGGTTTTTAAGTGGTGGGTCATGTTGTTTCTGCTGCAGCAGACAGTGAGATTGTCCAGAATGTGCATGTGTTGTGGCTTGAGCAGGGAAGATTTTAGTTTTCTCCAGTAAACTGGAACTTCTCTGAAGTCCCCACACACGCAGAGAGACGGGGATTTCAGTGACGTCACAAGTTTATGTCAGGAAAGCTGGAGTAACAGACAGGATGCGAGTGTGTGTAATGTTTGCCCTTTGTTGTCCAGTAACCGAGTGTTTTCGGTTATCGGTTAAGATTGTACTAGTTACCCAGATGTAGTGCACAGCTTTATTGATGAGCAAAGAGCCATCCCATGAAATTTGCTGTTATTTATTTCTCATAAATTCTGCCTATGTTCATTTTTATCATCCTATAAGACTGTTTTATAAAAGACAGTTGGTGAGTGTATGTGGATCTTGCCTTTTACTGAGGAACTTCTCTTATTACTGATTTTTGCCCATATTTGATATAGTTGGGCAGAGTAAAAAAACACACCAAGCTTATTTTGTTAAGTCTAGTCTCTTTTATGTGTATATTTTTTTCTGTCTGAAGTTGGGGGATCAGTTATAACCCTTTGACAATCTGAACTGATACGTGTTTTCATGACTTGCACACTTGCTCCCATCTGTCCTCATTCATCCTGTTCCTCTCCTTTGTTTTTGAGGAGCCCATAAGTTTATCAGCCTACACGCTTTGTCAAAGATTTCCTTAAGGAAGCCAGTTTCTGGTAATCTGGGACAGAGCTTTCTTAGATTAGCAACATAGTGGAAAAAAAAAAAACAACATTATGATCAGGAAGAATCATTTATTCAGGCTGATTGATAATTTATGTATTAAATTTATCTTTCAAATTTTCAAAACAGTAATTAGTATATAAAAATGGAAGGTTTATAAAAGAAAAAGCTCAATAATATAAAGTAGGCTTTGTATCTGTAATTAAACTGAACTTTACAGTGTTTTTATTTTCTAAAAATGAACAGGGAAGGTGTATGTAGATACTGGCTGTACATGTTTGGGTGAAGCAGAAAAAGTGAGCGCAAAATAAATGACATGAAAAGTTTGTAAACCAGCAGAAGATTTGCAGTGCATGTGAAAAAGAAAAAGAAGATGAGTTAAATGTTTGGACAGCTGAAAATTGAAAATAACAAAGTGTTTGAAGCCGTTAATAATAAACTAGTACTGGAGGGGCAGATTTGGAGGGGAGACAAGAAACAGGCAAAAGGAAGGCTGCAGGATTGTGCCACATCTAAGGTTTTGTTGTTTGTGCATGAGGTTTTCAACCTGCTTGCAAGTATGTTCTCAAAAAATATTTCTGTGTGCAAATGTGTATCTTAACATTAGATTACAGAGTGTAATTTAAAGTTCTCATAGAAAAAAAAAATATTAGCATCCAAAGAAATGTTGGAAAACAAACTCATATAGTCTTATCATGTTTGTATAAGTGCTATTATAGCACAGTAATTTAAAGAAATGTAATATTAAAAATATCAGTTACAAAATTTTTTTTGCATTGCCGCGCTGCTGCACAGCTTAGAGGGAATATTGGGCAACAGTCGTAATGGATGGAAAAAAAAAAACAAAACCTGGGGACAATATAAAAAAAACAAACTGGCTTAGGAACAATTTGTGCAGTTTGTCAGAAAGGCAGGAGATGCAGTCAGCATCCACAGAAGAGAAGAAGCAGAATGACGATGATGAATTATTCAGCTTTGCTTGTCTTGTTTCATATTAAATTGTAACTATGGCATTTACATGAACTGTATGTGCAGCACTGTATTTATTTCATTGCTTCAGATGCAAAATTGCTTATATGCTGTCATTTTTTTCATATAATGGCACATATCATTTCTATCTGTATACAGATGCACCCATTTTGATTCTCATGTTTCATATCTTTTAGCTTTGGGGGGAAACTAATATCAGATCAGTAAGCAAGCGCTTACAAGACCAGGCACTGACATGGAATCCTCAAGGAAATAGATAACAAGAAGACCTAGACTTAGTTGGAGAAGAGAAATTATGACAGTGCTCAGAGACAGGGGATGCACATGGAAGGAAGCAGAGAATAATTCGGATGACTGGAGAGCCTTTATCCGTGGCCTATGCTCTCAAGGGAGTGAAAGATGATGATGATGAAGCAGTAGCTATAGACAATGGGGGCAATGACTGGCAAGTTACGGAACTTGCATCTTAGGTTTGTTCTGGGAATTAAAACACTTTACCTTCCACATCAGGGCTTCCCAAAGTTGGCAGTATGTCCTTCCCATGACGAAGATCAAGTGGGGACAGAAGGGAAGAGTGAGTGGTTGGTTGAGGGGGGGGGGGGAATGCCAGAATGAGTGAAAAAAATGGTTTTGGGGGCATTAGGGCAGAAGTCCAACAAAAGTTCTGGAACTGGAACCTCTGCTATGCATTAACTCTAACTCTGGCTGAGTTTCAAGATCTTTGCCATGGCAACGGTGGCAGAGACCTCAGATTTCTATTTTTTTATATGGAGATAATAAGCAAATATACTTCAGTGTCACCAGGCTCGCTACTGTGGTTTTTGTATTCTCATTTTATATGTATAGTCATTTTTATGATATAGTTTTCACCAGTCTACAGGACACAACATATTACACTGCCATCTTATTTCTTCCTCTTTTATGTTTAAATTTCTGAACCTGAATTTACTGTAATAATAGAAGAAACAAACTGTCCTATTTCCTGGGGATCTTAACTATGGTGAGATCTCAGGTTTAGCGAGGATCACACAGCCACATCATTAGATCATTACCCTGTTGATGCATCTATTGACAGTAATTCATCATGTCATCAAGAATTCTGGGTAACAGAGTTGCTTTATGATCCAGATTACAGGCTACACTTATTGCTCACTTCCTAGAACATTGAGGGCTTTTTCTTATTTCATTGAAATAATATTCAAGTTTAGAAGGTGTTAACAAAAATTCTAATTTCACAGATTTTTTTTGTTGTTGGTGAAAATTAAAGAAGAAATATAAAAAAAAAGAACAGGCTCAAATGTAATGACACATACAAGTCGAGGATGGAAATGTAACTACATTTACAAATAGAGAATACAAATATAATGGCACTTATAAGTTGATGGCACAAATATAATGACACTAGTGTAAGACACAAATATATAATAACACTTACAAGTCATCTACAGAGTATGATGCTTACAGATTACCTGTAACTTGCTTCTAATTATGAAGTAATGTTTATTTTCTGAGACCACTGTTCTCTGTGTCTACATGTTGCTGTCTGTGAATAAAAGATGGAACTCTTCCTGTGTCACATTAGTGATATCTTGTATTGTTTTTGTGCTAATCTCTGTTTCACATGTGTCCTTGTCCTATATCATCCTGCATGTATGACTTTATTACCTCTCATGTACATTTCCTTCGTTTTCTCCCTCCATATCTCATTCATCCTTTCTTTCTCTCTTCTATATGTCCCCTCTCTTCCTCTATGTTTTCCTTCTTTTGTCTTTTTTCCCCCATTTGTCCTCTCTTTTTTTTATCTCTGATGTATTCTCCCTGGGGGGGAGAGGAGGATGAAAACACTGATTTGACAGTCGGCGACCCACATCTGACATGCCAGCATCAGGGTAGGTGAACTATAACTGATCAAGAGCTGTCCCACACTCTCAGTTGGTACCCCCTCCCCCAGAAATACGTTTAGTCTGGCTAAAGAGGAAAGGGGTCACCATAGTTCCCATTGTGGTGGAGCCTGCTAAGGAAGCACTGCACACCCTCTGCTTTTTTAGCTCGATTCAGGGGCTGAAAAAATATCCACCATAACCCACTCGTAACCCAACATAATGTTGTGCCTCAACATCTTCTCTACGTTGGCTGCAGGGAACACCAGCACATAGTTCCAGGAAGACAGAAGCATTCTTCCTTCCTTTCTCTCCTGTATGACCTCCTTTCTCTCTCCCTCATGTATGACCCACTTTTCTCTCTCTCTCTCTCACTCATGTTTCTCTTCCATTCTCATGGGTCTCCCTCTTCCCCTTCTCTCTCATGTGTCCCCTTATTCCTCTTACTTTCATTTATCCCTTCTCTCTCACATCACTATGTACAGTTTTACATACAATTAAACAGTTCATTTTACAGAACACAAATCATGACAAACCAGCAGAGACTGTGGTTGAACAACTTTCCCTGGGTGTCGAAACATCTTTGTACCGGTTCTGGTTACTTTATTAGTACATGGGGCTGAATCATGGTTAAAAAAAATACTTTTCTATATTGCATATTTTTCAAATAAAAAGCAAATGAAGCTTTTGCACAGTAAAGTGATAGAGTGCAATGTTTGGTCAGACTGAAAAATGGACGAAGCACTTCAGATGTGAGAGAGAAAAAAATGACCCGTGGACTCTGTTAGGACATGCAGCTGTCTATCCAAGAGAGTACAGCATATTTATTGACTCAACTGCTGAACATATCAATGAGAGATGGCCAAGTTGATAAGTGTGTGGCACTCTAACGACTAGGCGGCTGCACATTCTATCATAGTCCACAGTTCAAGTCAGTGTCATTTTTCTTTCTCTCACCTCTAATGTGATTCATCCATTTTTTGGTCTAACCAAACACATTACTGTGTCACTTTATATGGTACAAGGGTTAAATAAGGTGTATTTTTATATTGCATAAAGGATAAAAACACCAGATGATACACCAGACACAAACTGTTTTAAACCTTGGTACCCGTGCATTGTGCATTTTGTCCCAGCTAAGTAACAACCAAACTCAAGAGCAGTTTTCATGATCATGTTTCTTGTTGCATCATCATCAGCTGTAGCTGCCCATCCTTGTTTCTTCAGGCTGGTTATGACGCCAGCCATAAATGTATCACCTGCACCCAGTGTGTCAATTACTGCGATGTCTGTAAGTGCTGGGACCAGCAGACGGCTGTCATGACAACGCACAGCAGCCCCAGTCTCACCCCATGCACAGATTAACAAAGCACTGAAAGTAAATATAAATGCAGAAAATTAGCGTGCTCATAAATGTACTAAACACTGAAAACTAAAATCATAAAGTTGCAAAACACTGAAAAAACTATAATCATAAATTTACAAAACACTGAACACTAGAATCATAAAGTTGTAAAACAATAAAAAAAAAAAAAATAAAATCTTAAAGTTGCAAAACACTGAACACTAAAATCATAAAAGTTGCAAAACACTGAATACTAAAATCATAAAAGTTGCAAAACACTGAATACTAAAATCATAAAAGTTGCAAAACACTGAATACTAAAATCATAAAAGTTGCAAAACACTGAACACTAAAATCATAAAAGTTGCAAAACACTGAACACTAAAATCATAAAAGTTGCAAAACACTGAACACTAAAATCATAAAAGTTGCAAAACACTGAATACTAAAATTATAAAGTTGCAAAACACTGAAAGCTAAAATCATAAACTTGTACAACACCAAAAACTAAAAATAATAAAGTTGCAAAACAGAAAATTAAAATCATAAAGTTGCAAAACACTGAAAAATCATAAAGTTACAAAACACTGAAAACTAGAATCATAATGTTGCAGGTGCTGAAAATTAAAATAAAGATACAAAACACAAAAAAGTATAAAATCATAAAATAATAAATACAGAAAATTAAAACCATAAAGATACAAAACACTGAAATCTAAAATCATAAAATCACAGAACAGTGAAAAACAAAAATAAAGACACAAAACACTGAAAACTAACATCATAATGATTTGAAATACTGAAAACTAAAACCATGAAGACACATCTGGCAAAAATAATTCAGGTTAAGAACCTGTTAATGTTAACTCATCAGTTATATATTTACATCTTACATCCTTCCCATGCCGTTAAGCGTCACATAGGGCACGCATAGTTGCCTGCCAAGTTTTCCTGTTTTTGGCAAGTTTTTCAACTTCATCAAGGGATGTTATGCCCACTAAACTGGCTTCTCTTAACAATGTCCTCTTTAGAGTTTCACGTGGTCGATCTCTTTTTCTTCGGCCTGTTGTGGTCCACTTGATAGCTTGTTTTGGTATTTTCTGATTGTTTCTTCTCATCACATGGAGTTATATACTGGTCTATCTTAAATCACCAAACTTTATAATGGTCAATGTCAGCCCATGACCCTTTATATCACCGGTCAAATATTAACTTGGCCATCTTTATTATTTTATTTTTCATCTTTATTTTAGCTGTTGTTAATGCCCTTTTTATATTAATGTTAACTCACATATTTATATACCTGTCAATGTTAACTCACCCATTTTTACAAAGAGATTAAAAGTAGCAGATAAAGACAAAGAACTAGATAGAGAGCTGTTACAGAAAGATAAAGCAATAAAAGAACAATATAAGACCATAGTATATGATAGATATAATACTACAGAGAAGATTGAAATGATTGATGAACAGTGGAATATGCTCAAAGACTATTCAGCAAACATCTATTGAAATCCTACCTCCAAATAAAAGACACGCTAAACCATGGTGGATGACAGAAGAAATTTTGCAACTAATGGATCGGAGAAGAAGTCTTAAGGAAGATAAAGATGAATATGACAAAATAAATAAAGAAATAAGACACAAATGCAATAAAGCTAAGGAGGAGTGGCTAAATAAGAAATTTAGTGAAATAGAGACACACCATCATGGAAACGCAAGAGATATGTACAAACAAATAAAGGGGTTAACAAACAAAAGGGCATACCACAAGACTGGTTGCCTGAAGTCAAAGGAGGGGCTTACAATAATGGACAGAGATGAAATATTGGCAAGATGGAATGAATACATTAGAAAACTCTATGAGTACAATAGAAGTGAAATAGATATACAAAATAATAATGAAGGGCCTCCCATATTAAAAGCAGAAGTGGAATAAGCCATCAAACACATGAAAATACAAAATAATAATGAAGGGACTCCCATATTAAAAGCAGAAGTGGAAGAAGCTATCAAACACATGAAAAACAACAAAGCACCGGGACCAGATAAAATCACTAAGGAAGAATTTGAAGCATTAGGAGAGCTCGGCATAGAAATAATTACCAGATTGCTGAATGACATCTATAACAGTAACTATGTCCCATCAGACCTTTTGCAATCAATTTTCATTGCCCTACCAAAGAAACAAGGTGAAGTTGAATACGAAGACCATCAAACCATTAGTCTTATGAGCCATGTTACCAAAATCCTGATTAGTATAGTCATGAGAAGAGTCAGGAGCAAAATAAAACCAGAAATCATCGAAGAACAGTGCGGCTTCGTCAAAGGAAAAGATACAAGTAACGCCATATATATATACTATAAGAACATTGATGGAGAGATCAATAGAAGTAAAGATGGACCTATACTATACTTATGCTTCACAGACTACTGTAAAGCATTTGATAAAGTGAGACACACAGAAATTATAAGAATGCTGGAAGACATCAGCATAGATGGGAAAGATCTGAAACTCATCAAAAACATATATTGGCAGCAATCAGCAGCAATGAGGGTTGAGAAACAAATAGGAGCATTCCAAGACATACAGTTGGGAATGAGACAAAGATGTGTTTTATCTCCTGATCTCTTCTCCTTGTACAGTAAAAACATAATGAGAAATATAGAGAACATGTCAGGAATATCAATTGGCAAGTACAACCTATGCAGACGATACAGTTCTGACTGGTAAAAGTGAAGGGGAGCTACAGGCTATTCTGGACATCGGGGTTCGTGAAAGTAAAAATAAAGGTCTAAGCCTGAACAAAAAGAAGACTGTAGTGATGGTCATCTCAAAGAAAAGAATACCACCAAAATGTAGCATTACCATCGATGGCACAAATCTGAAACAAGTTGATAGATTCAGGTACTAAGAACGATTATAACATTCATTCATTTGCATGTCACTGGCGGAACTTTGCCTCCCAAACAGCACTCCTGTAGGCCTGTCGGTTGTGAGCAAGACTGCCTGCTTCTGATGCATCCATTTGCAGATTGTCAACGATGTCCTGCAGCCATCTTGGTTTTGGTCTTCCTCTTTTTCTTTTTCCCATTACGTATCCTTCCAATAGGTCTTCTCTAAATTATCATGACGTTTAATTCCATGATTGCTGTTTGGGTTTCTTGGTATATTTCCAGAAGTTAGTTTACCATTGCTTTTCTTCCGGGCAGTGACTGTACTAGTCATTGATCGTAGCCATTGTCCCTACATTGAGATCATCTGCCTACCATCATAGAATGGTGACCATAACCAACATTATCTGTCATCTGCTCTCCCATTCCATCCACCACCTGCTCCCATGGCTTCACGTCACCCTGATCGGGGGGGGGGGGGGGGGCTGTACGGGCACTCCACCTTGCCCAAGGGCGTCCCTTAGACTGACGGAGGTAAGGAGGCGTCGATTATAACAACTGATGGGAAATGTCACAACGAAATAAAAAGCAGACGTGCTCAGGCCAAGTCAGCATTCCAGACAATGAGACACATCTTGAGCAAAAAGATCCGTATCAATGGAAACAAGATTCTGAGTACTTAAATGTTACATGGAGCCAATTTTGTTTTATGGATGTGAAGCATAGTCTATGAATAAGAGAATACAGCGAGAAATGGAGGTCATGGAAACGTGGTTTATAAGAAAGATGTTGAAGGTACCATGGACAGCCAAGAAAACCAGTGAAGAAGTCTTAAGAGAGGCTGGAGTTAAAAAGCAAATTATACCAAAGATCAGAGGCAGATAAATGAGATTTATAGGATATTTTCTGAGAAGAGGAAAATTAGAACACACTGCGGCAAACTGAAAAATTGAAGGAAGAAGAGACAGAGGAAGACAGAGAGAGAAGTTACTGGATGGGCTTTCAGTTTGGCTAGGAAGAAAGACACCGGCAGATCTCATAATCAAGTCTAAAGACAAGGAATTGTGGAGAGAAATAATCGCCTACGCCACGCGGCACGGCACTTGAAATGTTTTGGTTGGTTTCATTACCGGAAACAGAAGTCGGTGTAAATTTTCTATCATGACCGTAAATGGAAATTGTAAACTTTTTCTAGGAAAAAAAAAGGTTTCAGTTTCCATGACACGTTAAAGATATAATAGCAACTGCAAAACGCAGGATTATATACAAGTTTATCATCTCATTATCAGCGCGATTTAAAATTTCACTAGCAATGCAAGTGACTTTTTTTATGTTCTAGCAATTCACATTATATAGTACAACTAAAACTTCAGGTCATTTGTGATCTTGTCATTTTGGGGCTGTATTTCCGTAGGTACAGTGCGCTTTTGTACTACGATATTCGCTTCTAGACAGACATTCTTCGCTTTCAGAGGTACTTGAAAGTTCAAACGTAGAATGGAAAAAAATAGTATAATATTACAATATTGAAAGGTCAAGTTAAAGTGTGATCAATATAACATCGTTATAAATCTGTTGTAAATGTCAAGATCATCTTCATCGTCATTATCGTCATTAACAAGGAAGTATAACACTAAAACTCTAGTTTCCCTGAACTTATAAAATGCGACGGTCATTTACTTTACCAGTTATAAACAATAACAGTTACAGTCTAGCGTCTCCCCCCCCCCCCCCGCCCGGGTGTGATTTTAGTGACGAAAGACCTATATAGAGATGAAAAGAACGGGGATACACATTTTAGGAATCTGCGAACATCGACGGAAAGGATCAGGACACTTCAAGAGCGAGAATGATAATATCTTTATATACTCTGGTGGAGAATTAGAAGGAAAGAATGGAATGGGTTTTTACTTGGACAAATCAACATCAAAAGCATTACTAGGCTATAATCCAGTAAGTGATAGAATCCTCACAATCAGACTTAAGGGCACTCCTAGAAATGTAACAATCATCCAGATATATGCACCTTCATCAGCAGCAGAAGAAGAGGAAGTAGAAGACTTTTATAACACACTACAAACGACGATAGACCTGGTACGGAAAAATGATATTGTATTAATAATGGGGGATTTTAATGCAAAGATTGGTACAGAAACAGCAGAAGATGAAGGATATGTTGTAGGGAAATTTAGTATAGGACATAGAAATAAGGCATGTGACACTCTAATGGCATTTTGCATGGAGAATGAGCTAATGATAGCTAGCACACTTTTTAAACAACATTCAAGAAGACTTTACACATGGACATCACCTGATGAGAAAACCAAGAATTAAGCAGATTACATTTTAATGCAAAGAAGGTGGAGATCAAGTATAGCGTCAACAAAAACTTTACCAGGTGTTGATTGTGACACAGACCATGACCTATTAATAGCAGACATGAAGATAAAGATAAAAAAGACGGTTACAGGATCAAACCACTCCACTTTGATCTTACAAAAATACCAGAACAATGCGGTATAGAAGTGAAGAACAGTTTTGAAATCCTGATGGCTGTACAGGAGGAGATGACACCAGATGAATTGGCTACGCAGGCCAGAGATATCTTAATAACAACAGCTAAAGACATGGTTCCAGTAAAGAAAACACAAAAGAATGGATGGATTACAAGCAGGCACACTAGAACTGATAAAACAACGTAGAGAAATGAAGACTCAATGGAAAGTGACAAACAACAACAAAGAGGAATATAAATCTTTAACAAAAGAAGTACGAAGAAACATAAGAAAAGACAAAAAAATACATACAAAATTGTTGTGAAAGAATAGAAAGACATCAGAAGTGTGGAAGAGATAGTGAAATGTTTAAAGAAATGACGACATTGACGAGAAATGGCACACCTAAGCTAAATGTAATTTGTGACGAGACAGAGGAAATTCTAGAAAGATGGAAGGAATATTGCAGAGGAATGTATGAAACAACTGACTGTGAAAGCAGAAATCAACAGTGTGAATTATTATTGGAGGAGAAAGAACCTAAACCGACAATAGAAGTTTTATGGCAATAAAGAATCTGAAAAATGGTAAATCACCAGGATTTATATGCGATAACAGCTGAACTTACTAAAACAGGAGGAAAGGAATGTGCAACAATCTGTCATGCACTATGTAAAACGATATGGTATTCAGGTATTTGGCCAAAAGAATGGAAAAGAACTGTATTCATACCACTGCCAAAAAAGGGTAACCTGAAATTATGCACAAACTACAGAACTGTTGCCCTGATTAGTCATGCCAGTAAAATTCTGTTAAAATCATAATGGGTAGACTTCGTAAGAAAATAGAAGTCAATATGGTCCAAGCTGGTTTCAGGCAAGGAAGAGAATCAAGAGATCATATATTCAATATAAGATTAATAATAGAGAAATGCAGAGAGTTTAATGTGAATCTATATTTAGCCTTTATAGACTACTCAAAGGCATTTGATTGTGTACAACAACAGAAACTGTGGGAAATAATGGAAAAAACGCGATTTCCAACACATTTGATACAATTAACATCACTGCTTTATCTAGACCAACAAGCAGCAGTAAGAATAAATGGTGAAACAACAAGCTGGTTTGATATAAAACAATGGGTCCATCAGGGGTGCATATTGTCACCTTACTTATTTAACTTGTATACTGAAAATATAATAAAGAATGTTAGATAAGGTGTAGACAAAGAATATTATCATGCCATAACAGTTGTAGGTTATGAAATACCAGAGATTAGATATGCTGATGACACAGTATTACTGTCCACAACACAAAAAGGAATGGAAAAACTAATTATGTCAGTCCATAAGAACTGCTAAGAGCAAAAGCTCTATCTTAATGTGAAGAAAACTAAATTGATGACAACTGACAAAACAAACAGGGCAGCTGAAATATGTATCAATGAGAAAAAACTGGAAGAAGTGGAGAGTTTTGAATATCTTGGATCACTACTAACTAATAATGGAGATACAGTGAGGGAAATTAATAGAGGAGATCAATCAAGATTTTTAAGGGCATGCATCTTTCCCATCACAACATATGCCTGTGAGACCTGGACACTTAACAAAAAAAAAATAAGATGGCCTTTGAATGTAAATGCTACAGAAGAGTTCTTCAAATATCATGGACACAAAAAAGAACAAATATATCCATACTACAAGAACTTAATATTAAAGAAGGCTGGCTAGTAAAGAGGATTAAAGAGAGAAAACTTTAATATTTTGGACACATTAAACGTCATGATAATCTAGAGAAGACCATCTTGGAAGGGTACATAAAGGGAAAAAGAAAGAGGGGAAGACCAAAGCAAAGATGGCTGCAAGACATCGTTGATGATCTGCAAATGGATGCATCAGCAGCAGGCCATCTTGCTTACAACCAACAGGCCTACAGGAGTGCTGTTAGGGAGGCAAAGTTCTGCAAGGGACATGCAAATTAATAAATGAGACCCATATTTATATGACTGTCATATTAATTTTATATTTCAACCATTGATCCCATGTTTGCAGTGTAATCCAGAATGCCGTTCAGATGTTTTCTGTCTTCGGGGACAATTACTTTCTTAACACACAGTGTTAATTAACAGTTTGTGCAATTGATCTGATTGAAAGGTGATGGCATGGAGATCGATCTTATTACTCTAATGCAAAATTTACTCAAAAACACTTTAATGTCTTATTATCTATTTTCTTCTCCTTAAGCGCACATTGTGTTTTCTAGATTGTTTCTCTATTCTAGACTGTTCTACATCTATAGTGCTGTATTTCTAAATTGTGTTATATATGTAGTTTTGTATGAAGACTGTTCTATATGTAGTCTGTTATACTACCTATATTTTTCATAGCCTAATTCCATCTGAGTCATGTAAACTCATTTAAAAATTCAGTAAAATGTCATTTATAAAACATTATTTATACTGGCTATATGTCAACTGACTAAGCATGAAGAAAAAAATCAGGATATTTAAGAGTAATGTTCTAAGTGTTCTGTGAAACCGAATGCTGGAAAATCACCAAAACCATAGAAAAACAAGCTGAATTCTTTCCAGACTAAATGTTTATGAAGAAATAACATCTTGTTGGCAGAAATGCAGATGAAGCCACTGACAGCAATTACTGAGGAAACGCGCTGTCGATGGTTGAGACATGTTCTCTGAATGACTGACAACTCACTACCAAAAATAGCACTAAGACGAACACCACAGGGGAACAGAAGTAAGGGTAGACCAAAAGAAACATGGAGAAGAACAACAGAAAGGATGTTGAGCAATAGAGGGGTGACCTGGGCAAGAGCAGAAAAAAAGGCAAAGGACAGGCACTTGTTGAAAACCCTTGCGGAAGCCCCATGTGCCCTGGGTACTTAAAGGTTCAGAGAGAGAGTGAGAGAGAGAGAGAGAGGGAGAGAGAGAGAGAGAGGGAGAGAGAGAGATATATATCAACTGAGAATAGACCAGTTTCTATAGTTATTATTTGCTTTTTAACTTGTAATCTTTTTTTTCTGAGAACATAAGCTTTTAAATTTCTTTTTTTAATATATGTCTGTTTTCTTTTGTTTTAGTTCTGTAGTCTTCTTATTCTTCAGTTTTTTCCCATACTGAGTGAGTACATTGCATAGATTTCCTTAGCTCATTTCTGTATGTCCTACATTCATACTAGGAGGATCTCTGACAGTTAAGTTCACAGTTTTTGTTAACATATTTTCATATGTTGTTTCCTCACTTATGATGTCCTTAACAAAGACATATTGCTTAAATATTGAATCGTTACTGCTTTTTTTTCCAATTCTCTTTGCACATCTCATTATTTACAAATGTTGTTTTTGTCCTCTTTCCTTCCTGTCTCTAATCTTTTTGTAAAACTAAACCATACACATCTGTCTACTCACGCCACAAGCTGTTTATTAAAACTGATAACTGATATTCTTCTTCTTTTTCTTTGCACACATTGTAGCATATAGGCACAGGTCTGCCTGTTTGATAAACTGGAGTGCTTTTTCTTCATTTTGATAGTTTCTGTATAGGAACATAGAGCTTGGCTTCTTGAGACATTTTGTTAGGTTAGTATGTGCATCTCAGTGTTTCATAGTTGGTGTAGTTTTGGAAGATGAGATGTGTACACATACAATGACATGGCTGCCAACATTGAACATAGTATACATATGGTTTCTATTTGGCCTTATCCTGTTCTGAGTTGGAAAATGATGACTTGTTTGATTTTCTTTAACAAGGGGTAGTCAGCTTGTCATGGTGTTTGTGGCTTCCTATATCTTTTTACAACACTTGGTAATCTAATCATTATGTTGCATTTTTTTATCTGCAAAAATATACCTTACATTTGAATATAAAAATCCTTTCTACTTATAAAGAAAAAACATAATTAAGGAGACTGAAAGTAAAGCTAGACTTCTTTGTTTGCCACATACATTGAAGATTTACTGCACTGTCTGATTTTTATCAAAATATCTAAATTGCTCTCGATAAATTATATAATTGACAAATAATAAACTATATAATTCCTGTTTTCAGATGGCTGGTGTTAACCAATTTAACTTGAAGTATGTGAACACTAAACTAGAGTTTCTGGAGACACTTCAGAATTACATAAATGTTGCTGTGGCTGATTACATCAATGAGGTTGTCTGTATATGTGTGCACGTGTCTGTTCATATGTGTTCACTGTGTGAGTCTGTATATCAATGCACATTGTACTTCTTTCTTTATGTGTTACCAACAAACATATACTATAATACCATTTATATTTTTACCATCAGTATTTTATTTATATCTTCTTCATATCTTTTTCCCTATGTCTTTAACTTTTGTTCTTCTGTTTTCTGCCACTGTCTAATTTGTGATCAAAGGATAATCGTATACTGATTTTTCTTTATATTAGTTATACAATTTTTCTCTTAATTACTGAAATGTGGAGAAGTAAGTTTTCTTCTGTTTTATTTTACAGTAATGATTTTATGGTTAGTTTTGTATTAGATTTTATTGTGTATTGTTCAGTTCTAGGCCTTGTCCATTTCTTTTTCTCTGTTGTATCTGTATTACTGATTGTGAGATTTATATACAGGTTGTCAGTGCAGGAAAGGCTTGGATAGCAAGTTCAGGAGACCAGGCAACATTTGCAAACATTTCTCAGAGGATGGAGAATGCTATAAATTTCCTGGGTTTTAAATGTCAAGAAATATCAGGTTGGTTCTGGCAGGAAAGAAAGTTTACTAGGGTTTTCTGAGAAAAAACTGCAATGGAGATGTTTAGCTCTGTTATTGGCAATAAGATCTCAGTATAAAAAAGGTGGAAAATATAAAAACATGAGATATTTAGTTTATAATTACCTTCCACTATGTGTATATCATGCAATAAAAATAATATGATTAGCATAAGGAATAACAAAATAAGACTGCGTAGAGAGCAGGCAGGAACATTTAAGTTGCTGAGATGAGAGTGTTGGAGACCAGTAAAACAAGACTCAGTTGGGCAAATAGAACAGAGTGGGAAATTCATGAAAAGCTCGGAGGTGCATGTGCAATGGTTAAATAACTGGATTTTCCCAATGAAGGGATTAAGTTATATTCTAGTTTTTGCGTGCTTCAGTTAGTCCAGAAATGACAATAAGTACCTGGCATATATGTTAAAGAACTGTCTCTGACAGCAAAGTATACTGGTTGTAAGGTGAGATGCACCAACGTACAAAATGCACATATTTCAGCTTTTTAAGTCTAATGGATTACTCATGTAAAAATCAGTTCTTTATGAAATTCAAATTAACAAACACACTTGGATAATGACTGCTAACTCTTATGGGTCCTAAAGCCAATGATAATTATTTTTACACACTTCCTTGCTGCCTGGTTTTAAATTAAGACAAATTCACATTTCTATATTCCATTTTATCCAGGTTTGCTATACTAATGTGCACATAGCCCTTCATGGACATTCAGGCTGGGAATCAGTGCACTAGGGCAAGATAATTAAAACTGAGATGAGAAACAATCTTAGAAAAGAATATGCTGAAAAGAAAAATATAAAGTATCACTAGGATAAAGCAAAGGTAGAGGAGGTAATGATAAACATATTATGCAACACATCCTTATCAATGAATGTTAGAAAACGAGTCCTAAAATGCTATATTGAACCTATCTTGTTATATGGAAGTGAATCATGGACAATAGGCAAGTCTGCACAAAAATCATTGGAAGCAGCAGAAATGTGGTTTATTAGAAGAATGTTGCGAATCCCCTGGACAGCAAAAATAACTAATGGAGAA
Organism: Achatina immaculata; assembly: GCA_009760885.1. Taxonomy (NCBI): domain Eukaryota; kingdom Metazoa; phylum Mollusca; class Gastropoda; order Stylommatophora; family Achatinidae; genus Lissachatina; species Lissachatina immaculata. Next base: position 9,600,052 of record CM019699.1, read on the forward strand.
TGTTTGAGAGGAGTTGGAGATACAAAAAAATCTTGTAAAAAAAAATAAGAGAGAGACAATGTACTTTCATAGGACATGCAATGAGAAGAGAGGGCATTGAAAATATTATAACAACAGAAAAAATAGAGGAAAGAAGAGCTAGGGGAAGACCAAGAGAAATGATACTGGACAGTCTGACGACATGGTGTGAGAGGAGATCACCAACTGAGCTAATGGCCTGCATGAAGGATCGGGTACTCTGGAGAAGCATAATAGCCAACGCCAGTCAGCACAGCACCTGATGATGACAATGAGAGGAGGTAGTTTAGAGATGTGACAGAATGATGTACCTGTTAGTTGTTCATGTAGCTATTGATATATTTAAACAGTTGTGAGATTATTTGATTTCTAACACAACATGTCTTTCTTTTCAACTTCAGCAACAGTAAATTAATATGTGAGTGAGTGATGATAGAAAACGAATAAGAACTTGCAATGAATGATTGCAGATAAGGAGGAAAACAACCTGTAATGAAGGATGATAGATAAGAAGAAAGAATTTATGATGAAACTAAAAAAAGAAAGTAATGGTTTAAAGAAATCTTTGTTTTCAAAAGAGGGAAAAAAAAATAGATGCTTCCAGAAAAATATAATCATAAGAAACAGAGACTATTTGCATGAAACCACCCCCCGCCCAAAAAAAAAAATTCTTCACAATTTACAGTTTAGCCGTAAGTTCACATTTTGTAGCCTACTGTGTTTTTATATAAGTACCAGAGTAACTAATTTCCTTATTGTACTTTTCTCAAACTACTCCAAACACCAACAGAACAGCATAGGACAGAGACTTCAGGAGAAAACACAACACAAGAGAGACAGCACTTACTAAAATCAACAGCTGTGTCTCAGCCAGCTCCAGCACTGGTTGCTGCATCACAGCATGGACAGACCACAGAATCTGTACTAGGTAAAACAGTATCACCATGGCACTACTAAAACAGAGTCCGTGTACATCTAAACAGATTTCTTTCTTCATGTACTATTATACTATTACATTTACATTTACATGAGCATTAGGCTCAGAGATTCCACAGACGTTACATTGATATACACGGTGTAACAAGACAACCCAGATACCAATAACTCAACTACTCATCAGTACATGACATGATCAGTTACATGTAAATCAACAAACTCTACACCACAGTTGACACTTAACATGAATCCAATAATCACAGGATTCAATCAGACACAATTCAGACAATGTTTAATGATGAAAACCCATTTGTTAGATGTGTGTTGCACTGATGTGAAGTGTAAACTTGATGGAAACAATTACAATGAGAATAGACAAATTTTCTGGGCGATTAACATCTCCATGGGACCCTCAAACTAACATGCAACATCAAAAACATACTAACTCATATATACCGGAAAAACTCCATATTCAACCTTCCAACCTAGAATCACATTTTGTCCTAAAAAGGACAACACTACATAATAACTTAACCTTTTTGTCCTAACAAGGACAATCCACTACAAAACAAACATCCTAAGCCTAACAAACCCTAACAAACCTCCTTTCCAGAGAAAAACTCACACACAACCTGTCTCTACAGCATTCAGACAACAAACTCCTCTCAACTTGTTCACACCTCCCGCCTAACCTAAATCACGTGACTCCGTTGTGCCACGGAAACACGTGATACTTTCACTGTGCTTCACATAAACAAGTTTTCTCACAACAATCTGTACAGAATAACATTCTGTTACATAGGTCGGTTACTGCAAGAAATCACTTTTAGATGATTTTTGACATTTGACATTTCGTAACTTAATCTTTGAAATAAAACAGTATAAATCTGATGTTTTTTCAATATTTAATGTGCACTGACAATAACCATTGAGAGTTGTGAAGTCTGTAGTGGTCACTGAAATTTTGTGAAGTTTTTGATGGGCTATGAGGTTATGAATTTTGTGATGGTCAGTAAAAGTTGTGATGCTTGTGGTGGTCATTAAAAGTTGTGAAGTTTGTGAAGGCAATTAAAAGTTGTGAAGTTCGTAGCCATAATTAAAAGTTGTGAAGTTTGTGAAGGCAATTAAAAGTTGTGAAGTTTGTGGTGGTTAATGAGGTGATTGTGAACAGGGTACCTCTGTAATTTGCTATGTCTCTGCATTATTTTCATCTCAACCTGCAGTAGTTGTCTCTAAAGTTACTCATGCAGTTGTTCATGTCTCTTATCAAACAGTTTAGTATGATGGTGAAAATTTTAAACTTATCTTGTCCTGTCACTTTCCTCATAAACCTTTCCAAGTTGAGGTGACAAATAGATTGCCTTGATAAAGCTCAATGATTTGCTTCATATAATGAGATATTTAAGTTTTCTGTAATTTCCTTTTCCACTTCTAATATTATTAACATGAGTCAAAAAACCTTTCATATGTTTTTTGGATATAGTTTTTCTTTTACACAGTGAAGTGCATGTGTGATGAAGTATTGAAACTAAGGGAAACAACCACACAAATAATGAGTCATAAATAGTTTGAGTAATTCTGTGGTAATTAAACCTGAAGCATAAAAATATACTGTAGAATATTTTAGCAGGTCTTTTCCCACACCCAGAATGCATATTCCAGTCATTTAAAGAATAAAATCTTAATGTCTTTTTTATGTGGGAAAGTTTATTTGATAAAAAAATCATGCCACACACAAAATTTTAGGTGCTGCACAAAAAAGAGAAATAAAACTGCTACTAAAACTTCTCTAGTTTCCAGATGTACCCAATCAATTCCTGTTTTACCTGTGCAGCATTTTTTCACTATGAAATCTATGGCAATTCCAAAAGCAAGGGAGATAACATACATCCTTCTTTCATGCTTGTTTCAATCTGGAAGCATTCACTCATTCCTTCTTGCAATCTTAGATGGTTTTCCATATATTCTTAAAATTCTCCACATTGAATCTCAGTGTATGCTATTAAATGCCGTTTGAAAGTCTATGAAGTTCAGGATTAATGTTTATTTTTCTTTTCAATATGTTCTTCAAGTATTATTCTTAGAGTAAAGATGTGATCGAGACAGCTTCTCCATTTTTGAAATCCTGCTTGTTCTTCTCTCATTGCAGTATCCACTGTATCTTGAATTATATTCAGAATAACTTTGCAAAATACTTTTGACACAACTGATAGTAAGGCTTATATCTAATATCCTTCCCGTGCCATTAAATGTCACATAGGGCTCGCAAAGTAGTTCGCCAATTTTTCCTGTCTTCGGCGAGTCTTTCAACCTCATCAAAGGATTTTATGCCTGTTAATTTGGCCTCTCTTAATAATGTCCTCTTCAGAGTTTCACGCGGTCTGCCTCTTTTTCTTCGGCCTGTTGTGTTCCACTTGATAGCTTGTAAGATAGTAAGGCTACTCCTCTCCAATTACTGCAGTCACTAAGGTTGCCTTTTTTTTTTGGTATTTTAACAATGATTCCTTTTTTTTTTCATTTAGAAGGGACCTTTTCTTCTTTACAAACTTTATTAAACATTCTTTGAAGTTGGCTCATGTTGTTGCTGTTAACAACTTTTAACATTTTGGCTGTTATTTTATCTTAACTTGCAGCTTTGTTGTTAGCCATTAAATTCACTGCTGTTTCAACTTCATGCAATGTAATTTCATCTAGGTTGACATTTAGTTGGTCTTTACTTGATGTTAATAGTGTGCCAGTTTTGCTAAGGATTGATCTATCTTTGGATGCAATAGTACCTGTTAACCTCTTTTGTATGTTATATAGAGTTTTGCTGTCTCCTGTTTTTGCTGCCTTCTCTGTTTCTTTCACCATATTGTCCATGTATTATCTTTTATTCCTTCTAGCTGAACTTGTTACTTTATTGTCTAGTTATTGCCTTTGTATGTTAATTTTGCCAAATCTCTTCCAAGATCTGTCTTTACATATCAACATTGCTAATTTGGCTTGATAAAGTATGGGGAAAAGGTCTGCTGTGGAAACTAAGAAACTGCAATGTGAATGGAAGACTGTACAATTCGATAAAGTCCTATTTACACAATAGAAGAGCAAGAGTAATAATAGATGGACACAAAATCCAGAAAGTACTGCTGTGACATGGTGTACCACATGAAGGAGTCCTTTCACTTACACTATTCCTTGTATTCATTAATGACCTGGTCAAGGAACTCCCCTATGGAATCAAAGCAGCAATGTATGCAGATGATCTGGTCATGTGATGTACAGATGAATACATGACAGTTGCTACACAGAGACTCCAAAGAGCAGCAGACATCTTAACATCATGGACAAACAAATGGTGTGTACATATCAACACAGAGAAATCAAGTACCACTCTGTTCACTCTCTCATCTAAACAGAAAGCAGGTAAGATCTTTGTAAAAGACATATCCTTAAGGATGGACAATCAACCCACTTACCTAGGAGTGACTCTTGACTCAAAACTGACCTGGAAGCAAACATCAGCAGTGCAGAAGCAAAAGCCAGAAGAAAATTAGCCATATTAAGAAAACTGAGTGGAACCACAAGAAAAGAAAGAATCCTCAAGAATGTATATCAGCAAAGTATTCTACCACATTTAGAATATGGCTCAACATCTTGGTGCACAGCATCAAACACTACGCTGCATAATCTAGACAAGGTATAAAATCAGTCACTATGGATTATCACAGGTGCCATGAGGTCCACACTAATAGTAGAAATGCAGAAAATTGTTGGTGTTCAAGCGCTAAAAGAACGTAGAGACACTCATGACCTTGGGAGAGAAATTCCTTAGCTCTGTAAGCCATCCCCTGAAGGAGAGATTCAATAACTTGGCACTAAGATGGCTTAAAAGAAGCAGCTTCATTCACCAGGCCAAGCTTATGCGTAAGCTAATACCAGACCTTCCAACTGCAGTTGCTCCATTATCATCTGTATCAGAGCATACACCATGGAAAGAAGCAGATTATACACAAATAGCTATTCAGACTGAAGTGAAAGGTGTGCAGAATGGTGAGATGCAGAGCAGTCTTGTAAGATCAACAGCCACAGTGCTAGATGATAAATATCCATGTGACACCTGGATACGTGTGTATACAGATGGATCTGCACACAATGCCATGAATAAAGGAGGGGCAGGAGCACATATTGAATATCCAAACAACACCATTGACAAGATTTCCATACCTACTGGAAAATACTGCAACAACTATGATGCAGAAGTTATGGCAATTATTGCTGCAGTTGAAAAACTATCAGACTCCAGAATTGATACATGCCCCGTAGTAATTCTCACACATGCAAGATCAGTACTGGAAGCTCTTCAGTGCAACAAACTACCAGATCTTAAGGATGCCTTGTCAAAAACTGGCTTACAACACAGAGTCACCTTGCAGTGGATTCCATCTCACTGTGGGATACTAGGCAATGAGAAAGCTGACCGTCTGGCCAAAGAGGGCACTGAAATGGAGCAACCAGACATACCAATCACCTATAATCAGAAGAAAAGCATGATAAAAATTTACAGGAAGCCACAAACACCACCACATGATGACCATCACATGCTAAACAGAAAGGAACAAGTCACCATTTTCGGTCTCCGAACAGGACACAGCTGACTCCAAAGTCATATGTATACAAAGTTTAAGGTTGGTACTACTAATCTGTGTACATGTGCCCAGGTGCCCCAAACATATCCTCCAAAACTGCACCAACTATGAGGCACTGAGAAATAATTACTGGCCCAGTGAAACCACCAAAGAAGATAAGCTTTATGGTTCCATACATGAATGGCAAAAACAGTTAAATTTATATAAAGAGACAGGACTGCAGATATAGACAGACAATGCATATGAAGAAGAAGAAGAAGCTTTTAGCGTGGTTCATGTTTGGAGAAGGCAAGGAGAGCATTTTACTGATGGCACAGTTTGAGAAGTGGATCACCACGGAGGAGGTTCTATTATGGCCTGGAGTAACTTCAGTCAACAAGGCAAGACCCCTCTTCAAGCCATCCATGGCACACTGACTAGTCTACGGTACCAAGATGAGATATTGCGACCTCTTATTCAGCCTGCTCTGAAGGCCATAAGTGGGGATGCAGTCTTGCAGGATGACATTGCTTGTCCTCATCAAACTCATATCCATTAATGACTTTATTCAACACCAGGGAATTGTCAGAATGAAGCAGCCCCATTGTTCACCTGATCTTGCTCCAACTGAACACCTCTGGGATGTCCTTGGATGGAGAGTATCAACTTATTACCTTCTACCAGTTGACTTGTACATCTGACTCTGTTTCTTCATCAAAAGTGGCAGGTTATTAGACAGTATATTCATTGATCACTTGTAGACTCCATGCATTAAAGATAATGAATAATCTTTATTTTAAAAGTGTGAATAATTGGGCCTGCAGGCCCATCTTACATTCTGCCATTTATAGCAAATAGCTGGCCACAAATAGTGGTTATACCAGATTTTGATAGATCAAATGTAACAGTACTTATCTTGTGACTTTTATGATGATGGGTGAGTGAATTCTCAGGCTTATAACTTTTATATGGATAATCACATTTACATAAGTTTTGTATTGATTTGTTGCATTTTAAATGCTGTTACTTCTGGTATTAATTTTTCTGGTATTCGCTGCAAATTATTATTTAGGCAAGGGTTTTAGCAAGTGCCCCTTTTGTTCAGTACTATATTTGTACATGAGCTGAACATTTTGCATACAGACAACAAAACCTTAGAGGGAACATTGATCTTGATCCAGTATCATTCTATTGATAACTTTTGTTAGTGTTCTGTAATATATTTTTTAGGAATTAATTATGTATTGTTATGTCATGTTTTAACAAAATTTTAGAAAACTGCAGACATTTTTTTATTATTGACAACTGCAGACATTTTTTATTATTGACAGAGAAAGATTTCCTACCCCATCAAGTTTTGGCAAAATTTGGGGTCATCGAGGAAGCCATTTACTCCCTTCATAGCAACATGGAGAAGGTCACAAAACAACAGACAGAAACAGACAACAGATTTGAAAATGTTACAGCCAAGTTGTTGGACTTAAACAAACAAATGAGTGATGTTTCCATGGCTGATAAACAACAAAAGAAAAGGTTGAAGGAACACACAGAGAAGATCACTGACATACAAGCTGAAATACAGAAACAGTATGAATCTAGAATTCAGAGTTTAGAGAAAATGGTAAAAAAATTATCCACTAAACAGGGCAAGCTAGAAGAAGAAGGCTGTTCTAGAGATGACATGAATGAAGAGTTAGAGAGAAAGATAAAAGATATCAGTGAAGACACTGAGATTATCAAGTGTAAAATTTCAGCTCTAGAAGACAATCTCACAGAAACAGCTTCTTCAGTTAAAGATTTGTTGAACAGAGTGGTCTCACAAGAACAGGTCATACAGTCTCTGTGTACAAAAGTGGACTCTAATGTAGAAACACTTGAGACATTCTCAACCAGTCAAGATAGAAATGTTATGATACTGAGAGAGTTTGAAGACAAGTTGCAGATGACAGAGACAAGAATGAGGGAAGAGCTAGAGAAAGTTGGAAAGCAATTTCAAGAAAAAGAAACTAGTGTAAGCTGCAGTCTTTTTTTTGTTTACATCATAAGTTATGTTTATATGTGCATAGAGTTAGCTGTTTCTGTTTCTTTTTTCCAGTGAATTTATCTTTTTTTTTTTCCTGTGAGTCTGTCATTTTGTTAATCAAGTTTTTCTTGTTTTTAGAATTTCTGTACAGTAAGCTTGTGTGGAATTCAAAGCTTATAAGCACAAAAACTCAAGCTAAGATTATTCAATTCAAATGTAATATCCACTCTCATTTATGCATGTGAAAGCTGGAAAACAACTAAAGAAATAAACAACAAATTAGACTCTTTTGAAAACAAATGCCTAAGGAAAATATGTGGTATAAAGTGGAACGAATAAAAAAATGATGCAGAGATAAGACAGATGAGCAAACACCAACCTGTCTCATGGGTGTTCAGAAAAAGGAGATGGATATATGTTGGTCATGTGATGAGAAGAAACAGTCAGAGAATCCTAAAACAAGCTATCAAACGGATCACAACAGGCTGAAGAAAAAAAAAAAGTCATCTACGTGAAATTCAAAACAGGACATTGTTAAGAGAGGGCAGTTTAGTGGTCGTAAAATCCATTTATAAGGTTGAAAATATCACCAAGAACAGGAAAACTTGGTGTATTACCATGTGAGTTCTATATTACATTTAATGGTGTGGGAAGAATGTAAGAAGAAGCTTGTGTTATCATTAAGGATCTCTACAACAGATATGTTTGTGCAGTCAACACAGAAGAAGGAATGAGCAAATGGTTTCAGATTGAAACAGGCATGAAACAGAGGTTGACCACATGAGTTTAGAGTTTCTAAAGATTGTTAAGAAAGGCCAAATTAGTAGGCATAAAATCCCTTGATGAGATTGAAAATTTTGTTGTAAGATTTAAGCTTGTGTAATTCATGTGAATATCTTACATATTACATCCTTCCCGTGCCGTTAAACTTCACATAGTTGTTTGCCAAGTTTTCCTGTTCTCTGTGAGTCTTTCAACTTCATCAACGGATTTTATGCCCACTAAACTGGTTTCTCTTAACAATGTCCTCTTTAGAATTTCACGTGGTCAACCTCCTTTTCTTCGGCCTGTTGTGCTCCACTTGATAGCTTGTTTTGGTATTCTCTATTTCTTCTCACAGATGAATTTTTCAGTTACAACTGGTGGGAGATTCCATAACGGCAGGGTTTTTCCCCATCTAGAGGATGAGGGTGTTGGCCTCACACCCAACTCCCATTTTACGATGTATGGTGATGCAGAAGACTCGTATTCAAGTATGCCGGTGAGAACGTTAAAAGCTCCCGCCATCTTGTACGTCACCCGGAAGTGAAACTCTGTGAATATGTAGTATCTTTATATGTATATGAGTATGTAGTATCTTTATTCAAACATTACTGTTGTTAATAAAAGAGCTTTCATTTTAAATGCTGTTTTTTTTTTCCATCAGTTCAAGAATGTGTGCCAGCTGATAGCAAACAGACTTGAACCGCTAGAAGAGTTAAGAAGCATACTTAATCAGAGGGCCAGGACACAAAATGACAATGTCAGACAGGTAAAATTACATAGGAGAAATTTAATAAATATTATAAACTATTTCTCTAAACATCTGATCTGATCCAAACAATTTGCAACATTGGATAATTGATCATTTATTTTTCATTGTGTTTCATAACATTAAAGAATGAGAAAGTCAATAAGAAATGAACATTCATTGTGGTTCTTATCACTCTTAAACATTTTATCAGCAAGTTTTTGATGAGGTAGTTATAATTTGTGCAGATTGTCTAGATCAGCTTTTTAGAAAAATGATTGAACTTGACCTCCTCTTCTGTTTCTTTTGCCATATTGTCCACGTATTCTCTTTTATCCCTTCTAGCAGAACTTTCTACTTTATTGTCTAGTTCTTTGTGTGTTGCTTTTGCCAAATCTCTTCCAAGATCTGTCTTTACATTCAACATTGCTAATTTGACTGCTTGTTTTTCATGTATGGATTTCCACATATTATCTGATATCCATGCATTTCTACTTGTTTTTTGCAGTCTAGCACTTGTTTTAGCTGCTGTAATTATTATTGTGTTGTAAGAATGCCATAATTCATCTTTTTCTGTCTCCTCTACCTCATTGAATGCAGCAAACTGTTTGATAAGTTCCAGATTAAAATTACTCTTAGTATTTTCATCCTGTAGACTATGACTGTTTATCTTTCTGAGTATTGATTTCTCGTGTTGGCTTTTCAATTTTAGTCTTATTTTCCCTATACACAGATTGTGATCACTGTTGATGTCTGCACCCCTATATGCTCTTAATCTATCAGAGGTGTTCTGAATTGGTTTCTAAAACAAAAATGATCTATCTGACACTTCTGGTTTTATCATCTGGAGATATCCATGTTGTTTTATGTATCTCTTTGTTTGGAAATATTGTTCCTCCAGTGACCATGCCCTCTGTTAGACATAATTCAATGAATCTTTCTCCGTTCTGATTTATTGTATCAATACCTTCTTTCCCCATTACTTTTTCGATGTTAGTGTTATCTTTAATAGAGGGCTCACCTGGGCAAGAGCAGAAAAAAAGGCGAAGGACAGGCATTTGTGGAAAACCCTTGCGGAAGCCCCATGTGCCCTGGGCACATAAGGTTCAGAGAGAGAGAGAGAGAGTGTTATCTTTCTCTACCTTAGTGTTGAAGTTACCAGTGACAATTAAGATGTCGTGTTTAGGGACTCTGTTAATGAGTTGTTGTAGTTGGTGATAGAAATTGTCTTTTATTTCATCATCTACATCCTTTGTGGGTGCATAGCATTGTATGATTGTCATTCTTCTATGCCTCATTTGGAATCATGCTCTTAATATATGACTGTTCACTAGTTCCCATTCTGTAAGGCTTTTTTGCTGCTGCAGTTGACATAATTATTCCTACTCCTTGATATTTCCCATCGTTTCTGCTCGAATGTATGATTAACTTACGGTTTTCCGCCAATCTTTTCCCTGTTCTGGCCATTGCATTTCACTGATGCCCAGGATGTCTAAGTGATATCTATCCATTTCCAAAACATTTCACAAGCACAAAAATTTAAAAACAGATAATTTGTCTGGTTATTTTACAGCATAAATGTCAGAAATGTTAAGGATCATGCAGCTCTTGCATGTGGAATTTATTGATTTTACATTGCAGAATACCCACAACTTCAGTTTCATTTTCAACCAATCAGATGTTAGGGATTAAAGTCAGTTTTTAAAAATAGTTTTACTTATCTTCATAAAGTTTACATATTCAGATTTAGTATGTATATATTGATACAAGAGGATCAGTGACATATTATGTTTTAAATAATGAAGCAATATAATTTGCAGTGTAAAACATTATTTCTTCAATAGATTTTTGGGTTGTCATTTCTTTCTGCCATAACTGAAAGTGCATGTATTTGTTGTTGGTGCACTCTTTCTAGGTATTAAGGTTATAACCAGTTTTGCAGTGTCTCCTCTACAGAGCATATCATCATCTCTGCATGGCTTCTTTATATGGTTTTGATGGCATGGTTACAGGGTTTCCATTTTCTGTAGGCTAATTGTTCACTTGAAATGCTGTTGTGGTAAAGTTTGGGTGTTGTAACACTTTTTGGTATATTATATACCAAAACCACTTTCTTGATTAATTGCTGACTTGAATTGGGTAATGTCCATGCTGTAATTAATCCTTGTGAAATTCTGTGCAAAAGAGGTATAACGAAAGGCAGCATCAGACAATCAGAACTTTGTAGAAAAGATTGAGGTGTATACAACCAAGAAACAGAAACTAGTGTAAGAAAGGGTTTCAGCAAATGCCTCTTAACTTTTGCTCAATACTATATTTGTACATGAACATTTTGCACAAACAGCAAAACCTTAGCCATTTGCATCATCACCCAACATACACTATGAACAACACTGAAGTTAAAGGCTGAGCACATATGGGAGTGTCCTGAGTGCAAGAAGGCTCACCTCTAGGCCAGGAGTAGAGCATGGCTGTTCTTCATGTTCAAGTTCTACCATAGCCAGAAGAACTGAGTATATGGCCAGCAGAATATGAGAAACCAAGAGTTAAAGTGGTAAGATACACCGTCTGATTGTGATGTGACATTAAAATATTACAGAAGCTATTTTGGCCTTCAAGTGCCAAACTGGCTTTTATGAACATTGTCATGAATTGTTCCAGATCATTATTGAAACTCAGCTTTACAAAGATTTAAACTGTTTTTTTTTTAAAAACATAACTGATACAGTACGTCATTATGCCATAGAGATACCAGCATATCCCTCTAAATACATATGTCCTGATTGATGTCAGTACATCATGTTGATTTTCAACTTCAGTCCTGTTAGTGTTGCATGAAAATTTGCCTCAGTGTCTGAGAATATTCTGGTAAATTGTTCCTTAAAAGTCATGAGGTAATATTGGCAATTTATGTTACAGTACTAGGGTTCTTTGAAAATTTACGATTTGTATATTCTGTGATTAAATTGGTGTCACCAACTGGAGAGAGAAAATCAGGAATAGAGAAGAATGAAGGTGAACTTTATCTGCAGCAATGAGCCTTAATGGCTTGGAAAGCTGAAGAAGAAGAAGAATATTCTGTGTTTGTTGAAACTGTATTCACTTTTATTCATATCTGGCTGTTGAACAAAACTCATATGGTTTTTCTCTGCCTTTGTCAACTTTAATCTATATAATCACAGCAGCTTAAAAGATTAAGGTTATGGTAGTCACATAAAGTGGAACGAATTCAAGAACAATGCAGAGATAAGACACATAAGCAAACAACAACCTGTCTCATGTGTGATCAGAAAAATAAGATGGACATATGTAGGCCATGTGATGAGAAGAAACAATCAGAGAATACCAAAACAAGGTATCAAGTGGAGCACAATAGGCTGAAGAAAAAGAGGTCGACAACGTGAAACTCTAAAGAGGACATTGTTAAGAGAAGCCAGTTTAGTGGGCATAACATCCCTTGATGAAGTTGAAAGACTTGCAGAGAACAGGAAATCTTGGCAAACAACTATGCGAGCACTATGTGACATTTAATAGCACAGGAAGGATATAAGATATACAAGATATAAGTTTCATAAATGGACAGTGGTAGGTTCAGTAGGTCACTGCTTCATTTTATCATTATGTATTTTTTAAAATTTCATTTTGTTTTTTGCTTAAGATATAATCAAGATATCATAATATTGATTTATTTTAAAAATGCTTTTAACACTGGCTGAGTTTTTTTTTGAAAAGGCTGACGTACAAGGTTTGAACTTTTGGCCAGTTTGAGTGTTAAGCAGCTTACATAACATACTTTGTGTTATTCTGTTATGGGAACCATTTAACATCAGTGATATTGATTTTTAAAACCATCTGTATCAACTGTATGCAGTCATATAACTAACTTATGATTGTCATCAGGGCTGTATTTTGATTCCAAGTTCAGAAACATGACAAAGAATTGTTGCATACTCATTTACTTGAATTTGATTATAGTTGTTTGTTCTTTGGTGTCACAAATGAGATTCTTGTCAGTATTTTGTCAACTCACTGGCTGATCTTAAGTGGCTGGTTAGAGCAGAATTAAAGCCTTACAGGGATAATTGTCACACATTTATAAGCATCAGCTTAGAATTCCTTGGACAAGTTCTCATAGTAAAATCACTGGAGAATAGTACTCTGTATTAAAAAAAACCACTGTTATTTTCTGAAATGTACAGCTTTGGTGACTACTTTTTCAGTCCTGGAGTACAGCTAAAATGCAGGGGGTGTGCAATCCTTCTTTACCAGACTCCACCACCATGGGGACTATGGTGATCCCTGCCTCGTTAGCCAGGCTAGGCCTGTTACTGGGGGTACCACGGAGAGGTGGGACAGGGTCTTGGTCAGCCATGGGTCACTAACCCTGATGCTAGCATATCAGCTATGGGTCGCTGATTGCCTGAACAGGCATCTTCATCTCCATTTTGTTTCATAAAAAAATGTGGATTTTTTAGAATAAATTTTCTTGATAGAAAAAAACCTAATATTTCCCCACTATGTGTTGTCATTAAACACCATGATAATCTAGAGAAAACCATCCTGGAAGGGTTCATAATGGGAAAAAGAAAGAGAGGAAGACTAAGGTGAAGATGGCTGCAAGACATTGTTGATGATCTGCAAATGGATGCATCAGCAGCAGGCCATCTTGCTCACAACCAAGAGGCCTACAGGAGTGTTGTTAGGTAGACAAAATTTCGCAAGGGACATGCAAATGAATGAATGAATGTGTTGTCACATATCACTCTTAACTAGTGACAGTACTCTCTGCAGCTGTCTCCCATTTAACAGCTTTGTTTAACTCAGTCAAAATAAACCACCTGAAAGTCAGCTACAGTGCAGGAATATGAAATAAAACATTGAAGTTGAAGCATCATGAGGCCAACTCTGACTACATAAAACACCATGTGTTTTATTTTCACTGACATTCCTCAAAATCAGACAATTAGTTCAAGAGCCATGTGAAATTTTGACTGGTAGAAGATAGAACCAGAGATCTTCTCTGATATTAAATAAGTCCAATCCCAGTTATCTACTTGCCTTTAGCTGGCACTGTATCTCCAATGGATAGTCTCTTTTTAATGTTCAGCTCCACCAGCAGTATCTCCTCTTCTGCTTTTTTTTTCTTTTTTCAACATCTTGTTCTAGCCCCATCACTAAATGATTTTTTTTTTTCTAAGCTGTCTCTGGGATGATCTTCCATAACAGTTTTTTTGTGTGTCTTTTTTTTAGTATTGTCCCAAATCCATCACTGAGATTACCTTGTTCTGCAACAAATTATTCCTGCTAGTTCTTCAGTCCCCCGTGTGGTACCCGGGATCTGCAAAGAATAGGACCACTGTACCCTACCACGCATGATCGTAAAAGGCGACTAAGGAGGGTTCAGCATAGGGCCAGCAACCCTATCTGGTAAAAAACTATCAGACTGCTACAGAAACAGAAGCAAGGGAAAAAGCAAATGCAGGTGGAAGGAGAAATGCGTATCAGGAAACTGAGCCCATGAAGGTTGTGGATGAAAGCCAGCCACTGGAAGTCCCCAGCCCGACTGCAGACCTCCTGGAACCTAAACAAAAGATGCAAATAGGCAGCTGGAATGTAAGAACACTAAACCAGACTGGAAAACTAGCACAAACCATCAAGGAAATGCACAGATACAAACTAGACATACTAGGAATACAAGAAGCAAGATGGACAGGACAAGGCAGAAGGAAATTAACAACACAGCACACAGAAGATACAATAATATGGTCAGGTAAAGAAGATCTTCATGAAGGAGGAGTAGCATTGATTATAACAAAAGAAGCATCAAGAGCTTTGCTGAAATGGACCCCAATAAATGAGAGATTATTATATGCACGGTTCAACTCAAGATTCACGAAGCTATTATAGTTTGTTATGCACCAACAGAAGCAGCTGAAGAGGAATTAAAAGAAGATTTTTACAACAGCCTCCAAGCCACAGTAGAAACAATACCCAAGCATGATATGCTACTCATCTTGGGCGACTTCAATGCAAAAGTAGGTGAAGGAAATGAAGATAGAAGAAGAATCATGGGAAGAGAAGGAATCGGAGAAATAAATGAAAATGGAGAAAGACTGTGCAGTTTCTGTGAAGAAAACATGATGACCATCGGAGGGACAATTTTCCAACACAAAAACATCCATAAGGTGACTTGGAGGTCACCAGATAAAACCACAGAAAACCAAATCGATCACATACTAATAAACAACAAGTGGAAACGGTCACTACAAGATGTGCGAGCAAGGAAAGGAGCAGATATAGGAAGTGATCACAACCTTCTGGTAGCAAAAATAAAACTAAAATTAAGGAAAGCCAGAATCGGAGAACACAGAAAGATACATTTTGATACAAGAAAACTGATAGACCAGCAAACAAGAAATGAATTCTCAATAATACTTAAGAACCGCTTCAGTGTCCTACAAGACGAAGCAGAAATGTCCATATTAGAGTTCAATAAAACACTACAGGAAACAGCAAAAGAGGTGCTGGGATATCGGAAAAGGAGAAAAGAGGAATGGATAAGTGAGACCACATGGGAAAAGATAGAGCAAAGAAAAGAAATCAAGAAAAAATTACTGAACACCAAATCACAACGGCTTAAAGAACGAGTTTTAAGTAATTATGCACAAAAAGACAAAGAAGTGAAGGAATCATGCCGTCAAGATAAACGTCAATATTATGACAACTTAGCAGAAACAGCAGAGAAAGCAGCATATACAAATGACATGAAAACCATATATAAAATCACAAAGCAGATGACAGGTAACTTCAATACAAGATGTGAAAGTGCAGTAAGAACACAAAATGGACAACTGGTCAGTGGAGAAAGAGAAAAAATTGAAAGATGGAGGGAACACTTTAACACCCTACTAAACAGAACACAAGCAGCACAAGCAATAGATATACCTGAAGCAAAAGCGGAACTAAACATCAATACAGGACCAATAACAATAAATGAAGTAAAAGAGGCGATAAAGAAGCTAAAATCAGACAGGGCACCAGGTGAAGATGAAGTGACTGCTGAGATGTTGAAAGCAGAAGAAACAGAAACACCAAAACAACTTTGCCGGATATTACAACAAATTTGGGATTTAGAAAAAGCCCCAGAGGAGTGGAAAACTGGTCTTATAGTAAAACTACCAAAGAAGGGTGACCTCAGAGATTGCGGGAACTGGAGAGGCATTACCCTACTGCCACTCACTAGTAAAGTATTTTGCAGAATAATCATCAACAGAATTGTACCAACACTTGAGGAAAAACTTCGGAAAGAGCAGGCAGGATTTAGGAAAGGAAGATCATGCATAGACCATATATTTGTACTTAGACAAATATTAGAACAGGCAAATGAGTGGCATAGCACAACATATGCATTATTCATAGATTTTGAGAAAGCCTTTGACAGTGTCAACAGAGATGCACTGTGGAAAATCCTAAGATGGCATGGCGTCCCCCATAAAATAGTTAATGTAATCAAAGCCCTATACGAGGGTTTTCAGTGCAAAGTTATCTGTGGAGAACATACCTCCAGCAGCTTTAGGGTACAAACAGGAGTGAAACAGGGATGTGTACTATCACCAACATTATTTATCTTGGCAGTAGACTGGTTAATGAAGGAGGCAACATCAGACAAACGCAGAGGATTACAATGGACCCTTGACACAGTGCTGGAGGACCTTGACTTTGCGGACGACATTTGTCTATTATCAAGCAGTCACAAAGATATGCAAGATAAAATAAACAAGTTAACCCAGAATGCAAACAACATAGGACTAAAGATCAACGTAGGAAAGACAAAGTTAATGAAGCAAAATGTGAACAACAGAAATGTACTCAGAGTAGATAACAAGTTAGTGGAGGAGGTCAACGAATTTGTATACCTTGGCAGCAGAGTAGTAGAAAATGGAGACAGCACAGAGGACATCAACAGCAGACTTACTAGAGCAAACCAGGCTTTTGCAATGCTACAGAATATATGGAAATCAAATAAACTAAGCATAAATATGAAAATCAGGATATTTAAGAGTAATGTTCTAAGTGTACTACTCTATGGAAGTGAATGCTGGAAAATCACCAAAACCATAGAAAACAAGTTGAATTCTTTCCAGACTAAATGTTTACGTAGAATTAAAAAAATATTTTGGCCAAACACCATAAGAAATAACATCTTATTGGCAGAAATGCAGATGAAACCACTGACAACAATTATTGAGGAAAGACGCTGGCGATGGTTGGGACATGTGCTCCGAATGACTGACAACTCACTACCAAAAATAGCACTAAGATGGACACCACAGGGGAGCAGAAGTAAGGGTAGACCAAAAGAGACATGGAGAAGAACAACAGAAAGGATGTTGAGCAATAGAGGGCTCACCTGGGCAAGAGCAGAAAAAAAGGCGAAAGACAGGCATTTGTGGAAAACCCTTGCGGAAGCCCCATGTGCCCTGGGCACTTAAGGTTCAGAGAGAGAGAGAGAGAGTTCTTCAGTCTCAAAAATGTTCATTGAGCTTGTGGTTTGACTCCATCTAGTGAGTTTTTGTTATAAAACTATCCAAATTATAAGTCATAATCCAGTAAATAAGTGATCTCCAAAGTCAGCCTTAGAATTTAGTAAGTGATCTGCTTGTGTACACAATCATTTATGTTTTAAGATGTACAGAACAGACCATGCAAGGTAGAAGTCTGAAATACTAAAGTCTGTATGTCAGTTTCAGTAAAAAGAAAAAAGAAAAGGAAAAACGTGTGAATATTTAGGGCTAATCTCACTAGACTGAATGAAGTTTAAATAAGTCAGACTATTTTGGGAGGATGGGAGGAAAGGGTTATGTCCAAAATAGTCTGGGGAATAAGAAAGTATATTGTGCTGAGACTTTAACATTGAGGACATTGACTGTAAGATGTGGAGTCTGATGTGAATAAAGTTATTTTGTATAAATTTGTGAAACTGTCTATTCTGCAGCTTCAGGAGATGGTGAAGGAAGTAGCAGCCATTTCTCCAAAGCTGACACAATTAGGTAAGAGACAAAATATGGATCTCCTCACTTTTTGTTACAACTTTTCTGGTTTTTAGATTTTCATCGTGCATTAAAAAAACTGTTCTAATTATTCTGGTACATTCTTATTTTGTTCTTGTGCTTTTCATATAATGAATTAAATTTTCTTTCAGGGAAAGTTTATTTTCCAGTTTATTGTTTAGTGTCCTTTTTCTGTACAGTGTTTCCAGATGGATGTTGTAGTAGCCACAAGTTAGAGTATCTTTGTTTTTATGCACTGTAAGACTCCCATTTTTATTTTAAATTTTGCATCATTTGACATTTCTCAAATCTCTCTGAACCTTAAGTGCCCAGGGCACATGGGGCTTCCGCAAGGGTTTTCCACAAATGCCTGTCTTTCGCCTTTTTTTCTGCTCTTGCCCAGGTGAGCCCTCTATTGCTCAACATCCTTTCTGTTGTTCTTCTCCATGTCTCTTTTGGTCTACCCTTACTTCTGCTCCCCTGTGGTGTCCATCTTAGTGCTATTTTTGGTAGTGAGTTGTCAGTCATTCGGAGCACATGTCCCAACCATCGCCAGCGTCTTTCCTCAATAATTGTTGTCAGTGGTTTCATCTGCATTTCTGCCAATCATTTCTCAAATCCTCTAACTTAATTTAAAATAGATAACTTGTGCAAAGATTGGACAAATAAGTTACTTATAGTTAAATTTTGCATTTTTCATTCTATACCCTTAGTTCTTCTTCCCTAACTATTCCACTTTAGTTGTTGCTGGTATCTGATGTGGACAACAGCTGCTAAAATATTGCAGTGTTGTTTTGTTACCAAATAAAACCTTGTCCTATACTCTGTAGATGAGACCTTCACTGTGGGACTGCTAAAGAATGATAATGATATTGGATGATGACAGCAAACTTTACCTGCATGTCTTTTTAGGATGAGATATAAAAAGAATAGTTTGTGAAGGGGTGAAATTATGTGAAACAGATGAAAATTTTCAACCTGGATTGGGTGGATGGTGTAGATTTCACCAGCAGATATGCGGTGATACATGATATGAATAGAGAGAAGAACAGAAGCTGAAGAAGAAAACCAAATTAGAGATTATAAACTTAAAAAAAACAAACGGACCCTTAGTTTTCCACAGATTTCTTTGATTTGTGACCTTTTTTGTTTTTTCTAAATTGCTTCTTTTGTTTGCTTCTTTTTCTGTTTCATCTTTCTCATACATATTTTTCTCCACTTTAATGAATGTGTATAATGTATAAACAAAACATAACTGATGTTACAGAATCACAGTTTACATCAACTGTTGGATTCACTGCTTGGGGCTATGTTCGAGATGTTGATATTGTAGATTCAGTTATACATTTCTACTGGGATTCATCATGTAATAGTGGTGACCATTTTGACCTTGATGCAGGAATATTCACTGCCCCAGTAGCTGGTACTTATGTGGCTTTTATTAGAATATTTAAATCCAAAGATGAAGATGATGAGAACGAAGATGATGAGGATGAAGAAAATGAGTTGATTATTCAAGTCCAACATAAAAGTAATGAGTTTACTAAGCCTATGGTGTGCAGGTGCAAGATTGAGTCACCTGTAATGTCTGTCAATGCTTGTGATTTGGGCTTGGTACAGATGAAGGCTGGAGATACACTGTGTGCTGAAGTGAAAGAGAAGGTTTGGAGTGTTGTTGGCTACTTTACTTTTTCATGTTTTATGATCAGATAAAATCTGAATTTGTTGTTTTGTAGAGTATGTTTTTGTGCATATATAAGTGAAATGTGCATGCATGTGTGATGTGAGTGAGAGTCAGAACAAGCAAATGCAGGCTGTAATGTATTTGTGCATAAATATGGTCTCCTTTATCACTCTGCTACTCTCTTAAACACCTCCTGCCACCCTCCAACTTCCCATACATGTTTAAACATGTATCACAGAAGCAGATGCAGTCAGTCAGTCAGTCATTCATTTGCACATCCTTTGCAGAACTTTGCCTCCCCAACAGCCCTCTTGTAGGTCTCTCAGTTGTAACCAAGATGCCTTGCTGCTGATGTGTCCATTATAAAGAACCAGATGCAAGAAATCATAATATTATTCTGGAAATCAGACTTTAAATCATTTTCTGTTCACTGATGTAGCATCAACGTTCTCTCATGCCATGTTGTCAGTCTGTTCAGAAGCTTCTTCATGTTGGCATCTTTTGTCATTATTTCCAGCACTGATATAATGTACTCAGACGTATTTGTCAGTCTATTTTTTGTTTTGTTAAGAGTTAACAAAATTATGTTATAAAATTATCATGTTCTAGCAGTGATTATGCACTTTGTTAAAACTGCTAAGAGAGCTGACATCTCAATTACATGTTCTGGTTTAAATAAACTCCTTGAAAACAGTCTTCTTTGTTATGTTGTTGCTGTGTTCATTACATCATGTCAGACAGCACTGATGATCATGCTTCTTCATCTTATGGGATCATTTGTGTTTCTAATCAGTTCAGATGCTTTTATTTTTTTCACTCCTCTTGGTCAGTCCACTGAGATATATTTTTCTTGTGGCCTCTCTCCTTTGTCCCTTTAATTTCCCAGTCATTATCAATTTATTTAATTTCTGTCTTCTCATGAAATGTTCAAGAAATTTTGACTGTCTTTTTCTTAAAATTTTAACCAGTTTTTGCTGTTCTAAACTCCTCTGAGGACATCTTTGTTTTTATGGCTGTTGGGGGTATTTGTTGTGTCTAAAATCACATATCTGTTGCTTCCAGTTTCTTTATCATCTGTTTGTTAATTGTCCAGTTTCGTAAGCATACAGTAATATTGTTTGCATATGTTAAGAAGGATGGGAAAGAAGAGAGTTTTCACTCACATGGAAAACAGAGGGATGGGAAATAAACCAATCAGGCTTATGAAGAAGTTTATTTGTTCTATCAACATTGAAAAGTACAAGAGGAAGGTGACAAGACAAAATACTGCTTACAGTTTATTGATCTTGAAAGCTTTATTTTAGTTTTTTAGCTTTATTTTAGGACATCTTTGTTTTTATGGCTGTTGGGGGTATTTGTTGTGTCTAAAATCACATATCTGTTGCTTCCAGTTTCTTTATCATCTGTTTGTTAATTGTCCAGTTTCGTAAGCATACAGTAATATTGTTTGCATATGTTAAGAAGGATGGGAAAGAAGAGAGTTTTCACTCACATGGAAAACAGAGGGATGGGAAATAAACCAATCAGGCTTATGAAGAAGTTTATTTGTTCTATCAACATTGAAAAGTACAAGAGGAAGGTGACAAGACAAAATACTGCTTACAGTTTATTGATCTTGAAAGCTTTATTTTAGTTGTAATTTGTTTTCCCTCACTTTAAGAAGTTTGTGTTTTGGAAATAAAATTCAGTGAACATATGCCAGATTTATGTGCTATGATCTGTCAGGAAGCAGGAAGCCAAAACTGCATCAACCTAAAAGTTATCAAATAAAACCTATGTGAGCTCTTTTCCATACTGGTGGGACTAAATGAATGTTTAAAAATATATATTTTATTAAAAAAAAATACAATTTACAATTTTAAGACGAGTCTTCTCCTCAGTTTTGTTTAGAGATGTCACTATCAATAATGATGATAAGAGGAGGTGAGGTGAACTGCTAGGATTAATTATTATGACAAGATTACAGATATGATAGCAAAGGAACAAACTGACAGAATCGCAGACTTACAGGAGAGAGGAAAACTGACAGGATATATCATTGTGACCTCCTTTCTCTCTCTCTCATGTATGATCCCCTTTTCTCTCTCTCTCTCTCTCTCATGTGTCTCTTCCATTCTCATGGGTCTCCCTCTTCCTCTTCTCTCTCACGTGTCCCCTTATTCCTCTTCTCTCTCTTATTTATCCCTTCTCTCTCACATCACTATGTACAGTTTTACATACAATTAAACAGTTCATTTTACAGAATACAAATCATGACAAACTAGCAGAGACTGGTTGAACAACTTTCCCTGGGTGTCGAAACATCTTTGCACCAGTTCTGGTTACTTAAGTAGTACTTGTATACTGTACATGGGGCTGAATCATGGTTAAAAAAAATACTTTTCTATAGTGCATATTTTTCAAATAAAAAGCAAATGAAGCTTTTGCACAGTAAAGTGATAGAGTGCAATGTTTGGTTAGACTGAAAAATGGACGAAGCACTTTAGATGTGAGAGAAAAAAAAGACCCATGGACTCTGTTAGGACATGCAGTTGTCTATCCATGAGAGTACAGCATATTTATTGACTCAACTGTCGAATATATCAATGAGAGATGGCCAAGTTGATAGGTGCAAGGCACTCTAATGACCAGGCGGCTGCACATTCTATCAGAGTCCACAGTTCAAGTCAGTGTCATTTTTTCTTTCTCTCACCTCTAACGTGCTTCATCCATTTTTCGGCCTAACCAAACACATTACTGTGTCACTTTATATAGTACAAGGGTTAAAATCATTGTTAAGGTGTATTTTTATATTGTATAAAGGATAAAAATACAGAGTTATGATACATCAGACACAAACTGTTTTAAACCTTGGTACCCGTGCATCGTGCACTTTGTCCCAGCTAAATAACAACCAAACTCAAGAGCAGTTTTCATGATTGCATTTCTTGTTGCATCATCATCATCATCAGCTGTAGCTGCCCATCTTTGTTTCCTCAGGCTGGTTATGACGCCAGCCATAAATGTATCACCTGCACCCAGTGTGTCAATTACTGCGATGTCTGTAAGTGCTGGGACCAGCAGACGGCTGTCATGACGACGCACAGCAGCCCCAGTCTCACCCCATGCACAGATTAACAAAGCACTGAAAGTAAATATAAATGCAGAAAAATAGAGTGCTCATAAATG
Source organism: Achatina immaculata (assembly GCA_009760885.1). Lineage (NCBI taxonomy): Eukaryota > Metazoa > Mollusca > Gastropoda > Stylommatophora > Achatinidae > Lissachatina > Lissachatina immaculata. The sequence continues at coordinate 9,623,048 of CM019699.1, forward strand.
TACTAAACACTGAAAACTATAACCATAAAGTTATAAAACACTGAAAACTAAAATCATAAAGTTGCAAAACACTGAAAACTAAAATCATAAAGTTGTAAAACACTAAAAACTAAAATCATAAAATTGCAAAACACTCAAAACAAAATCATAAAGTTACAAAACACAGAAAACTAGAATCATAATGTTGCAGGTGCTGAAAACTAAAATAAAGATACAAAACACTGAAAAGTATAAAATCATAAAATAATAAACACAGAAAATTAAAACCATAAAGATACAAAACAGTGAAAACTAAAATAAAGATATAAAACACTCAAAACTAAAATCATAAAGACACAAAACATTGAAATCTAAAATCATAAAATCACAGAACAGTGAAAAACAAAAATAAAAATACAAAACACTGAAAACTAACATCACAATGATTTGAAATACTGAAAACTAAAACCATGAAGACACATCTAGCAAAAATAATTCAGGTTAAGAACCTGTTAATGTTAACTCATCAGTTATATATTTACATCTTACATCCTTCCCGTGCCATTAAGCATCACATAGTTGTCTGCCAAGTTTTCCTGTTTTCGGCGAGTTTTTCAACTTCATCAAGGGATGTTATGCCCACTAAACTGGCTTCTCTTAACAATGTCCTCTTTAGAGTTTCATGTGGTCAACCTCTTTTTCTTCGGCCTGTTGTGGTCCACTTGTTTCTTCTCATCACATGGAGTTATATACTGGTCAATCTTAAATCACCAAACTTTATAATGGTCAATGTCAGCCCATGAACCTTTATATTACCGGTCAAATATTAACTTGGCCATCTTTATTATTTTATTTTTCATCTTCATTTTAGTTGGTGTTAATGTCCTTTTTTATATTAATGTTAACTCACATATTTATATACCTGTCAATGTTAACTCACCCATTTTTACAAAGACTGTAGAGCCCATCAATAGCTGCAGTTGGACAGGAGTAGCCTTTTAGCTTTGCATAATCTTTACTGATGAACACAATATCAGCTTTGCACATCACTGATTCTGTAGTTAAAACACTTTGCTAATTCACAAGAACCAAATTCCTATGGTGAATGGATATAAGTAATGTAACAAAAGAGGGAGCTGATACAACTGACGTGTGACCAGGACCTGTGATACAGAGCTAATCAAGACGCTGTCCTACTTCAAGATGTTCCTGGTAGCATGCTCAGAAGCCTGCTTTCTCCTACCAGCCCAGAGACATAAAGAAATTCACTGTATCATTCTCTTTATAGGTGACCCCAGTAAGAGTAGCCATGCAAGGTACACCAGAAGGAAAATGGAAGATAAGATGACTAAGATGTCTGGAGACAGGCTATCTGATTTGACAATCAGTGACCCATAACTGACATGCTAGCGTCAGGGTTGGTGAACCATAGCTAACCAAGATCCTATCCCACCCATCCATTATTATCCCCAGTAACAGGCCTAGATTTTCTAATGGGGCAGGGATCGCCATAGTCCCCATGGTGGTGGAGTCTGCTAAAGAAGCACTGCACACTTCCTGTTTTTTAGCTCTGCTCATGTCCAAAACTGCACCAACTATAAGACCTTGAGAAATAATTACTGGCCAAGTGAAAATACTAAAGAAGATAAGCTCTATGGTTCCATGCATGAATTACAAAAAACAGTGAAATTTATCAAAGAGACAGGACTGCAGATATAGACAGACAATACGAACGAAGAAGAAGAAGAAGAAGCTCTGTTCATGAACTTAAAAAAAAAAATAGCTGCCATAATGTGCTCTCAAGCGAACACGATGCTGTGCCTCAAAATCTTCACTGCATCAGCTGCAAAGAACACCAGCTCACAGTTCAAGGGAGACTGAAGAAGAAGAAGATGTAAAAGAACTATAGAAGATCAGAAGAATAGCATACAATACAGCTGTGGTACTACGTAAAGACTGACTGCAGAATGTGAGAAGTGGAGAGAATTTGTTGTGTAATAAAACAAAACAAGGTGTACTGGATGCTGAATGTTTTCCTCTGTCTATGGCCATCCAAGGACATGTATGGATTGAGGCAATCCTTAGGTTTACAATCACAAAGAGATCTACATCAGTAACAAAACCAGATAATTACTTCCAACTAAAACTGATCTGTGGATAACTGATTGCAGTCTTTCCTTCTTCTTTGTTATTACCATCTTGTGAGTGAAACGATGACTGTGTTAAAAATCAGTTATCCAAAACTGACCAAGGCTCTATCCTAACTCTTCATGGTAGTCTGTTGAGCTCCTAATGACAGGCTGATGTGCCACAGTGTAGGGATCTACTTGGTGGCAGAGTCTGTCATGAAGCCTGTTGCTGGTCTCTCATCCCAGGTCCTCAAACAACCCAGTGTGTTCCACCCTTCATCTCATGCAGTGACAGGACACAAGTCTTGTAGCAACAGCAGAGACAGGAATAAAACACCCTTCTCTGAGTGTTGAGAATTCTGTGTGCTGATTCTGGTTACACCATCTGAACTCTACTCTTATATTACATGGGGTGGGGGGGGGGGTGTTTAAGCCACAATCTGAGGATGCAGTCAGCAACCCATAGATAACTGCATATATCAGGGTTGGTGGACTACAACTGAACAAGACCCCAACTCTTGTCTTTGTTGGTATCTTCAGTAAAAGGCTAAGCCTATCCAATGCGGTAGAGACTGCTTAGTCTTGTTGGGGGGGGGGGGGGGTTAAGTGGAATCTGCTAAATACGCATTGCACCTCTCTACGTTTTAGAGAAATCTAAAATTTATGAGTCTGCAAATCACTCTCCACTCGGCCTTGATGTCATGCCTCAACATCTTCATCACACTGGCTGCAAAGAAAGTTCCTGGGAGATACAACAACATGTTACTACTCATGGGATAAAATCACTAACTTTTAGATCCTCATAGTTTTGGCAGCAAGAAACAACGGTCCAAACAGCTAGGAGATCTCAAGAAGGAAAGACTTCTTACAATGAATGAAAGATAGTGTCTATTACATAACCAGCACTGAAACTGGGCATTTATAATACAGTGCTATCAAAATGTTAGGTTCCAATGATGTAACTTTACCTGGGTTCTTTAGTTCTCGTCTCTCAACCTCTACAGAAATTATGGTCTTAGACCTATGGCTTTCCAAGCATTCTGGCCCACAGTTCCTGTTGTTGTATGTGATGACATCATCTATCATGCGTGAAATATCTTCCATTGCATTGTTTAACTGAAACCAGAAAAAAGTAGCTTTTGTAGCTAGATATCCCAACAACAATTATTGTATTGTTATTGTTGTGCTATTGCTGTTGTTGTGTTATCATTGTTGTATTATTGTTGTAGATAAGGTCTCTTGCCCTAAGACCTCTCTCTCTCTGAACCTTAAGTGCCCAGGGCACATGGAGCTTCCGCAAGGGTTTTCCACAAATGCCTGTCTTTTGCCTTTTTTTCTGCTCTTGCCCAGGTGAGCCCTCTATTGCTCAACATCCTCTCTGTTGTTCTTCTCCATGTCTCTTTTGGTCTACCCTTACTTCTGTTCCCCTGTGGTGTCCATCTTAGTGCTGTTTTTGGTAGTGAGTTATCAGTCATTCGGAGCACATGTCCCAACCATCGCCAGCGTCTTTCCTCAATAATTACTGTCAGTGGCTTCATCTGCATCTCTGCCAACAAGATGTTATTTCTTATGGTGTTTGGCCAAAATTATCTAAGACCTAGTACCTTGTAATTGTGTCTGCAAGTCTTTTTTACTATTATATTTTCAATCAGTCAATCAATCAATCAAGTGCCGTGCCACGTGGCGTAGGCAATCATTTCTCTCCACAGTTTTCTGTCTTTAGACTTGATTATGAGATCCACCAGTGACTTTTTTCCTAGCCACACTGACAGCCCATCCAATACCTTCTCTCTCTGTCTTCCTCTATCTCTTCTTTCCTCAATTTTTCCATTACCACAGTGTGTTCCAATTTTCCTCTTCTCAGACTGGAGAGAGAAGATTAGGAATAGAGAGGAATAGAGGTTAACTTTACCTGCAGCAATGAGCCTTAATGGCTTGGAAAGATGAAGAAGAAGAAAAAGAAGAAGAAGAAGAAGAAAAGAAGAAGAAGAAGAAAAAGAAGTAGAAAAAGAAGAAGAAGGAGAAGTAATTTCCTCTCTCCATCTCCTGTGTGGGTGGCTTCTTTCTCTGTTATCTACAAATCTCACTTGTCTGCCTCTGATCTTTGCTGTAATTTCCCTTTTAACTCCAGCCTCTCTTAAGACTTCTTTGTTGGTTGTCTTAGCTGTCCGTGGTAGCTTCAACATCCTTCTTATAAACCACAGTGAGAAATGGAAGCCATCAAATGTGGTTCATAAAAAGGATTATATTTTCAAACATGATATTTTCCATATATTGTTTTCACTAGGTCATGGAAGAAGAATAAGAACAAGAAGAAGAAGAAGAAGAGGAGGAGGAAGAAGAAGAAGAAGAGGAGGAGGAGGAAGAAGAAGGAGAAGAAGAAGAAGTAGGAGAAGGAGAAGAAGAAGAAGGAGAAGAAGAAGGAGAAGAAGAACAAGGAGAAGAAGAAGAAGAAGAAGAAGAAGAAAAAGAACTCTGATTGTGATGTTGGGTAGTCAAAGATAAAGTGGTATAAAGTTTTCCATGAGATATTTCTCATGAATTATATCACTATACATACATTCAATACAAATAACTCACTGAATGAATGAGTAAATATTTTAAGCTGAATGCATAATTTATCTTCACAATGCCAAAGTGCTTCCAGGATGTGTTTTTCATGGAGATTAATGAATCACGAGTTACTAGAATGGTTAATGAATACAGAGAAACAGGTTCCAATAAAAAATTTAAATAAAATTTTATCATCAAGAGATGAATCCATAAGTTCAAGTTTTCGTGTTTTCTATCAGCCCCTGTCAGTAATATGCTAGACTAGTTAAAACAGAAGAAGGAACAGCTTTATAATATAAGGAAAACAAGTGCTCCAATCTTTATATTATTTTTTGTATTTTTTATCTGCTTTTTGTCTTGTCTTTTCTCCTTCCTCATATACCTTTCTATGTTCAGGGGTCTTGATAGGGCTCAAGAATGTGCTTTATAAACGAGATATTTAATGATTTTGTAATTTTCTCTACAAAATTATAATTTCCAGCTGTCATGTATGAATATGAATATTCTCATGTGTTGAGAAGAAACAGTCGGAGAATACGAAAACAAGCTATCAAGTGGAGCACAACAGGCCGAAGAAAAAGAGGTCGACCACGTGAAACTCTAAAGAGGACATTGTTAAGAGAAGCTAGTTTAGTGGGCATAACATCCCTTGATGAAGCTGAAAGACTCACAGAGAACAGGAAATCTTGGCAAACAACTATGTGAGCCCTATGTGACGTTTAACGGCACGGGAAGGATGTTAGATGAAATGCATGGATCAGAAACATGGAGTACAACAAAGAGAGATGAACAACAACTGCAGGTCTTTGAGAACAAGATCCTCAGAAGAATCTTTCAGCCCATAAAGGATACCAACAGTGGAGAATGGAGAGCTAGAAATAGCACTGAACTGAATAGCTTATTTAAATCTCAAAGAATTATAAATGTTTTGAAACTGAGCAGATTACACTGGTTGGGCCATCTAGAAAGAATGGAAGAGAACAGACAAAAGAAAATGATGTATGTATAAGAGATGAGGGAAAAAAGACCTAGGAGCAGACCAAGAAAGAGATGGAAAGACAATATAGAAGAGGATATAAAGGAAATTGTTGTCACCAACTGGAGAGAGAAGATTAGGAATAGAGAGGAATAGAGGTTAACTTTACCTGCAGCAATGAGCCTTAATGGCTTGGAAAGATGAAGAAGAAGAAAAAGAAGAAGAAGAAGAAGAAAAGAAGAAGAAGAAGAAAAAGAAGTAGAAAAAGAAGAAGAAGGAGAAGTAATTTCCTCTCTCCATCTCCTGTGTGGGTGGCTTCTTTCTCTGTTATCTACAAATGTTAGTGTGAATATTGTCTGTGATATACTGTCTGGCAGTAACCATGTAACATGGCCAAACCATTTGACTTGTTATTTCTGGATGTAGTGTAATACTGGTTTTACTCCAACCTTTGCCCTGATGGTGTCATTTCTTATTTGGTCTCTTCTTGTCACATTTAGTATTTTCCTTAAACATCTCATTTCTGTCGTGATGATTTTTCTTTTGTTCTTGGCTGTTAGCGTCCATGTTTGACATTGATAGCATAAAATTGTTTTGTACATTGGCCTTTTTTGTTTCAGTTGTGATGTGTTTGTTTTTCAGTAAAGAAGTCATTTGTTCAATGACCTGATTTGCTTTATTGCATCTGTTCTCAATCTCAGTGTCAATTTTCCCTGATGATAATATTATGCTACCTAGGTATTTGAAATGTTTCACTTGTTTCAAGGGCTGGTTGTCTAGGAAGATCTTTGTTTGGATTTCTTCTCTCATTATGGTCATGACTTATGTTTTTTTCAGTACTGATCTTCATGTTGTGGCTTTGACTTGCCCTTGCTAAATTATCCATGTTTTGCTGTAGGTCTTTCTCTGATGTGGCTATCAGTGCTTGATCATCAGCAAAAAGGAGTGGTTCTCCTACCGGGTATATCCTCTAGAAGGTGTGGGTTTATCTGCATTCTTTCTGGGGTTGGGCTGCTTTGTGATGGAGTTTTTACTATGTATGTTAGCTTCTTTGCAGATAATGTCAATGTATGCTATGAATAGTAAGGGAGATAGTACACATCCTTGCCTCACTCCAGATTTTATGATGAATTGTTCAGAGTGTCCTGCGTTTGTTCTAACTGTACATTGACTGTTTTCATATAGATTTTTGCATAGGTTATTCAGACGTGTACTAACTCCATAATGATGTAAGATTTCCCTCAGTTTATATCTATCTACTCTATCAAATGCTTTTTCTTGATCTACATAAGCTATGTGCAGTATCTGACTGTGTTTAACTGATTTTTCAAAATTTTTATTTGTTATATGTCATTTATGGGAATTTATATTATCTCTTTTTTAAATACTTCTTTGTCTTGTATGTTTTTTGTACAATCAAGGTGTAAATTGAAACATCACACATGTGTACTCATTAATTAATAAAACTGTTCCCACTTTTCTTGTTTGAAGTAGTCTTAACATTTTGTTTTCACAGCCTTACTGCAGTGGCTTCATGTATATTTATATATTTAGTTTTATATAAACTTATACCCAAAAACTATTCACGTTACATTCACACTATTCCAATAGTAACTGTAACTGTAAAAAAAAAAGGGACCTAGCCTTGTTGCTGGTCCTGGGAAGAGGATTCATTACGTCCATTAGTAACACTCTATCAAGCTTCATTATTAGACTGTCCATGATCTTCTCCAAGCTGATCACATCACCCTTCGATGTGTCAGCAGATCATGGGATATATGACTGCAAAAACCCTATGATTTGGTGCAGGATTTATTTATTCTTCTCCTTCTTCGAGAACGAGACTGCTAGAGCACCAAACACTGGTTTAACTGTTCTCTTAAAAAAAAAAATGCATGTAAAATCAGTGAAAACATTTCTCCTACCTCAAAGTGAACCCAGGAGTACTGAGAGAAGTCACCTTGAAATTTTTCATGAAACTCATCATATCTTAGCTCCGGTCGATCTCTGAGTCAGGTAGGAGATGTTGTTTTTTTTTTTGAGGGGGGGGGGGGTCACAAAGTTCATTTTGTAATTGAGTACAGTGAAATGTAATTTAGTTATTTTGTTCAACACTGAAAGTTGCTAAAAGAAATGTTAAAGTACTGTCATCACTGGACTTTGGACAAGCTCGTAAGTGCTTTAATCTCCTCTTATGCTGGAGAATCTCAGCACAATAAAAGCACTCTGAAGAACTGGAGAGAATCCAGGTGACTGGATGTTACTGCCTGGAACAGAAACCATGGCCTCCAGCCCTGAGAAGCCAAGCTGATATTGCTTCAGTCGTTCCCACTTCTAATGAAAGTTTTAACAAGACCCAATCAAAAACACAACTTCTAAACTTTAGAATATTTAATCTTTTAGAGAAGCAGTTTTTCAGCAAATGTTAACAGAGCTAGGGACTTCAAACCAACTCTTCCTTTAACTGGAACTTGTAAGAGCCATAGTAATGTTCTTAGCATGCTCTATAACTTGTAAATGTTTTGTAGAACAAGCTTCTCTGTTATAATTATTATTACTGTGAAGTTTGGACCTTGAATACAAAGATAAGAAACAGAGCAGAGTGGAGATTCATTGCAGCCAACCTTCTGTGGGGAGATGCCACAAGATGATGACAGTTATCATTATTTTAGACTCACTTCTTTGACTTCTGGTTGTACCAGGTTGTCCCAGCAGCGGGATTTTTTCTGGTACATACTATTTTTAGTGTATACCAGAAAAAAAGGTCCTGCAGTTAACCCAGCCTCTAAAAATAGGTACCAGAGAAATCTAGAAAGGTAAATGTGGCCAGGCGTGATAATGACCATATCATACATTTTCAAGTGCCAAAGATCATGGAAAAACGGGCCTAACACCATATCCCCAATATACCTTAATGGCATGGAAACGGGAATTTTACCTTTTACCTTTTACTTATCTGACTGGATATACTACTAGATATATTTTTTATATAAAGTTTATGTGTTTCTTAAGTCTACATATATTAGGTGTTTAAAAAAATCTTATATATCTTAAACAACTACATGTATAATCTAGACAAGGTTCAAAATCGGTCACTACGGGTTATCACAGGTGCCATGAGGTCCACACCAATAGTAGAAATGCAGAAAATAGTTGATGTTCAAGCGTTAAAGGAACGTAGAGACACAAAGGTCATGACCATAGGAAAGAAATTCCTTAGCTCTGTAAGCCATCCCCTGAAGGAGAGATTCAATAACTTGGCACTAAGACGGCTTAAAAGAAGCAGCTTCATTCATCAGGCCAAGCGTATGCATAAGCTGATACCTGACCTTCCAACTGTAGTCGCTCCATTATCATCTGTACCAGAGCATACACCATGGAAAGAAGCAGATTATACACAAATAACTATTCAGACTGAAGTGAAAGGTGTGCAGAATGGTGAGATGCAGAGCAGTCTTGTAAGATCAACAGCCACACTTAGTGATCTAGATGATAAATATCCATGTGACACCTGGATACGTGTGTATACAGATGGATCTGCACATAATGCCATAAAGAATGGAGGGGCAGGAGCACATACTGAATATCCAAACAACACCACTGACAAGATTTCCATACCCACTGGAAAATACTGCAACAACTATGATGCAGAAGTTAGGGCAATTATTGCTGCAGTTGAAAAACTATCAGACTCCAGAATTGATATATGTCCCATAGTAATTCTCACAGATGCAAGATCAGTACTGGAAGCTCTTCAGTGCAACAAACTACCAGACCTTAAGGATGCTTTGGCAAAACTTGGCTTACAACATGGAGTCACTTTGCAATGGATTCCCTCCCACTGTGGGATACCAGGCAATGAGAATGCTGACCATCTGGCCAAAGAGGGCACTGAAATGGAGCAACCAGACATACCAATCACCTATAATCAGAAGAAAAGCATGATAAAAACCTACAGGAAACCACAAACACCACCACATGATGACTATCACATCCTAAACAGAAAGGAACAAGTCACCATCTTCGGTCTCTGAACAGGACACAGCCGACTCCGAAGTCATATGTATACAAAGTTTAAGATTGGTACTACTAATCTATGTACATGTGCCCAGGTGCCCCAAACTGTGGAACATATCCTCCAAAACTGCACCAACTATGAGACACTGAGAAATAATTACTGGCCCAGTGAAACCACTCTAGAAGATAAGCACTACGGTTCCATACATGAATTAGACAAAACAGTGAAATCTGTCCAAGAGACAGGACTGCAGATATAGACAAGACAATGCGAACGAAGAAGAAGAAGACAACTACATGTCAGTTACAGTCATTCAAAGTCATTTGTCTTGTTTAGAGTTAAAAGTACAAGATCATGCTAAATCTGGACACCTGACTCACAAAAAAGTTGACTTTTCTCCAGATTAAAAAAAAAAATTTTGCAGCTTCTGCCTCAGATCCAGACCTCCTGTTGTCAACAAATCTGGCTGCTTAGGTCTGCAAACACACCAATTTGCACACCCCGGCAGCTACATAGACCAGGATGGTGACACCAGAGAAGAAGTTAGAATTAGAATTGAAAAAGCAGCATCGATCTTCAAGAATCTTGAGAACATATGGAATTCAAAAGTTATAAGCACAAAAACTAAGTTAAGATTATTCAATTCAAATGTGATATCCATCCTCATTTATGCATGCGAAAGCTGGAAAACAACTAAAGAAATAAACAAGAAATTAGACTCTTTTGAAAACAAATGCCTCAGGAAAATACTTGGCATAAAGTGTAACAAATTAAAAAACAATGCAGAGATAAGACAGATGAGCAAACAACAACCTGTCTCATGGGTGATCAGGAAAAGGAGATGGACATGTGTCAGTCACGTGCTGAGAAGAAACGATCAGAGAATACCAAAACAAACTATCAAGTGGAACATAGCAGGCCGAAGAAAAGAGGTTGACCTAGTGAAACTGTAAAGAGGACATTGTTGATTGTTGAGAGAGGCCAAATTAGTAGGCATAAAATCCCTTGATGAGGTTGAAAAGCTCACAGAAAAACAGGAAAGCTTGGCAAACTACCATGCAAGCTCTATGTGACGTTTAACGGCACGGGAAGGATGTAAGATGTAAGTAAGGTCTGCAAACAACAGATATTTCTGAAGCACTATTTTCTGAAGTCTGTATGCTGTTCTACCAAGGTCATTTACTTGTGTAGAGTCTCTGAAGTAAGCAAACATTCAATGTGTGTGTTTATCTCTTTTGGAAAGTCTGTTTATCTCTTTTGGAAAGTCTGTTCTAGAATTGTTGTTGTTTTGTTGGATCTTCCTGTACAACAAACTTTTTTTTTTTTTTCCAGATGATGATTTTAACATTTTGAAATACGGACTTCACATTGGATGGAGATTTTGAAATACAGACTTCACATTGGATGGAGATTTTGAAATACAGACTTCACATTGGATGGAGATTTTGAAATACGGACTTCACATTGGATGGAGATTTTGAAATACAGACTTCACATTGGATGGAGATTTTGAAATACAGACTTCAAGTTGGATGGAGAGCAGTGGCATATTAGTCATCTGGCTGAACAGGGTTAGGCCTAGTGCACCAAAGGAAGAAAAAAAACTGCAAAATAGATTACCATTTCAAGTGACAAACTGTTACTGTTGCACTGGTGTATTATGTTATCCAAAAAACAATGACATATCAGTTGTATTTGTCTGCATAATATGTGTATAAAAACATTTCAAACAGCAGAGATTACAACTAGAGTGGGGAATCAAGCTGGATATCAGAGGACTGACAGTACAGATCAGACAGTGGGGGCCCCCAGTCCTTACTAAGTTTAGCCTAAGGGCCCCAGTCCTTATTACATTTAGCCTAAGGGCTGTAGTCCTTTCTAAGTTTAGCCTAAGGGCCCCCATCCTTACTAAGTTTAGCCTAAGGGCCCCAGTCCTTACTAAGTTTAGCCTAAGGGCCCCAGTCCTTACTAAGTTTAGCCTAAAGGCCCCAGTCCTTACTAAGTTTAGCCTAAGGGCCCCAGTCCTTACTAAGTTTAGCCTAAGGGCCCCAGTGCTGGTGAATCCATCACTGACAGGGAGATGACTGCACAAACTTGTAGATTTCCCAGACTGAATTCACCAGACAACTTCACTGTGAACATGGTGGGCCATATACCTCATCTACTTCAAAAGAAGGACAAGATCCTGCATATAAGAGCATCATGAAAAGACAGTCTTGGCCAGCCATGCTTTGCTACCTGTAAAAGATACCATCCCTCTGGCAAAGTCATCTGTTCTCTCACCTGCTACAATAGTATTACAATATAAAAGCAGTCTACTTCATGAGGCTAGAGTTCTTACCTCTGATAGAACAATATAGTTCTGCTTCCAGTAGCTTGGCTTACTATAATACTTGAAATAGGACTGTGAACTGGTTTGATCACGCAGTGTGATATGTCAACACCACACTTCTCAAAATCATCTTTGATCCAGCTGAGCATTAGAAACAAATGACACAGATGAATGTGTTTGATGCTGGCACATAAAAATGTACTTGCATCTATAATATCTCTATGTCCCATGGCTTTTGCATGCCATAGGGATGTGAAATATTAGTACCTTCATATTTCTATGTCACTACAGCATTTGAGGGCAGGGATGGCAGGACCTGTCCTTGCTGCCTTAATATGCCCAGAGAAAGCCCAGGTACCCATTTTTTTAAGGTTGGGTTAACCCTCGTGCCAGTCAGGCCAAAAAAAATTCCACATGAGTGCGAAAATGAACCAGAGACCATTTGATCAGTAAGGTAAGTGCAATAACCATGGCACCATCTTTAATGTTCACACACAAAATTACATTTATACAGCACTGTTAAAATCATTAACTCACCTATATACTGTAGTTAAATATATATATATATATATAATTTGTTTTTGCTTTAGAAGATGGCCAATGAAAAATTCTTCCACGACATAGTTCACCATATAGTATTTACGTGGAGAAAACAGTGTGAAGACACTGTCCGATGAGGCAATCAGCAACTCACAGCTGATATGCCAGCATCAGGGTTAGCAAACCATAGCTGACCAAGACCCTGTCCCACCTCTCCGTGGTATCCCCAGTAACAGGCCTAGCCTGGCTAACGGGGCAGGGATCGCCACAGTCCCCATGGTGATAGAGTCTACTAAAGAAGCATTGCACACCCCCTGCTTTTTAGCTGTACTCCGGGACTGAAAAAGTAGCCACCATAACCCGCTCCCACGCCGATACGATGCTGTGCCTCAACATCTCTACAGCATCGGTTACAAAGAACAACAGGTCGCAGTTACAGGGAGTTCGTACAAGTACAATAGTATTTACGTGGGGTTCTGGATGTCTTCAGTTCCTACTACAATCCCCAGTCATCTTATTTTCTGCATCTGCATGCTTTCATTATTGATGGAAGCTTAGCTTGCTACAGCACTTTAGAGTTGGTTACTCTGTGTTTATTAAAGCATCTTATTTATTCTTGTGCTTGATCACTTTGTATTTATTACAGTATTTTCTTTACTCTTGTTTAAAATAATAAACTTATATATTTCTTACTGCTGCTGCTGTTGTATTTAACTGTAAAGCAATCTCGAACTCAGTTGCCGGTATTGTGATAGATATATCTTGTAATGCAGGCCACCCTGAATGAGGAGGACTGAATTATGATAACTTTCTTGATCCCACCAAGCTCTACTGCCATGAAATACCTAAAGATCTCTCCATCGCTGGGCAAGTTATATCACAAGTGTCCATAAACATTTACTTTAGGGAGATGTTTAGTGTGTTGACCATGTCTGCTCTGCTGGTGCCAGCAAATGACAGGAAATTATATATCATTATGATCTTCATCTTCTTCTTCTTCTTCTGCTGCTGCTCCTCCTCTTCCTCCTCCTTCTTCTTCTTCTTCTTCTTCTGCTGCTGCTCCTCCTCTTCCTCCTCCTTCTTCTTCTTCTTCACTGGTTTCTCAGACATCAAAGCCAACCTCTCTCACAAATGTGGCAGTTCACCTCTGCTTCTCAGCATCATCAAACAGCTTCTCCTGGCCAGGAAGTTTAGCTCTGGGCTGGGAGTTGAGCTCTGGCCAGGAAGTTTAGTCTGGGCAGGGAGTTTAGCTCTGGCCAGGAAGTTGAGCTCTGGGCAGGAAGTTGAGCTCTGGGCAGGGAGTTGAGCTCTGGGCAGGAAGTTTAGCTCTGGGCAGGAAGTTTAGCTCTGGGCAGGAAGTTGAGCTCTGGGCAGGAAGTTGAGCTCTGGGCAGGGAGTTGAGCTCTGGGCAGGGAGTTGAGCTCTGGGCAGGAAGTTGAGCTCTGATCCTTCACCTGACTAGCTTGTGCAGCTAGCATCTCTGATGGACATATTGTGATCACTGCATGCACACAAGTATGCTGAATCAATTTTCAGTTTATGATACAGATGGTATCTCAGACTCTATTTAGATCTATTCTCTGTGCTAGCGTATGCTTATGTGATGTATTCAGCTCTGTATACCAACCTGGCCTCAATGCCTTGGCTGCCAAGCACTCCCATATACTCACAAGGCACAGACAAGATAGATAGGACTGTACAGCTATTAGAAGCATTGCCTCCTCTCTGCCAATAACACTCCAGTCCTCTGATAAAAGAGAAATATATAATGTAGCAATGGCCCATATATTGCTGGTGGTGCAAAACTCAGTACCAGCATATAACATGCTCTATCTGTGAGTCATCATTTAAATTTATGAAGATTTATTGCTCTTGTTTTTAAACTCCTAGTATTGTGAAATGATGTTCTTGACAGGTGACAATGTGATGAAGCTATAGTCCCAGGCATCAGGTTGGATCAAGAGTGGATTACTGTGGCTTGCTTGAAGACCTGGAGTGGACCCAAGAAATGATCTTCTTGGCAGACTTCACCATGAGGTGAGACCTACACAGTGAGTCCCACTCCATTAGTTAGGCTGGAAATGTACAAGGACAGCCATGAAGAAGTGGAGTAGGGTCTCGACCAGATCTGACTTCCTGGCTCAGATTTTTATGTTTTCACCTCTGGTGTAGCCAAGTGGAAATGTGCTCAGAGTAGATGGCAAGTTGGTGGAGGAGATCAGCAGGTTTGCATATCTTGGCAGTAGAGTAGTGGAAGGTGGAGACAGCACTGAGAACATCAACAGCAGACTTACTAGAGCAAACCAGGCTTTTGTAGTGCTGCAGACTATATGGGAATCTAAGAAACTTAGCATGAAGATGAGGGTCAGGATATTTGGGAGTAATGTTCTATGTGTACTGCTCTATGGAAGTGAATGCTGGAAAATCACCAAAGCCATAGAGGACAAGTTGAATTCTTTCCAGACTAAAATGTTCATGAAGAATTATAAAAATATTTTGGCCAAACACCATAAGACACATCTTGTTAGCAGAAATGCAGATGAAGCCACTGACAGCAATTATTGAGGAAAGACTCCGAATGACTGACAACTCACTACCAAAAATAGCACTAAGATGGACACCACAGGGAAACAGAAGTAAGGGTAGACCAAAAGAGGCATGGAGAAGAACAACAGAGAGGATGTTGAGCAATAGAGAGATCACTTGGGCAAGAGTGGAAAAAAGGCAAAGGACAGGCATTTGTGGAAAACCCTTGCAGAAGCCCCATGTGCCCTGGTGGAGAGGGAGAGAGAGAGAGAGAGAGAGTAGTTGAGCTTTGCACCACAAAGAGCTGTTATCAGTGAATGTTTTTTTTTTTAATTCAAGTAATTTAAGTGATCTGACTTCTTGTAGAGTCCCATATATTTGGGACTGATACTCATTGTGGTGTTCCTACATATTTAGAATGGCTAAGATGCACTGAAAGTTGTAGCACCACTTGGAGGACTATGGTTCTCTTCCAAGATGGGACACCAAAAAAAAACAAAAAACTCACAGACCCCTGGGAGTCATGATGGGAGGACACGCACCCACTCACCCCCACCCCCTATCCTTGCAAGCTCAGGAGTTTAACAAGATCAAAACACTTGTCTGAGTGGGGAGGAGGGGGGGGTTACTTTCTCTTATGATCTAGGGGGAGCTGTGTTGTTGTTCCACTCTCTCCAGTAGAGAGTTTTCTGCATGCATGTAGGACTGCTACTTATCTCAAATATTTGGGACTGACATTCATGTGAATATCCTCAGAGCACTGATGGATGGTTGTTCAGGCTGCACTGCTGAGATCAGCAGGTTTTCTTTCTGAGTGCTAAAACATGGAACTTTGCTGGCTAGGGCACTGAATGAGTGCAAGGGAGGCAAAGACACAGTCCTAAAAAAAAACTGAAACAGACAGTGATCAGTGACCTGCAGCAGACTGCTTCTGTTAGGGTTTTTGAATCAGAGCTAGAGAAAACATTGACAAATTTATTTTTATCTGAAGATGCTGTCTGATCAGGCAATCAGCGACCCATAACTGATATGCCAGCATCAGGGTTAGTGAACCATAGCTGACCATGACCCTGTCCCACCTTTTCATGGTACCCCCAGTAACAGGCCTAGCCTGGCTAACGGGGCAGGGATCGCCATAGTCCCCATGGTGGTGGAGTCTGCTAAGGAAGCATTGCACACCGCCTGCTTTTTAGCTGTACTCCGGGACTGAAAAAATAGCTGCCATTACCTGCTCACACTGGGATATGATGCTGTGCCTCAACACCTCTACAGCATCGGCTGCAAAGAACAACAGCTCGCAGTTACAGGGAGTTCGTACAAGTACAAGAGCAAGTGAATCAAAGCTAACAAATGAGACCCTGTTCTACTAGTCATGCCTTCTGAAAACAGATCAGTCTGGCTGAGTGGTTAGGAATCGAATGGGAAGGCAAATCCAGTCCCAAAAAGAAAATGTAACAAAGACAGATCTTTCCGAAACCTAGCTGTAAACCATGACACAGTGGGACCAGCGCAGATACAGAAGAATACAGACAGATAAGGCAACTGTAGGGAATAATAACACTGTAACGAGAGCAATCATAATCTGAGTATGGCGCAGAACAAGATGAACAGACAACACAAAAGACAGACATTCTACAGAGATAAAATACAACAGCATGTCAAGTACCACATTTAAACAGAGACAAATCTTCACAAGCTGCAACACTTCATAGCAGCAGCAGTAGCATACATAAGAGAATGAAGCCACAGACAACACTTAGAAATCAAGAATCTCATCACGTGGGAGACCATCATTGTGAATGAAACAACCACACAAACTACTTCAGTAATCAGTGAAGTCAAACTGCTTCCAGAAAAACCACATGACTATATAATGGCTTTAATACTGTAACACTCTTGTAGAGGCATTATTCCTCTGTTATTTCCTTTGCTACTCTCAAATAATTTTTTTAGTTTTTAAGACTGTATACACTGTATAAGGCATCTTGCCCTTCAAACCTCAAACATGTTTTTTTTTTTTAAAGTGGTTCTGCAATAGCATCCACCAGACAAATCTGGGCCCCAAAAGGGGATAAGGGATACATGCATTTCTGGTTTTTACTGCTCTTGAAAAGAAAACTTTGAGATGCTAAGTGGGGAGTGAAGATGCTGTCTGATTTGGCAATCTATCTGCAACCCAAAGCTGACATTCTGGTATCAGGGTTGATGAACCACAGCCAACCAAGACACACCCCTCCACTGACACACTCAGTACTGGCCTAGTTAGGCTAACGGTGCAGAGATTACCATAGTCCCCAAGGTGATGGAGTCTGCTTAAGAAGCACTGCACACCCCTTGATTTTTAGTTCCACTCAGGTACTGAAAAAAAATAGCCACCATAACCCACTCTGAAGCTGACATCTCCAGCATATTGCCTGCAAAGATCACAAACATGCAGTTCCAGGGAGACAAGAAGAAGATGTTAAGAGAACTCACATGACAGTTATTCATTAATTCTTTATTTCGCCCAGAAAGCTCTGTTGATTTATTTCTTGGCTATAACGATGTCTTAAGCGCTATTTGTTTTTATTTATTTATTTTTAAATTCTTGTTTTTGCTTTCAGAATATTCTAGTTTTAATATCTGTATCAGTGGTTCTCAAAGTGGGCTTTACCTCTGCCAAAGGGAGGGTGGTTGGGTGGGAGTTAATAATTCTGTAATCCGGAAAGGGGCGGCGTGGGAACAGTAGGCGGGAGAGATCGTGAGAACTGACGTGTCCTTGCATGTGTAGATGTATCGGGGCGCTGGGAATGTGGCATGTAAGTCAAGGAGGTGACAGTATGAAAACGTCCAGGAACCGGCGGTCTACACGAAGGTCAAAACTCCTACCTTTGATCCGTATCTTCTGCAGGATACTCCCTTGCTACATTGACAAAGTCGGCACAACAGTTCCCTACACACAAAACCTTCTCCTCACGTCTGCTAGGTCTACTTTCGCCACATCCGGCCATAAAAATGTATTTAATTATTATTTGCCTCTGAGAAAAGTCATGAAATTAACTAAATTTTCCTTCACAGAAGTTGCCAAAGACCTAAAATGCGCTACGCTTGATCTCCATCGACAACTGGACCAGTTCTACGTAGTAGTTCGAGGAGCACACGCCCACTTTTACAAAATATCAGAAAGTTTCTTGAGTTTTGTAGTGGACTCTAGCAGTTTAAAATATCGTTTACAGGAAGTCACGTTGCCGCCGTAGCAAAATGATTTCGACAAAATACAGTCAGCCGCCGTTTGACGAATCAATCCGTAATCAAGATCAGCAGTTTATTGAAAGTTTATTTATAGTTTGCATTAAATGAATGGGATTTCCATTTATAGGTTCCAGTCACTCAGATCTCTCCCCTGTTTACGCCTTAATTAAGTTACCTATTTGTTGCGTTATTATTAAATGGTACTTGTTATTCCACAAAGAGGAATGGAAAAACTAATTATGTCAGTCCGTAAGAACAGTGAAGAGCAAAACCTTTATCTTAATGAAAAGAAAACTAAATATGTTGACAACTGACAAAACAAATAAGGCAGTTGAAATATATGTCAATGAGGAAAAATTAGAAGAGGTGGAGAAGTTTGAATATCTTGGATCATTACTAATTAATAATGGAGATATAATGAAGGAATTAAAAGTAGGACATCTATCGCTCTTCAGAAACTAAAACAACTAAAGAAGCTGTAGAGGGGAACAGACAGAACTACAAAAATAAAATTTTTAAGGGCATGCATCTTTCCCATCGCAACATATGCCTGTGAGACCTGGACACTTAACAAAACAGCTGAGAAACACATAAATGCCTTTGAATGTAAATGCTACATAAGAGTTCTTCAAATATCATGGACACAAAAAAGAACAAATATATCCATACTACAAGAACTTAATATTGAAGAAGATTGGCTAGTAAAGAAGATTAAACAGAGAAAACTTAAATATTTTAGACACATTAAACGTCATGAGAATTTAGAGAATACCATCTTGGAAGGGTACATAATGGGAAAAAGAAAGAGAGGAAGACTAAGGCGAAGATGGTTGCAAGACACTGTTGATAATATGCAAATGGATGCATCAGCAGCAGGCCATCTTGCTCACAACCGAGAGGCCTACAGGAGTGCTGTTAGGGAGGCAAAGTTCCATAAAGGACATGCAGGTGTCTGACTGACTTGTTATGGACATATAGTATTAGTTAAAAAAATAAGTACCCCAACCAACTGTTCTCACAATAACAGATTGACAGCTTTCTCACATTTACATAGAAATATATGAAGGAATGCCTCTGTATTTGCAAAGAGGTGCATTTTTTCCCCTCTTCTTTTCAGTTCTTCTGTCTTCTCACTCCCTATCACCTGAGACATCTGAGAAGTAAGTCTGCAGCCAAGTCTTGAAGCTCTCTTATTGTTAGCTGTTTTACGTGCTTTTTTTTTAGCATCAGCGTGACCATTACAAATCCAGGTCTCTTCCATGCCAGACAGTTTTTTCTTCTTATATTCGTTGGCACTCCTTTATAAAGGTAGGTAACTACATTTCCATTATGCCACAGAGGCACACAGGAGTTCCAGTGTTGGTGCCCATATTTTTACTTAGCATGACGGCACACTAGAGGACTGTGTGGTCTGAACCACGCCCAGCAGCCTATACTTTCTCAGTCCTAGAAGAAGCCAGATACTTATTTCCACGGCTGAATGATTGGGGTGCCTCCGGCCGGATTAGATCCACCGACCTTCGCGGCGAAAGGCTAGAGCACTAACCATTTTCTCTACCCGGGCCATGTGCCGCTTCTTGAACCCCTTAGAAATCACGAACAGCAGAAGACAGATTGAACTGCAACCCAGTCGAGATGTAAACTAACAGTAATTTCCACACGAAAGATTCTTCGTTGACTGTGCTGGCTAATAACAGAATTTCTACGTTGCAGCTTCTTAAAATCTTCAACGGTTTAGTCTGTAAAATATTTAATTATTTGTGACACCCGTTCATTCACCGAAGACCCAGGGTATATGTAAAACCGGACCATTTTAAACTAGTTATTTGCTTCTTTGAGATGAAGGAAGAGCAAGCATGCAATGGACACCAGAGGGAAAGAGAGAGAGAGAGAGAGAGAGGCCGACCAAAGGCTATCTGGCCGAGAACTGTAGGAACAGAAACGAGTAGCATGCAGCACAGTTTTGGCACACTGGGCGCAGACCATGAGAGGTGGAGAGAATTTGTTGCTGCCATGTAAGACGCCACAGGGCAAAATGGGCGGTGATAGCTTAGCCTATCGCCGGCCGAAGACGTGAATGGATGAATGAGATAAAGGACATTTATATTAACTTAGAAGGGAAATGAGGCTACATGTGAATCTCTCACATGGCTGAGAAGTGAGTGTATGATATTTCTGCACATATATCAAGATTTGATTTGTGTCGATATTTGTCTGACGCCGGCACATTTCCAGTAAATTATTTCCAAGACCTGGTCTCCCAGATTTTAAAATGATTTGTTCTAGTCTCGGTGCTTTTGTACTTCCCGCTTCTCGTCCCACGTTACGTCAATCCCACTAACCATTTTTTGTTTGTTTTGTTTATAGTTATTTCCGAGTCATATAAACCATCAAATGTTTCAGTTATGAGGAATAAGAGTGCCACTGTGGTGTAGTGGTTAGTATACTCACCTGTCAATCAGAAGGTCCCTGATTCGATTTTGCACTGTATTTGTGGGGGGGGGGGAAGAGGGGGTAGGGATGAGAGCTTCTTCGGACCGACCAGCACCGGGGTCAATACAGCTTCACAAATGGGTACCTGGGGTTTTCCTAGGAAAACAAAGGCAGCGAGGATTTCCTGGAATCCATATCTTAAACCCTGTAGCGGTCTAGAAGTGTGAAGGCACTAGTACTTCAGCCCAAGCTACTTGTACATGCTACAGGACGTACCTACATAAACGATGAAAGCAAAAGCTCTTATAAACAACACCGAGAAGAAGAAGATCACTCAGTGACGGCATTTGTAATGTCCATCCATCTGTCCATGTCTTTGGACAGTGACCGATTAATAAGTCACTGCCCAGTACGTCTAGCCTCCTGCCTGCCTTTGCAAGACCCGCTACACCAGCTTCTACAGGCTGTATTTGTAGGTCTGTATAGAATCAAAATGTGGCATCTCTAATTTAAATGTTAAAGGAAGGGCCTATATTCTCTTCTACTAACAGAAACCACACCGTCGACAAGGGAACAGTAACAACAATTATATATATATATATATATATATATATATATATATATATATAGTCTTGTCTAAGGTGTAAAACAGTCTGTCTTTAACCCTGTTTGTATGATGCATACTGGTTCCCATCAAAGTCTCCTCTAAGTTGCGCAGAAGCACAACAAGAATTCTGCAGCGCACCAAACATATCGCCCTAGGAAAAAAAAAATAAATTCAATTTCCTGACGTTACCTCGCTGAACAGTAGCTCTGAATAAAACATTTGGTAGAATTACGTGAGTTTCTTTTCCTTACTTTCTATTTGTGAAGTCAGTATTTTTTTTTCTATGAGAACTAATTATACTCTGTAATTTCATGTTACGACGCATGTTTTCGCACTATTTTTTTATTTTTTTGTTTTTGAGAAGATATTTGCCCACGGGTTCACATGAACCACATAACCTCAGAGGTCACATTGGTTCACACAGTGGGGGCTGTACAGCCAACTCGAGCAAAAATCGATACCTAGTGCCATGATCCAGTCTGCCTCTCTTCGCCATTTCATTCATCAATAACATAAAGAAGTTAAAGTCTTAGAAATGAGAAGGGCAAAGAACATTTGCATGACTTGAAAATGACAAGAAGAAGAACATATGCATGTATTTATTGTACATTTATTTATTTATTTTACATAAATCTGTATCAGCACACAGTACTTGATACATGAAAATGCCTTCCCACTGTAAGAGAAACATAATAAATTCTTATTCTTTTTCTTTAAATACATTAACGGTTCTCAACCCTTTTCAGGTCTTGGACCCCTTACAGTCAAGTATTTGAAGTTACCGAGTATCATTTATGCTGAGCGACTACTTTCACGGCTGATTTATGTAAACATTTCTTTGGCATAACATCACATATTAACATAAAGTTTCAAGATATATACATAACAGTGTGACTATATATGAACATATTGCAAATATAAACATGATGTTGCCTCACGGACACGAACAATGTTTTATCAGATAGTACATATTGTTTTATATGTGTAGACATAATTGATTTGTATTATGCATGCAACACTATAAAGATTCAGATATAACCATATCATATCCGTGTTCAGTCTCTCATTTTACACTTAATAGCGAGATTGTGATGTGTAGTTGATGTTCTGCAGATGAACACATAAAAAGCACACTGCCCACAAGAACATTAGGTCTTTCAAATGATTAACTCCATTTGACAGATTTACACAGCATTATTACACACAGCACAATATATTATACATGACACCTTGAAATTAAAGGTGAGCGTTTTTGAGAGATACACGATTAAACCACAAATAAAAAAAAAACTTTCATCAACACAAACCAACCACAAATTATCAAGATATTGACCTATTAAAACTTTCACCATACAAATGAACTACAAATAATCAAGACCCAAAGCAATACTTCCAAAAAAAAAAACAGGCTGTCGTTTTACTGCAGATTGGTCATCAGAGAATGATGAGAATGATGCTGCTTAGGCAAATCCTGTCCAAAGGTTATAGAAGACAAGAACAACAAACTCCTCACTCGATGTAACTCACTTAACCCAAGTTCCAGACTTAGTTGCTAAGTGCTAACAGCTGCAGGCAGATCCATAAACTCAGGAATAAAAACACGAGACATCATCGACAATGATCTTTAACTTAACTCTTTCACTTAACAGTTAACTTCCATGCCCTGCCAGAATACATTTTGATGAGAAATTTTGGTAGAAAGAAACTGTCAGGAAGCTGTTCTGTGGTTTAAAAAAAAACGTGGGTTTGGTTAGAAATATGCAGCCTTTTTCATTTTTGCTTAGACTTTGGCTAAATATCGCTCGGGGCATTGATTCACATTAGCATGAGAATTCCACCAACTATGTCAGTGTTGTCGCTTACACATAGTAGAAACACATAACTTACATACTCTCTCTCTCTCTCTCTACTATCTTTCTCTTGTGCTTTCTTCTCTCTCTCTCTCTCTCTCTCTCTCCAAACGCTTCATGCGCAAACACATACAAAACATACACTGGCATATAAAATATCACTCTTACAGAGTTTCTGAACAATTTCTGACCCCAGTGTAACCCACCCCCGCCTCCCCATCCCCGACCTATGTGGAGTGTATGAACAAGAGATCCGTTTATTATTTGTTTATGTAAACATTCAATTGTGTCTTCATGATTATTAACGCTCACTAACAAATGCTGAATGACTGTGACTGAGTGAAAGCTGTATGACGAAGGGCAGTATGTTAGACGGGCCTGCGTGCCCAGTTCTTAACTCTTTGAAAATAAGTCTGTTCGTTCGTTCGTTTAGCCTACCGGAAGACTCAGACCCCCTACATATCAAACTCTGGAAAGACCCCCTCCCCCCCTCCCCCCACCACCAAGCGCTAGCTCCATCGGCAATTAAAAAAAAGTCTCTAAACGAAACTGACAAAGTCGATTATCAGGTTCTCTCACTTCTTTCATGTTGTCCATAAAATGTCGATTATGTTTTAAAACAGTTTTTTCAGAGCTCTACATAGCTGCTGTGACCAATTAGCGTCAGAAAAAACAGTATTTATGTCCGTGGAAAAGTCAGACTGCCTTACAGTGAAGTGTGTAATCGTTGGATTTATTTTATCGCTGGCTTCAACTAGAAAAAAGGAACTTTCTCTTATTTATTTATTTATTTATAAAGAATAGTTTTGAATGTCTGAGGGGTGAAGTGGTTAATGCACTAGTCTCTCATGGCGAAGGTCTGTGGTTCCAATCCTGGTCGGAGGCGCCGCTGTTGCCCAAATGTAGACATGGACACCAGTGTTCTTCTGGGACTGGGGAAAGAAAGGCCCCCCAGGGTGATGCTGACCACGTGATAGCATAATAATACGATAATTTTAAATGATCATCATCATTTCCGTACATGTGTGCTTCAACATCTTGTTTATTATATATTCTCAGAGTACAGTTAAGTAGACCAGTGATTTCTATACTCAGGTTGCAACCCAGATTAGGGTCGCCAGGGGTATGAGGTAGGGCGGCGAGAAATGGTATGAGAAAGTGGTAAGAGAGAGTAGTATGAGAGAGTGGTGTGAGAAAGTGGTACGAGAGAGTGGTATGAGAAAGTGGTAAGAGAGAGTGGTGTGAGAAAGTGGTATGAGAGAGTGGTATGAGAGAGTGGTGTGAGAAAGTGGTACGAGAGAGTGGTATGAGAAAGTGGTATGAGAGAGTGGTGTGAGAAAGTGGTATGAGAGAGTGGTTATGAGAAAGTTGTAAGAGAGTGGTATGAGAGAATGGTATGAGAAAGTGGTGTGAGAGAGTGGTGCGAGAGAGTGGTATGAGAAAGTGGTATGAGAGAGTGGTGTGAGAAAGTGGTATGAGAGAGTGGTATGAGAAAGTGGTATGAGAGAGTGGTATGAGAGAGTGGTATGAGAAATGCATGGAAAGAATAATAAATTAAATTTAAAAAATACAGGATTCTAGGGCAACCTTCCTACTTTTTGTTTTCAAATCTTGATATTAAAATAACAACAATCAGACTTGAAATAAATGTTCTACCTAATTCAAATCGAATAGCTTGCGCTAATGAAATGTTTGAAGTACTTCAAATATCTTGAACAATGTAGGGTTATTTAGGAAGTGATATTATACGTTTATTTTAGTAGTGGCGAAGTTACGCCGTGTTAAAGGCATTCAAACAGTTTTCTTTCACTTTTATTGCACTTCAATATTAACAACAACAACAACAACAACAACAACACACACATACACACACAAAACCCCTATTTTTACGGATCTTTGATCACAAATCATTGCTGGCGTAGGATCGCGCTCAAAATATGTTGGGAGCCACTTCTATTGGCAGAGGTGTACAACACACATTGAATAATTCACGAAGACGGATCTAAGTACAAACCATGTACAAACATAGTTCAGGGGGAGAATCCACGTCCAAACAATTTTCTTAAACTTGTTTCCTATCAAGTTCCTGCTTGTTGGGATTTGAGGATACAGCCTTCACTTTGATTTGTACAGATGAGTCCACTGGAGGGGAGCGGTAGTGGGGAAGGAATCCGCTGCATCTAGTCCGAAAGAAAGAATCACCATGGATTCAGATACGTGCACCCTACAGTTAAGTGGAAATGCCGAAAGAGAGAACTGAAAATAAAAGAAATTAACGCGTGTTCTCTGTTTGGTCGTGTTGACATAGCTTACGCTAAGGTCGCACATATTTTATGTGGAATACTTGATGCTGCTTGCAAAATACTGCACTTAAATTCTTCGCTATTTCTTTGTGACGATAACTTATTTTTCTAGCGAGATGCTGATAAGCTAAACATTCACAATAAAGTCAGCACATTTGTGCTGAGATGGCAAGAAAGCAGAAGACATGTTTAACTGATTTGTTTGTTTCACTTGCAGATCTTACTCCTTTGTGCAGCTTTTTACTTCTGTGACCTTTGACTCCTGTTTCATCTGGACATTGTGTTTTTTTTTAATGCAAGCTTTAGTTCATCTCGTTGCTGAATCTTTGCTGAAGGTAAAAGCAACTTACAGTAAATATATTTTCTGTGCACTGATTTGTATTCAGTCTTTTTAGTTTGTACAGATGAAGGCGTTCTGCCAAAATATTGATTGCGTTTTGTCTTTCTTTTTAAGTTTATTTTTCTTATTATTACACTGTGAAAAATAATATCTTCTGTAAGACGGCTTTGACAGTAATTTTGGATTGTTTGAAAACAAAAACAAAAAAACATCGGAAAAATGAAGATTTTCACTATTCCAGTCTTCTCACAAGAGTCTCACTATTAGTGGCATGGGCTATTAGTTTTATGTGTCTTTTCCTTCTGCGCAGACATAATACAGTCGACTGAAACATGCAAGGGAAGTGACTAGGCTTGCTCCAGGATAACAGCCAGCGAGGAATCGAACACGGACCGTATGCTGGGGGTGTCTGTGGCGTTAGTGACGTGGACGGTGAGCCGGTCTGGAGAGTGAGTTAAAGTGGACTCGAACTTCCGCTGAACGAATTGGCATGCGTCGGAGTAGTTCTTACCTGGCAAAGGTTTAAAAAGAAAAAAAAGGTTAGTGTTCTACGAGTAGAACAAAATGTTCTGAATGTGAGAATTATGAGGAAGGGAATTTTGATGGTTCAGTTAAATAAAAGGTAAAGGCAGGGTCTTTGTAAGGTGGTATAGTCACAATCCCCCCCCCCCTCACATTAATGAACAGCTACAAGTATTCTGCGATGCTCCCCTACCTTTAAAATGGGGGTAAGCCCAGGGCGATGTACTATCTGAAATTCCTCCAGCCTTTCCCCCACCCCACACGAACACATATTTGGCCTTGGTCAAGGGCGCAAAATGGAACAAAGGTATCTGTGATAGTGTGACATGACATGGCTATAAAGGCAAGCGGTTCTTCTTCTTCTTCTTCCTCGTCGTCGTCGTCGTCGTCCTCCTTCTTCTTCTTCTTCTTGTTATCCTCCTTATTCTTCTTTGTCGCCCTACTCCTCCTCCTCCTCCTCCTCCTTCTTCTTCTTCTTCTTCTTCTTTCAGCAACTTTCCAAGCCAGTGAGGCTCATTGCCGCAGACAAGACATGTCACCATTCCTCATTCTTCTTAATCTTTTACTGACAGTTGTCTATTTCAAGAGCGCGTATATCTTCTTCTAGGTTGTCTCGTCATCTTTGTCTAGGTCTACCTATTGGTCCATCCCCCTTCATCACTTCTGTATAGGGCAAATTTGACTCCTCCATTCTCTCTAAATGTTCGAGCCATTTCTGTCTGTTGTTTTCAAAATGGCTGTTACAAGTGAAGAGTTGAACAATGTATAAACAATATTATAACATGTATTTTTTATTTGATATAAAATATAAAAATGGGACCAGAATTCAGACTCACTTAAACATTATTTCAGTGCCAGTGTTTAACAGTCTAAGAGAAATAATTTCTTAAATATTTGATGCATTATTACTTTAATTCGTTCGAATACAATTGGGCAGAACATGAATTCGAATAATTTAATTGGTACATCTTCACAAATCAGACTTGTCCCTGAAAAGTTTAAACCAAAACCTAAATCACGTGACCAACCTTGGTAATCTGGGAAGGCTACGGTCAAAGGAACTTTCTTGAGCTTAATTTGGAAAATGTCCTTCTTGTTTAAAAATAGAACAATTGGTGAGCGGGAAAATCCGTCGTGGGCCGCCACTGTTTGGAAAACCCTTAGGGCATCGTGAATTTCTTTCTGAAATGAAGTGTTAAGAGTTAACTTATCATCAAGAAAACTTGAGAATCAAAGAGTTAACATGGGTGTGTGTAGAGTAAATCTAGGATTACGATTGTGAGATTGCTCTATAATCATATAATCATATGTATTGGTGCTACGGTGGTGGTGTAACGGGTCCCTTTTCAACCAGAAGATCTTTTGCTCGCTGCAGTGACCCAAGATTAAAAAAAAAACAGGAGTTTCTCTGGGAAAGTTCGGACAGCAAGGACAGATGCTAACCTCCCTGTTTTACTATACCATGGCTTAGACATGTGAAGGCACGGACACTTACAGGCGCTTACGACATGGAAATGCCGTGGGAGAGCATTTAATTTTAACACTTTCATCCCTGAATTACTTTCCACACTCTGACAGAATAAATCTTAATGAGAAAGCGTGGAAGAAATAAACTGGAAAGACGTTAATCTATAGAAGGGATTTTCAAGGGCTGTGCCGCAAACCTCCCTGGCTCTGCCGCAAACTTTTCCGGCTGTGCCGCAAACTTCCCTGGCTGTGCCGCAAACCTTCTTGGCTGTGCTGCGAACTTCCCTGGCTGTGCTGCAAACTTCCCTGGCGTGCCGGGAACTTCCCTGGCTGTGCTGCAAACTCACCTGGCTGTGCCGCGAACTTCCCTGGCTGTGCCGCGAAAATCTAGAAAAAAATATTGCACTAATCTAGTCCTCATTGTCCGTGTGTGCCACGAAATTTCACATGGAGAAAGAATGTTCCGCGTTAAAGAAAAATCTGAGAAGCACTGATGTGTAGTCTGGAAATAATGATTGGGTTAGAAATGCTCCAAAAGTATTTTTAATTTTTTTAGACTTCGCATAAAAATCGCTCTGAGCATTGATTCGCATGTGTAGGCGGTGTGTAAGATCTACCAGCACTGCCGGTGTTGTTTTAAGGGTAGATAAGAGTTAAATGGTTTATAGATAATCAATGATCACTGTACAGTAATATCTAAACACATAATAATTAGTATACAACTATCCACGAAGCACTGCAGTAAAGCTGTGATACCAAAATGTATAAACTAGGAAAAAAAGTAGAAGCAGCTTTATTACTTAACGATTACAAAGTTGTGACGTTTCAGCGTGAGCCTTAATCATACAAAAACATACAGGACGAAGAAATAGAGAGAGGAGATAAAGTATATATATTCATATGAATGCTATTAAAAAATTTTAAAAAAATTAATAATGAATAGAGCACTTAGGTGTAACTGTAAGATATGGCTTGTTCGACGCTGTGTGTCAGAAATGAGCATGTTAGGGTGTAGAGACTGTTTAAATGGAGACCTGTGATGTCATGTCGGTGGGTCGTAACTGTAAGTTAGTACTGCCTTACCACCCGCATGGTCAGATGGTTAAGAAAATTCTTTATCGTCATCTGCCAATAATCCAGCTCGACCCCGACACTTGCGACATTTTCTCTGATCCACCCCTGTTGGCATACAAACGTGAGCCAAACCTTAAGGACATCCTCGTCCACAGCCACTTGAAGCAGAGCCTTATATATGTTGGTACCAGAAAATGTAACCGCCCCCGCTGCGTTACCTGTCCGGTAGTCTGGGAAACGAAAACGATCACCTTTCCCAAAACTATACTCACTCTCCATGAGGGATTCACATGCGAGCCCCGTAATATGATATATGTCATCGTATGCAAAAGATGCAGTATTGTATACTGGTGAGACTGACCTCAGATTAGGAGACCGCATGCAGAAACATTTGTACAATATCACCCAGCTTTCTTCGAAACCAGTCCCAAATCATTTCAATGGCCCCAACCACAGAGGCAAATCTGATTTTCTGGTAACACCGATCATACAATGTCACACATATGACACAAGCCGCCTAGGGCTTGAGAACCGCTACATTCAGGATTATGGGACGCTGGAACTACACGGGTTAAACTCTCTATTCAGCTACACCTAACATTCTCCTCTTCAACAATTATAATCCTTCTCTACTAAGCTCCACTCCCTTCTCACTTGTTACACATAGTTCAGAACCTCATCACAGCATCATATTACAACCCCTCTACCCTAACTATAATCATCTATTTCGCCTTCTCTTGGCTAGGTTAACATTGTACCACTCTCTCTCCCCTCCACGGTTTCCCCACCCACCACCCCCAGTTATGACCCACCGACCACACATCACAGATCTTCATTTAAACAGTCTCTACGCTCTACAATGCTCATTATTAATTTTAAAACACTTTTTAAATAGTATTCATGTAAATCTATACTTTATCTCCTCTCTCTATTTCTTCGTCCTGTATGTTTTTGTACGATTTAGCCTCACGCCGAAACATCGCAACTTTGTAATCGTTAAGTAATAAAGCTGCTCCTACTTTTTTCCTAGTTTATATATTTTGGTATCTACACACATGTGCAATTATGCGTTTGTATCTATGCATAATATGACAAGGAGACTTGTTTCCAAGCAACTGATGAATATTGGAAATGTCGTACCGCGTTAGCGGCCATAGTTTAGTTGGCTGGCCAACACTCTACTGTAGTGATGTAGCTACAGCTTTTGTGGGAAAAAAAGGAGGGGAGTGGGTGAAACCGATGCATTGATCTCGGGCCGTGAGGGGTTCCCCTGTTTTATGCGTGAACCAGGAGTGGATGAATACAGATAATGGCCGGGGGGGGGGTCTGTAACGTCTTACAAAATTTCTCTAAATGGTTCTGCATTGCCACAAGAAAGCTTGTTCGTCTTACTTTTCCTACCGCAGGAGGGGCCAGGTACCGATTTCTACGGCTGGGGTGACTTGGAAACTTTCAGCTAGAACTTAACCGGCAGTCACCGCCGTGACAGATAAACATACCATCCGCTTCACTGTTCAGAACTCGATCCACCCTGATTTGTTCTGGGATAAACAGATCGTTACCGAACACATTATTGCCGGTTTGGCTTTGACATGATTTGTGGCAAGATATTGGCGCTAGCGCAGCCAGAAATAACGCTATGTAATTTCTGTGATGCCGATACAAAGTAAAACGATGTCACTGATCGGAGATAAAGATGCATCTGATGTGCTGGAATGTACGTTTTAAAAGAATGAAACCATCGACTGGATACATTTCACAAATTGCCTGGTTGTTAGTTCAGAAACAAAATACAGTGTTTCCCAACGAGCTGCTGTGCCAGTGTCTATCTATCTATCTATCTATCTATCTATCTATCTATCTATCTATCTATCTATCTATCTATCTATCTATCTATCTACCTACCTACCTACCTACCTACCTACCTACCTACCTACCTACCTACCTACCTACCTACCTACATATCTATCTATCTATCTATCTATCTATCTATCTATATCTATCTATCTATCTATCTATCTATCTATCTATCTATCTATCTATCTATCTACTTACCTACATATCTATCTATCTATCTATCTATCTATCTATCTATCTATCTATCTATCTATCTATCTATCTATCTATCTATCTATCTATCTGTCTGTCTGTTTATCAAATCTTCAGCTCGTCTGCCTGTTTCTTCGTGTCGCTGTCTGTCTGTTTGTCTGTTTATTTGTCTGCCAACACGTAATTTAGAGAAAACAGCCTGTACCCGGTCCTCGCTGTCCTTGCTTCTGACGTCATACGAGCTCAGAGCCACCGTAAACAAAATGGCCGACACGTTCTCGAAATTCTGCAGCCACTTCTTCTTGACAGTATTTTGTCCATCCACGTCACATAACCTGAAACCACATAATTTTGACATACGTAATTTTGTGAAATTTGTTGACATAAAAGATGGTACATAAAACATAAACATTCTTGTTACTGTATGACTGAATCTTGCCTGCATGTTTATGCTTGTCTAGCGGAACTTTACTCACCCTTCAGTCTCATTCTCTGGAACTGGGAGGTGGTGTTCTTTGTGGCCAATGCGGCGAGGATATTGAGACACAGCAGCATCGTGTCGGATTGGGAGCTGGTTAAGGCGGCTGTCTTTTTTTGTGTGTGTGTCCATAAGTGGTACGAACTTTCAAATGAGAAAACGCATAGAAGCTTTAGTGCGTAAGTGAAACAAGCTGATAAGATATCACGCTAAGCTCAGCTATGTACAGACTGGGGTGTTCTCCTGGATGGTGGATCTTTATAAGAAGCCGGATTCTTATATCCTACTGCTCTCTATTTCTCTCTCGCTCTCTCTGAAAATTAAGTACTCACGGCACACCGCAAGGGTTTTCCACAAACACCTGTCCTTGCCTTTTTTTCACGCGCTATTGACCAATATCCTCTATTTCCCACCATCCTCTATTTCCCAACATCCTCTATTTCCCAACATCCTCTATTGCACAACATCCTCTATTGCTCAACATCCTCTATTGTTCAACATCCTCTGTTGCTCTGTTGTCCAATATTCTCTATTGGTCAACACCCTCTATTGCCCAACATCCACTGTTGCTCAACATCCTCTATTGCTCAGCATCCTCTGTTGCTCAGCATCCTCTGTTGCTCAACATCCTCTCTCTTGATCTTCTCCATGTCTCCTTTGGTCTACCCCTACTCCTGTTCCTCCGTGGTGTCCACCACAGAGCTGTTTTTGATGAGTCACTCCTAACTGAAAAAAAACCCACTGACAGACGTATAATGAATGAATGAAAATCTCCACGGCTTATTCTCTTTCAGAACAAGAACATTTGTAACAAGACCTTCACCGCATTATCAGCTGCCAGATGTTTCAAAATGAAATAAGCAAAATATACACCATCACCACCACCACCACCACCACCACCACCACCACCACCACCACCACAACCATCACCACCACAACCACCACCGCCATCACCACAACCACCACCATCACCACAACCACCACCACCACTACAACCACCATCACAACCACCACCAGCAGCACCACAACCACCACAACCACCACCACATTAAGTATATGTTACCTGAATTCAAATCCCTTGAAATGAAATGGAATCTCACTTAGGCCAACCGTTTTCTGTCTAACTCGGAGTATATCGTAGTCGCTCGGAGCGTAAGAATCGGACAGAATCTTGTCCAGTGACCGAAACAAACTGAAATGGATAAAAAAAAATTCGGTGAGTACGATTCCTGAGAAATTAACAGTGAGATCAGAAGAGACGGTGGTAAAAGTAAGAATCGATTAGAAAGTAATTGAAGATGTGAGACTTGGGGGAAACAGTATGATCGATTTCTCGTCATTGCGTGAATTCTAACTGGAGGCAGAGTTTATAAAAGGATGTCGAGAATGATCTTTGTCTAGAACATTTGTTCCAAGTCTCTCTTTCTCTGTCCTCCACCCCTACCCCCCACCCCCCAAAACCTTTCCAAGATTGTCTGACTCAGAAATGTGGTGCCCTGTAGATTATGCACGAGAGACGACGACTGCAGTAAGGCTGCTTCTAGAAATAAAAGTTGGCAGAGATGTATAGTCCAGTTTTAGAAAAAAAAAGATAAAAAAATAGAAGGTTGTTGATTTATTGATTGATCTTTATTTCAAAAGGGTTAAGAATTGGGGACGCAGGCT
The DNA here is from genome assembly GCA_009760885.1 of Achatina immaculata. Taxonomy (NCBI): domain Eukaryota; kingdom Metazoa; phylum Mollusca; class Gastropoda; order Stylommatophora; family Achatinidae; genus Lissachatina; species Lissachatina immaculata. Next base: position 9,656,120 of record CM019699.1, read on the forward strand.
TGTCTGACATTCTGCCCTTTATCATACATCTTTCACTCTATTCCAGACATTCTACAAATATGCTGTCCATGTAACAAACATAATAAACATTGAAGCTGAGAGACATAAAATAAAATATAACATTTACGTTTCGCTCTTATCCATTCACTCAGTACAGAAGTAACAACATACACATATAAATGACTATCTACTAAACAAAAATTTCGGGGAATGTTCAGAGTAAACAATTAACTGGAACAGGAACACGAACGAGAGTGACAGAAAGTAAGATGAGTATGTAGAAACAAAGAGCATACAACATTCCAATATGTCTTATGAAGACGGTACCAAAAGAACTAAAAGTGTACATTTTCATTGTTTGTTTGTTTGTTTTTGAGTTTTAATCTGCTGTGTTGCTTTCGTATATGGTCCTTGAAAAAGGCATTTTGCCAAAATATTTAATGTGTAAGTGCTCATCTTATACTTCTACCTCTCTCTTGTTTCTGTCCACTTTCCTCAATCTTTCTACTTTTGTTTGCGTGTGTGTGTAAAACTGATCCGCACGTCTCTTTAGATTACATACAGTTTGTAGATTGTAGATCTGTATTTTGAAGAAATATAATTATTCCAAAAGTCTCGGGGGGGGGGGGGGTGTCGAATTCCCCCAATGGCTAAGAACTCATAGGCTAGCAGGTAAATAAAATATACAAAAATTATGTTTATAAGGAACGCTGGTAAAAATACATAAAATGAACGATCGATTATAGGAAAAATATCACCAGGGAAGCATGGGGACAATAAGAAAAGTCTGAGAGAATACAGAGAAACAAAAAGCTGGAAAAAGAAGAAGACAAGAGATAATTAATATTAAATCTGGAAACAAACTTTTTTTCTTCTTGAGAACGATTCAGCAGATGCCCGATGATGACGATTTAAAAAATAAAAGGAAGAATTTCTCACAGAAGTAGCAGAAACTCCGAAAACCGCTTAAAACCGCAATTAAAAAAAAAAAAAACTGGCAATCAAAACTCTTTGGACGTGTCACAGGAAGACAGGCGTTGTTACAGGGATTGGCAGTTACGAGGGGGGGGGGCAGTGGTTCGAATCTAGATGGAGGCGTCCCAGGCGCCCAGTTTGTAGAAGTGGGTCACATGTTTTCTTCTGGTTCTGGGGGAAAGAAAGACAGCCAGGCCTGTTGCTGGAAACACCCTCCTCCTCTAGTGTGCTGGCAGGTCAAGGAAATTTTAGATAGCACCACCGTATCCACTAGACTCCTACATGGACTACTTTTATCTTTAAGGGAAAAGAGAAAAAAGAAATAAACAAGAAAATTATCCGCACAAAATGGATACGGCCGTCAGAATGACTGGTAAAGAGAGAATGTTTAGAGAAGTGCAAAACCAGATGAGAATTCATGAAAGAAAGAGAGAAACACAAGAGTAAAACCCGGCGAGAATTCATGAAAGAAAGAAAGAAACACAAGAGTAAAACCCGGTGAGAATTCATGAAAGAAAGAAAGAGACACAAGAGTAAAACCCAGTGAGAATTCATGAAAGAAAGAAAGAAACACAAGAGCAAAACCCGGTGAGAATTCATGAAAGAAAGAAAGAAACACAAGAGCAAAACCCGGTGAGAATTCAAGAAAAAAAAGAAAGAAACACAAGAGCAAAACCCGGTGAGAATTCATGAAAGAAAGAAAGAAACACAAGAGCAAAACCCGGTGAGAATTCATGAAAGAAAGAAAGAAACACATTCATTATTACCATTAAGCGTCGTGCCAGTAGATGCCGGCCGTCATGCGTCTTCGTTGATCTCGGTCCTTGATATTTTCCATCAGCTCAAGTGATAACTTTTATTGTGTGTCATCGCCTTGGACATCTCTTGATATTTTCCATCAGCTCAAGTGATAACTTTTATTGTGTGCCATCGCCTTGGACGTCTCTTGATATTTTCCATCAGCTCAAGTGATAACTTTTATTGTGTGCCATCGCTTTGGACATCTCTTGATATTTTCCATCAGCACAAGTGATGACTTTTATTGTGCTGTCGCCTTGGAAATCTCTTGATATTTCCCCCTAGCCTTCCTTTGCCTCTCTTCTCATTTTATCTTTCCTGTTGTTGTGATGCTTTCAAGCCCTCCCCTTCTCATTATATGTCCAATGAAAGATGGCCGTCGTTTTCTTATGCATTTAATTAGGTTCCTGTCTGCATTTGCTTGTGTTAGACATCCCCTGTCTGTCATCTGAGCTGTCCATGGTACTCTTAACATTTTTGAAGGAAACCACATCTCTGTTGCCTCTACCTCTAGTAAACTTCGCATGGATCTCTTCATTGTACATGGCTCACACATTGGAATAGATAACACATAAACGAGATATATAAATCATTTTAGAGTATGATACCAAAATACATTACAGAGAGTTGCATAATGCAAGATTTTCATACGATATGTAACCAGATAACTTTGTGACAAAATACGAGAAAAGAGGCTTGGTGAAGTAGAATTTGCATGCTTGATACAAAACAGGTTTGTGAAATTTTGAGAGGTATAACAATGGCTGAATGGAACTAGGGTATAAGACAGGATAGAGAAATGCACAAGAATGGCAAGGTGGAATAGAGGCATAACACTGACAGATGTATATGAATATCAGTGAGGAATAGAGGCATAACACTGACAGATGTATAAGAATGAGAAGGTGGAATACAAGTATGAGGTATTGATATACAGGTGACAGTCTGGAAAATCAGTATGACATAAAGTGAGATATAATAATGGCAAGATGGAACAGAAGTATAACAGAGAAAGAGAGACAGAGAGAAATAAAGAAATTATAGAGGTATTACACAGACATAGATATCAACGTTTTGTTGGAATACAGGTAAGATACATAGAGATATATAGAAGTAATGGTGGAGTGAAGGAATGAGATACAGAGAGATACAAAAGTAATGATGGAATAAAAGTAAGACACAGAGATATAAAAATAACGGTGGATTAAAGGTAAGGCACACAGAGAGATATCAAGTAATGGTGGAAGGAAGGTATGGCAGAGAGAGATATAAAGTAATGGTGGAATGAAGGTATGACAGAGAGATATATAAAGTAATGGTGAAATGAAGGTATGACAGAGCGAGATATAAAATAGTGGTGGAATGAAGGTATGACACAGATATAAAATATATAAAATAAGGGTGGAACAGAGAGAGATATATAAAGTAATGGTGGAACAGAAGTATGACACACACACACACACACACATATATATATATATATATATAAAGTAATGGTGGAACAGAGGTATGACACAGAGAGAGATATATAAAGTAATGACCGAACAGAGGTATGACATTAAAATGGAAAAGATGTTTAATTTAGTTAGGCTGATCACTAACACAAACATGTAACTATTTATACAAATGGTTTGACTGGATTAGAGTAGAACATATCTACTGTAAATAATTAATAATGCTCACTATCCGCTGAACTACTCTTTCGCTCTCTCTTCCTTAACTTTCCCTCGTCATTATTGATTTAGTCACGTGCTACAGACCAAAGACCGTACAAAATGGGGAAACGTTGTTGCCAGCGCTCGTCTACACAGCGCATAATGAATGACTAATATACTGTCAACCTTTTAAGAACATTTTCGTTTACAAAGAACGTAACACATTTTTCTACACATTAAGGTCGCACTGGGTAAAACAGAAACAGCGGTTCTCAAGCTCTCTGAGATCACAGTACGCAGGTGTGGAAATAAATGACACTTTCCTGGCCACACTTGTCCGAGCAAGCAGTAAAAATAAAAGTCTATACTTTTCCTGAAATAATTTTGATATCTTTGAAATATAATTTATATTAATATAAAAATGAAAATATTTCGGCGTGTGGTACAATTTTACAAAAAAAAGATAGAAAGAGAGAGAGAGGAAAGTGGGAAGAAACAAGAACCGATGAAAGAAAGATGAGTGCATGTAAATGAAGATCAGTCAGGAACTGTAAAATATAAAAGATCTTAATGTATCTATTTATATTTGTTGATATTTATTTTGTAATTTCTCAGGGTTATATCTATATGTATTATTTTATACTGTGCACCCAACTTTAACCTTTGTTCAAATGGACCGCTGTCCCAGGGCTCTTACAAGTTATCGTATATGGATATGGGCATGTGACAACCAACTCTGTGACCTGGGCGAGAATCACTATCTTCCTCTTTTTTAGTCACAACCCAACCTTTCAACCGTCTTTTACTCCTATGTCGGGAGCATGGATAATCTTTAGCCTACAGCATGAGAGGCTTCCCTCTTCCCTACTGTTTCCCCAACTTATTCCCCAACCCAGGATCTTATTCTTCGTGGGAGCTCCTCTTGCCTGGGTCCACTACCCTGTGATCGTATAGTGTATGATAAATGGCCTTATCTAAATACTATCCTGTCATTCATCTCCAACAGACAAGATCATAAATCCAGCGACATGCATATACATTCCAACACAAACTATTTATTACGAATTAATGTGTACTCCATAATTGTGCCGACACAGACCATGCATAACCATGTTATACGTTATATTACACATAGTTCTGTGTATTTTACTACTCATCATAAGAGTTGTCTGTCATGGCAACCCACAACAAACTCTTAACATCTCATATAAGAATATGGTTATATCAGGACATATGAAACTTTAAGATTCAAAATGGTATCGCTAATATCCTACATGGTTCTCCCTGTAAGCATATACATGTTACTGAGTAGCCTCACAATAAAAGTACATTACATCAGTTTTTCCTGGCTCAAGGCTCATTTAACATATGTATATATATATATATATATATATATATATATATATATATATATAATCTTCAACGGGATAAATGTTCATAACCTTCAGCAATATAGGTTGTAATTTCTACTACCATTCCTATCCCGGAATATTATTGAATTTCAACTAACCTATTACACTTAGGACTGTGGACACCAAATATTAGGAGACATTACCGGACGTTTACAATAACTGACAATTATGACTCACGAACGAGGCGGCATCGGGCGGCAATCTGAGATCGCAGCTTATGAGACAAACAAACTCATGGCCTTTTAATAATCGAAATGCACATTTTCCATATACAGCAAGGACAAAAAACTTCCTCATATACACTCTTCCCGCCCGAGCCATGTTTTTGTCTGAACGAAAACCGCTAATCTAATGCCAAAAATATAACTCGTCTCCTCGTCTAACTCTCTGATCACGTGATCATAAGCACATTTGCATACATAGCAGTAAGGTGGGACTTGTGAGCAAACCATGTGCTTCGGTTATCGTGACTTGGCCTTGCCACGTAACCGAGCCCTATCGCTCACAGAACTTTGCCTTCCTAACAGCTCTCCTGTAGGCCTCTCAGTTGTATTGAAGCTGCCCTACTGCTGATGCATCCATTTGCAGATTATCAACGATGTCTTCCAGCCACCTTGGTCTTCCTCTCTTTCTTTTTCCCATTATGTATCCTTCCAATACTGTCTTCTTTAAAGTATCATAACGTTTAATGCGTTTAAAATATTTAATTTTTTTTCTTGTTTAATGCTCTTTACTAGACAGACTTCTTCAATATTTAGTTCTTGTAGTATAGATATATTTGTTCTTTTTTGTTTCCATGATATTTAAAGAACTCTTCTGTAGCATTTACATTCAAAGGCATTTATGTTTTTCTTAGCTGTTTTGTTATGCTGAGATGTGAAAGATGCATGCCCTTAAAAAACCTTATTTTGGTAGTTCTGTCTGTTTCTGCTTCTGTAGGTTTTTTGCGTTCTGAAGAGCGACAGATGTCCTCCTATTAATTTCCCTCATTGTATCTCCATTATTAGTTAGTAATGATCCAAGATATTCAAAACTCTCCACCTCTTCCAATTTGTCCTCATTGATACATATTTCAGCTGCCTTGTTTGTTTTGTCAGTTGCCATCAGTTTACTTTTCTCATGAAGGACATAAAAGAAATCAAATATTTCGGAAAAAACCCTTTTCAAAGATCATATCAAAACAACACAACAGATAAAAACATGAAAAATGTATGAAAAACATATAGACTTGTTCTTGTGGCCCCCTCCTTGTTAGAAATACCGGCACTAAATACTTTCCGTTTTATTAATCGTATATCGAGTTATTAGACTTTGGGTCAAGCTGAAACATATTTGTACATTTAGTTGATTGTACAACAGATCCATATCAATGGAAACAAGATTCCGATTTGTGCAACAGATCCATATCAATGGAAACAAGATTCCGAGTACTTAAATGTTACATCGAGCCAATTTTGTTTTATGGACGTGAAGCATGGTCCATGAATAAGAGAGTACAGGGAGAAATGGAGGCCACGGGGATGTGGTTTATAAGAAGGATGTTGAAGGTACCATAGACAGCTAAGAAAACAAACGAAGAAGTCTTAAGAGAGGCTGGAGTTAAAAGGCAATGATCGAAGGCAGACAAGCCAGATTTATAGGACATTTTCTGAGAAGAGGAAAATTGGAATACTCTGTGGCAACTGGAAAAAGTGAGGGAAGAAGAGACAGAGGGAGAGAGAGAGAGAGAGAGAGAGAGAGAGAGAGAGAGAGAGAGAGAGAGAGAGAGAGAGATGTTACTGGATGGGATGTCAGTGTGTGGCTAGGAAGAAAGTCACCGGCGGATCTCATAATCAAGTCTAAAGACCAGGGAATTGTTGAGAGAAAAATGATCGCCTACGCCACGCTGCACAGCACTTGATTGATTGATTGATTGATTGACATTTAATTGAAAGTACGAGAAATGTGTTTTTTAATTTTAAAATGGAACTACTTTATGTAGGGGCTTGGTTGGCCGAGTGATTAAGCTCTCGGTCCACTAACCCGATATTACCGGGCTTAAGTCCCAGCAGTGGGGGACAAAGCCACAACAAAAAGCTGAGGGGTCAACCCAGTCCGTAAAAAAAAGTGGGCAGCAGAGAAAATCTGTGAAGGTAAACTCGGCCAGGTGTGATAATGACCACATCACACTTTCATGCCCCGAAGGTCTTGGAAATAGGAGCCTAACACCATTTCCTCAATATGTCTTAGTGGCAAGGAAACAGTGATTTTACTTGTACCTTTACCTTTGAACTACTTAAATGTAATCCTTATATCTGAAAGCTGTGAACAAAATCTGAGATATTTTTCAATGCCAGGGCGTTTGGAAACGTTCATTGTATCGTTGAAAACGATTATAGTCGTCTGATTTAGGAACATTAAAAGCCATACGGTCGTCCATGAGCCAAAAGGTGAAAACATGAAGATAGTCAGGACTAGGAACCTTCCAGAGGTCACTCCTTGACCTGAAGAAGGAACTTAAGTGTAGTCAACATGACCTGGGAAAGAAAAGTTTGGCCAGACCAAATTACATCACTGTCTTTATGACAGACTTGCCTATCTCTATGACATTCTGGACAAGATCACAGTTGGTCAGGCAAACCTACATCACTGTCTTTATAACATTATGGACAAGACCACCTTCTGGCCACATTCTAATAAGAAGCTACAAGAATTTCAGGAACAAATATGTGATAGAAAATGTCTGTAGATAGATTGGAATTCATTCAAATGTTTCATCTTTTTATGACCAGGTCAGGTGTTACGGGGGGGGGGGGGGGTGGGGGGTGGCATTTGTCATTTTCCCCATGAAAACTACTGTGACAGAAGGGCCTCTTAGTTTTCCATTTGGTTACACCAACTTAACGAGATGTCAGTCTATGTCTCCTGAGTTCGTTTGCTGGTAGCTTGGGTCATATCTCTTCTCATTAAATCTGTTCAGTTCAGACTATACGTAATTTCCTTGTGTTAATTTTGGGACTAGGGAAGAAAGGAGGGTGGAGGCTGGATGAGGGTTGGGGATGTCTTGCCGTGTGTCCATCCTCATATACTCCTTTCAGTGTTGATGAGGCAGACTTCTCCATAGGGCTTGGCGATTAGTTTATATCCCGTCTGTTCCTCCTATGTTGTCTGTGAGCGGTAAAGGGATCCACCGTCGGCTTGCTTGGGCAGTCGTGGTTTAAGGGGAAAATTTAACCCAGGTGTGTCCCAGTAAATGGGAAGGGGGCGGGCGAAAGGTGAATAAATAGGTATTAATAATACACAGGACCACAATGATCTATTTCTGGGATTTAATATGAAAATCATATATATTAGATTAGAGGCTCTCAGAGCAGGAGTATCAACAATCTCATACGGCAATGTTTCTCAACGTACGGTGTACGCCCCACAAGGAGGAAATACGATTATTTTTTTTTTGGGGGGGGGAATTATACTATAATTATATTATACTTGCTCAGACTACAATACTGGTTGGGGGGGGGGGGAAGGTAGGCATCAAAATCTTTGAGGCGCTGAGGTGGGGCATGATCCAAAAAAAAAGGCTGGGAAACACTGTCCTAGGGGTATGGGATCCAGATGAAAGTCTGGCAAATTAATAATCTATGGGGCGTTCTTAGCATGCCAAAATTCCATCCATGATGGCAACACTTGGCAGCAGAAGGCAATAACAGCAGAAACATGCCACAGGAATGTGTAGCAATTATGTCAGCAAAGCAAATATGATATTCCGGACCGCTACAGGTAATTAGGTCACGAGGTAAACCAAAACTGAGACTCAAAGACATTTATGAAGCGTCCATAAACGATTTTTCCTTCTTTACCTGCCGCAAAGATGAAGGAAGAGCTGGCGCAGGGACATAACAAATGGATAATGCAAAGGTTGTTAACTCATTTGAGAAAGAAATTATGGAAAAAAATTAAATTTCCAAGTGCAGAAAAACTGAACTTTGCTGCGTACACAAGGTTTCTTTAAAGTGCATTTAGCTGTAACTAATATTTATGTTACAGACTGACTGATTGATCTTTATTTCAAAAGGGTTAAGAATTGGGCACGCAGGCCCGTTTGACATTCTGCCCTTTATCATACATCTTTCATTCTATTCCACACTTTCTACAAATATGCTGTTCATGTAACAAACATAATTAACATTGAAGCTGAGAGACATAAAATAAAACATTTACGTTTGGCTCTTATCCATTCACTCAGTACAGAAGTAACTACATACATTATAAATGACTATCTACTGAACAAAAATTAAAACAAGAAATTAAACCCTTTTGAAAACAAATGCCTCATGAAAATACTCGGTATAAAGTGAAACCAATTCAAGAACAATGCAGAGATAAGACAGATGAGCAAACAACAACCTGCCTCATGGGTGATCAGAAAAAAAGAAGATGAACATATATCGGTCACGTGCTGAGAAGAAACAATCAGAGAATCCCAAAACAAGTTATGAAGTGGAACACAAAAGGCCGAAGAAAAGAGGTCGACAACATGAAACTATAAAGAAGACATTATTAAGAGAGGCCAGTTCAGTGGGCATAACATCCCTTGATGAGATTTAAAAACTCGCCGAGGATAGGAAATCTTGATGAACTACCATGCGGGCCCTATGTGACGTGTAGCGGCACGGGAAGGATGTAAAATGTAAGAAGAAGAATAGTTATGATGGTAGATGGTAGAGAAGATGATATTTGACATATGGCACAAACACAATCAGCCGTTATCTCAAGGGGGAAAAATGGTCTTACTAAGACGATGATACAATGTTTATATGGCGTTTTTATAAGAGATCATTCTCGAAAAGGAAAAGAAATAAAGGACAGTCAAATCAATTTTGTTTTGGTGCTTTCAATGTCAGCATTTAAGATAAAGTTAAGTAATGGTTGCTGAGATAGATAGATAGATAGATAGATAGATAGATAGATAGCTAGATAGATAGATAGATAGATTAATAGATAGATAGATAGATAGATGGATAGATAGATAGATTAATAGATAGATAGATAGATAGATAGATAGATAGATAGATAGAGAGAGAGAGAGGGGGGAGAATGAGAGTGGGAGATATCGTATGTGTGTGAGTATATAAGAGAGAGTAAGTGTCATGTGTGTGGGAGAGAGAGTAAGTGTCACGTGTGTGGGAGAGAGAGTGAGTGTCATGTGTGTGGGAGAGAGAGTAAGTGTCATGTGTGTGGGAGAGAGAGTAAGTGTCATGTGTATGGGAGAGAAAGTGTCATGTGTGTGGGAGAGAGAGTAAGTGTCATGTGTATGGGAGAGAAAGTGTCATGTGTGTGGGAGAGAGAGTGTGCGTATAAAGAGAGTGTATGAGAGAAAATGTGTGTGTGAGAGAGAGAGAGAGACAGAGGAGAAAGTATATGTATGAGAGAGAAAGAGAGAGAAAATGAGAGACAGAGGGTGTGTGTGACAGAATATAAGAGAGTGTGTGAGACTGAATATGAGAGAGAGAATGCGTTTGAGCAAGAGTGTATGTCAGTGTGTGTGTGAGTGTATGTGGGAGAATATGTGAGAATGTGTGTGTGTGTGTGTGAGAGAGAGAGAGAGAGAGGAAAAGAAGAAATACACAGCTCTGTGATAAAAATAACTAAAAATGGAAAGAATAGCCAGAAACAAAAGGCAGAAAAAAAACCGCCAAAAAATTTGCACATTTTTTGATTCTAACTAGAATCCAGGTTGCTAATATTCTAGTGAACAAACAAAGCCAGTCAAGCCACGTGCTGGCATCTGGAAACTCTGAGAGATATATAAAAGTTGGAAGAACGAACAGGAAACAAAACCTTCTAGAAGGAAAGCAGTTAATGCGCTCTTTCATTTGCCATATCTAACGAAGATGAAAGTTGTGCACGCGTGACATGGCTAAAATCAAGCGGAAAGAAACTGGCAGTTGTTTGAAAGACAATAAAAATTCTGATGCAGATTAGGAAGATTGTGCACGAGAGAGAAGGGAAAAAAAAAGATTTTGTAGAAACCCGAAAAGAACGGAGACCTTGTGGGGTCTCTATTTCCACCACTGGCACTATTTTAGGAACCGCAGTGGGCATGTGTTCTAACGCTTTGGTATATTTTGGGAGAAAGTGGAGGGATATCTTACTTAGGCCATTGGTACTACATTGTATGATTTGAAAGATATATGGTCTAGGTTAAGAGTCGGCAAACTGCGGCCCGCGAGCAGAGTCACACCAATTATAGTCATTATTAGACAATATTATGTAAGTGAAGTATCTATTATTCATAGTGTTATAATATTTATTGTATAAACATAAGTGGCATCTGGTCTCTTTGTAGGAAAAAGCTGTGACGACTGAGTCACTCCTGTTAAAAATGATTATGTCCCTTTTTGACTTTCATGCTCTTGATAGGAAGGTTGTCGACCCCTGACATAGATGTATATGGAGACGCCCTGGAAGATACAAGTCCTAGAACATTGACAGTACATTAGAAGTCTGTGGAGGGATAACAAACCAAGACTATTGTACTTATATCTTATATCTTACATCCTTCCCGTGCCGTTAAACGTCACATAGGGCTCGCAAAGTAGTTCGCCAATTTTTCCTGTCTTCGGCGAGTCTTTCAACCTCATCAAGGGATTTTATGCCTATTAATTTGGCCTCTCTTAACAATGTCCTCTTCAGAGTTTCACGCGGTCTGCCTCTTTTTCTTTGGCCTGTTGTGTTCCACTTGATAGCTTGTTTTGGGATTCTCTGATCATTTCTTCTCATTTCTTCTCAAGTGACCAACATATGTCCATCTCCTTTTCCTGATCACCCATGAGACTGGTTGTTGTTCAGTCATCTGTCTTATCTCTGCATTGTTCTTAAATTCGTTCAACGTGATGCCGAGTATTTTCCTTAGCCATTTGTTTTCAAAAGAGTCTAATTTCTTGTCTATTTCTTTAGTTGTTTTCCAGCTTTCGCATGCATAAATGAGGGTGGATATTACATTTGAATTAAATAGTCTTAACTTGGTTTTTGTGCTTATAACTTTTGAATTCGATATGTTCTCAAGATTCTTGAAGATCGATGCTGCTTTTGCAATTATGATTCTAACTTCCTTTCTGGTGTCACCATCCTGGTCTATGTAACTGCCAAGGTATGCAAATTGATTGACTTCTTCAATATCTGTCCCTTCTATGTGTATTTTTCCATTTTGATTAAGGGGAATTTTCATTATTTTTATTTTGTCCTATTTCGCTAGCCAGTGAAGACAGGCTATCTGTTTTTTCTTGCATGAAATTCACATTGTTACTGATAAGAGTTATGTCATCAGCAAAATCAAGATCTTCTAGTTGGGTCCCATGTACCCAGTCAATACCTGTGTTACCTGTGCAGCATTTTTTCATTATGAAGTCTATTGTAAAAAGACTATTGTACAATACTGGGTAAACTAGTCAGACTTTTTGTCGCTTTATATACAAGGACTAACAATTCAGAATAATCATTTTTTTTTCTTTAAAGGGTCATACCAAAACAATCTCGGTGAGATTTGAATGGAAAGGACAATCTTTGTAAGGTCATAATGACCATCGCCTGCAAGGATTAACTGCAGGATTATTTCAGCAGAGTCTGAGTGATCATCACTTGCAAGGATTAATTGAAGGACAGCCTCAGTAAGATCTGAATGACCACCGCTTACGAAGATTAAATGCAGGACCATCTCAACAAAGCCTGAGTGATTATCACCTTTTCACAAAAAAAGATTGCAAGACAGTCTTCACTTATTGAAACAAGACTGCAATGTGACATTTCGACTCTATAATATTTTTTAGTCATCATCATCATCATCATCATCATCATCATCATCATCATCATCATCATCATCATCATCATCATCATCATCATCAAAAAAGCAACAAACAAAGGAAAAAAAGAATAGAGAACACAGGATATGAATAAAGACAGGCAAGTAAAATGAAAGAGACTAACTTATCTGTTCATATCTCAAAAACATACAGCAAATATAAGACGAGGAACGAAGATACAACATGTTATTATTCTATATCAAGTTTGCTTTATACATTTCACGTTTATGAATAATTTTATTAATTCATTAAACATACTGTGAAATGCGTGCGAATGCTTCTTATATAGAACGTTTAGTATAAAGGATCTTTCAGTATGAGAGAAAAATATAGATGAAAACAATGTTTATTTAAATATAGATTTTTTTTCACTGAATATTTGCTTAAGTCAACCGTGACCTGAATGGCTGAGTGGCTAGAAGCTCGGTCCACTAATCAAGGCCAAATAGTGGAGATTTTTTTCCGAAACCACCACACTAGAAAGGTTCCGAGGTCCACCCAGCCTCTAAAAATGGGTATCAGAAAAATCTGGGAAGTTAGATGCAGCGAACAGTGACACAACCACATCACACTTTCATGTGGCCATGGTCTGGGAAATATGGATCCTCATTATGCCTTTATGGTGTGGAAAAGGGGATTTTTTTTAACCTTAGAATCAGTATCAGAACTACAAACAGTTACTGTCTACATGGCATTTACACATTGCTTGATTTGTATTACATATAAAAAACAGAGGCCAAATTAACAGACATAAAATCCCTTGATGAGGTTGAAAGACTCGCCGAAGACAGGAAAAATTGGCGAACTACTTTGCGAGCCCTATGTGACGTTTAACGGCATGGGAAGGATATAAGATAAAAACAGGGAAACATATTTTATATATTAATCTGTTTGTATCACATGGATAGATACGAGATTTTATTCTTCTATCATATTTTCATACTCGCCTATGTTTTTTTTAAAAACTTAATTGTGTATTCTATATAACAATTGGACAATCTACTTTCTAAATTCGCTGATATGATTTATATTATATAAAAAAGATACTGCAATTTGCCGAAAAGCACCCAGATATGGGCACCGAAACGAGATGTTCAGCTAATTAATTTCAGATTTAGTACTAAAAAAGGGAAGCCTTTGAGAGCGACCATTGTGCCAACGTGTAACGCCGTTAGTTCGATAGAGGGTACAGCCATGGCTCTCTGCAGTACTTAATCATGATTCTTACGTCTCCCCCGCTGATGTCTGGGTCTACTTGACTAAGATTCTGTCTAATTTCGACGGAATTCGACTGTTTGATATTCATAACAGTCTTAACCGGGCCAATTTAGTGCCAGAGAAAGGGCCCAAATTGGACTAGGGATAGCTTATACAGCGTCCAAGGGGGGTTAATTGGAGGACTGGAATAGTTGTGGAAGGGGAAGCGACCGAGGAAATGAAAAATTCTAATTGACAACGAAAAAAATGGAAAAGGAAGACACATACTGAAGAAAATGTATTCTGCGTTATGACTACACAGAATTGAATATTACGATAGGCTGTGATTAACACAGAAATATTGATTATTTTACAAGTTTTAAATGAACATAGAGATGAGTATAGATGAGTATAATTTACAATTTAATTAGGAAAATCATTACTACACTCCAAATGAACATATGCAATATATATATATATATATATATTCTTCAGCTTTCCGAGCCATTAACGCTCATTGCTTGAGATAAAGTTCGCCTCCATTTCTCTCTATTCCTAATCTTCTTTCTCCAGTTGATGACATCAATATCGTTTATATCCTCTTCTATGTTGTATTTCAATCTCTATATTGGTCTACCCCTTGATCTGCTCCGTAACACTTCTCTTTTTTTATGGAGATGGGGTCGCTGACCCCAAGCTCCAACCCCCAAACTGGAGGACTAGGGTGTATATATATATCATCATCAGGTGCCGTACCGACTGGAGTTGGCTATTATGCTTCTCCAGAGTACACGATCCTTCATGCAGGCCATCAACTCAGTTGGTATCCTCTCACACCATCCCGTCAGACTGTCCAGTATCATTTATCTTGGTCTTCCTTTTCCTCTTCTTCCTTCTAATTTTCCTGTTTTTATAATATTTTCAATGTCCCCTCTTCTCATTGCATGTCCTATGAAAGTACATTGTCTCTCTATTAATTTTTTTGACAAGACTTTTTGTCTCTCCATCTCTTCTCACACATTCTTCATTAGTTATTTTTGATGTCCAGGGAATTCGCAACATTCTTGTAATAAACCACATTTCTGCTGCTTCCAATGATTTTTATGCAGACCTGCCTATTGTCCATGATTCACTTCATTATAACAAGATAGGTTCAATATAGCATTTTAGGACTCGTTTTCTAACATTCATTAATAAGGATATGTTGCATAATATGTTTCTTATTCTCTGAAATGCAGTCTTTGCTTGGCCTATTATGTTCCTAATTTCTGTTCTGCATTTCCCATCTGAAGTTATTACTGCTCCAAGGTATTTGAATTTGAATTAATATATATCTATACATATATATATATATATATATATTACTTCTCTCTCTCACTTTCTCTCACTGTCACATGCCCAGACAAAGTCACGTGTTCACTTACGGCCGACTTAAGTTATGACCGCTGGCACTTTACGGCCAAGGTACTTTCGAGCCGTTGAATGTATGGTTCATTCTGTGATTACTTTACAAAACATAGGTTTATTTTACATACACTATAAACTCACCACAAGACAAGAGAAGGAAGTAAGCAACCACAGTGCATAATCATTTGGTGAGTACAGAATGAGTACGCACTGTGAGACAATATACTTTCGTATGACATGCAATGAGAAGAGGGGGCATTGAAAATATTATAACAACAGGAAAAACAGAAGGAAGAAGATCAAGAGGAAGACCAAGAGAAATGATACTGGACAGTCTGACGGGATGGTGTGAGAGGAGATCACCAACTGAGCTGATGGCCTGCATGAAGGATCGTGTACTCTGGAGAAGCATAATAGCCAACGCCAGTCGGCACGGCACCTGATGATGATGATGATGATAAGAATTTATGTATGTGAGTACTATACTGTATTTGTATGTGCATTTATGTGTGTCATTGAAAACTTATTACATTCTGGTTATTTAATACCCTGTAATTCATATTTTGTGATTAATTTTCACGCGGTCTGTTATTATTTTCTCAGCGCTGGTTAGAAACACGCAGTTCACAAAACTTTATCTTTTGGTTTTTATAGATGTATACGAAGCATATTAAACGTCATGATAATTTAGAGAAGACCGTCTTGGAAGGGTACATACTGGGAAAAATAAAGAGAGGAAGACCAAGGCGAAGATGGCTGCAAGACATCGTTGACGATCTGCGAATGAACGCATCAGTAGCAGGGCATCTTGCTTTCAACCGAGAGGCCTACAGGAGAGCTGTTAGGGAGGCAAAGTTCCACAAGGGATGTGCAAAAATGACTGCCCGAAGCATATGGATGATGTTCTTTCCAAACTAGAGAGTTTATTTGTTCCGTTACTTGTTCTGGAGACAAGAAGCAGAAAAAAGGCATTGCGCTATATTAAGATAAAAAATGACTATTTTATAAAAAGAAAAAAAAAAGACTCGGAAGAATAAAACAAGAGAAGATAGAAAAGAAAACAGAATTAAAAGATATTAAAATAAGTAAAACAAAAAGTAATAATCGCATATTATGAAAATTAGAGAAAGTAAACTGAACTTACTAATAGTATGAACGATACACGCTTAGATCGAGGGGTGTACGACCTTGACCGAAGCGTCATCATCCACGTGATTTGATAGTATGTTTCCGTTTGGGGGAATTACATATATATATAGGCTTGCATCAGTTTAGATAGAGGCAATGAACGGGCAGTCTCTTGTTTTGTTGTGTTTATGGGTGTGTTGTAAATTCCAGTGTGTAATGGTGGTCGTTATTTATATTCTTCCCGTGCCCACCTCATGTGGTGTAGATTATATTGTTGTGCAGTAACCTGTGACGGAGGGTTCGTGTCATTCGGTGTAAGAAGATAAATTGTGTCTGATTTCATTGTGACTGTGCTGATTGGATTGGTAACATATATGCTGTTGTATTATGCATTTTCGTGTAGACTGACCTCGTGTTTGCATCAATACAGATGCCGCTGATGTAGATAACGGCAACAATGGCAGCGGAGTTGAAAGTGCAGTGACACATATAGTCCTGGTGGATGCCACAAGTATGGCCCAGTCAGCTTAGGATCCCAGATACATAGAGTAACAATGTAAATATTGCAGACCTGAGAAGTTTCATTATTAACTGATATTATGCTTGACTTAATTTGCATTTTCATTGATTGTTCCTCACATTGTTTTGCCTTTATTGATGAATAATGTCTCAATGTCAGGTTGATTGTCAGTGCCAGTTGTTTGTGCTTGTTGGGTTCATTGTGAGATTAAAACCGTTGTATTATTGAATTCAGACTTGGTGACTTGTACTGCATGTTAGAGAATGTTGACTGAATGCTTAAGGATTTAGGCAAAAATTATCTTACACTATACCAAGGCGGGGAGAACCTAGGTTAGCGGTCATGATATGGGAGCTAGACTGGCCTGGAGTACGGCAGTACGTTGCCAAAGACTGTTGGTCTGTAACCATCTTGAGAAAATATTCCTCCCATTAATTATAAACGTAAACTTTCACCACAAAGTTTTACAATAGACTGATTAAGGGGAAGATGTGAATGCAATATTTCCAGCCGGAGAAATGAATATACATGTAATAATGTGAGTGGAGAACTCGATTTTGGTAATATGGTAGTCATCGTAGATTTAAACGACAGATTTTGAATTTGTGTGTGTGTGTGTGTGTGTGTGTGTGTGTGATTTTGTCTGGAAAATTAAATTCTACCAGGTCAAATTTTGTTCGAGTCAAGTGTGGTCTTGAGTGCATTTAAAATAAATACAAAGGCGAGTCAAAAAGTAACAACATATAAGACAAAGCAAATCAAGGGTTATAACCATTGAAAAATATATGAAATGATTCGAGGGTAAGTCAAAAAGTCTTTTCATATTTTATTTTCAATCGTTACGTCCCTTAATTTGTCGTTGCCACTTAACTCGCAGGTGTGGACTTTTGCATCCCTCAGTGGCACTGAAGCGTGTCACAGATTTTCTCCCAGACATGGCAGTCACGATTTACTGTTTTCCAGCAAACATTAAATGATTAATTGATCTCAAGAGGTGGAGCCACTCCAGTCAGGTCATTTCTATTTCTGCTCTATAAATATACGTTTTCAGCACATATCATTACTCGCTCGATTTACTAATCACGTGGTATCGGGTTCAGTCCCATGAGTGAGACTTTTTTTTCTGATACACACCAAAAAGACCCCGGGATTCACTCAGGCTCTAAAAATAGGTACCAGAGAAATCTGGGAAGGTAAAGCGGCCAGGCGTGACACTGACTACATCGCACTTTCAAGTGCCGAAGGTCATGGAAAATACGACCATATTCCCCAATATGCCATAATGCATGGAGACAGGAATTTTACCGTTACCTCGTACATATCATTATTAACAAATATTCACTGGCGAAAATATGTAGCTTTCTAATTATTTTAATGTCCTGCAAAATGTCCACAAGGGAAAAACTGTCTCGACCAGATCTTTACTCTAAGAAAAATACTTGAAGAACATATTGAAAAGCAAAAAGCATTAATCCTGAAATTTATAGACGTTAAAAGGCATTTTATAGCATACACAAAGTTTCATTGTGGAGAATGTTAAGACTATATGGAATACTATCTAAGATTGTCAACAACATTAGAGATCTCTACAACGGATATGTCTGTGCAGTCAAGACAGAAGAAGGAATAAGAGAATGGTTCCAGACTGAAACAGGCGTAAAACAATGATGTATATTACCTCCCTTGCTTTTTGGAATTGCCATAGACTTGATACTGAAAAAATAATGCACAGGTAAAACGGGCATTGACTGGGTATATGGGGCACAACTGGAAGATCTTGATTTTGCAGATGACATAAGTCTTATCAGTAACAATATGAAATAATGCAAGAAAAAAACAGATACACTGTCTTCAGTGGCTAGCCTCTCATACCACGACTTGCCAGGCACGGAATTCTGTTCTAAAAGAGCGTATTCTAAACATAATTTGTTAGATCTCGTATCTTGTTAGAAATTATCTTAGTAAATATGCTAGAATCGAATGTCAGAAGAACTCAGCTGAAAATGTATTTGTGTGTGGGTGTGTGTGTGGGCTATCTTGTTAGATCAGTTACCTCTTATGTAGTTCATTATCCTATATTTGTGAATGTAATATTGTCATCTTGCATTTTTAGGTTGCTTTTCTCATATAATCTGTATACTTATATTTCACATAGTTTCATCTTGAATCCTTTTATATACATACATACATACATACATACATACATACATACATACATACATACATACATACATACACATATACATACATACATACATACATATATATAGATAGATAATAGATAGATAGATATATACATAATACATACATACATACATACATACATACATACATATATATATATACATATATACATACATGTGTGTGTGCATATAATATTCATGTAATTTTGTATACCTTAATAAATCGAGAGTGTGGGAAGCATGAAAGATGGAGAGATAAAGGGCAGAATTTAAGATGGGGTTGAGCGCCAAATTTTTCAACCTTTTAAAATAAAGACCATTCTTTCATTCATTCTAGTAAAATAGGACTTGAAATTAACAAGGAAAAAAGAAACAGAAATAATGAAACGTCTCATTAATCACGAATGAAAATTATACGTAGAAGGAACAGCTGTTGAAGATATAAACCAATTTGCATATCTCGGCAGTTACATAGACCAGAATCTTATCTTATATCTTATATCCTTCCCGTGCCGTTAGACGTCACATAGGGCTCGCAAAGTAGTTCGCCAATTTTTCCTGTCTTCGGCGAGTCTTTCAACCTCAACAAAGGATTTTATGCCTGTTAACTATAGACCAGAATGGTGACACCAAAAAAAGAAGTTAGATTTAGAATTGCAAAAGCAGCATTGACCTTCAATTTAATTAGATGGAGCAAAAACAATGGCATGATTATAAACACCGATAAAACAAAATCAATGCTCATAACAACAAGACAGAAACTACAAAACGCAACAAAAACAACACTTCGAATCAGCTTGGAAACATCACAGATAGAAAACGTTAGCGAGCACAAAACACTAGGTATTATTATTGACCAATATCTGACCTGGAACTCTCATGCGCAAGGTCTAACAAAACTAATCGCACAAAAGGTATACCAGTTAGCCAAAATTAAGCTCTTCATCGATCAAGACACAAGGAAGACATACAACATATCATATATACAAACACATTTAGACTATTGCTCAACAGTCTGGGATGGCTGCTTAGTGTCAAAGAGGCTTTGCTCACTCCAAAAGCGAGCAGTAAAGCTTACTAGTGACAAAGATCAAGCACAACTAACAAGCACAAACGTATCAAAATACTGCCTCTTAAGAACAGGTTCCTCTTCAACAAAGCCAAGTTAGTACATCAAATTCTTTCACGGCATGCCCCGCCTTATCTATGGAACCTGTTTAAATTTAGCCCAAAGTGCAGCCAACGCTTAAACAACATATGTCTTCCAAAACCTAGACTTAATCTTTACAAGAAAAACTTTAGTTATTCTGCTGCTCATCTTTGGAATACCCTCCCAACCTGTATAAACAATATAAATTATACTCCTTCCGACAACTACAAGCTTTCCCAATATCTATTTGATGTCGACTACATGCCTCCGTGAATCATAAATTTAAAAGCTATCTTAAATTGCTCTTACAGACACCGAATACAGTTAATTGTTTATTCTGAATAGTCCCGAAATTGTTGTTTATTAGATAGTCATTTATATATATATATATATATATATATATATATATATATATATATATTACTGTACTGAGTGAATGTTTAAGAGCGAAACGTAAATGTTATATTTTACTTTATGTCTTTCAGCTTCAATGTTAATTATGTTTGTTACATGAACAGCATATTTGTAGAATATCTGGAATGGAGTGAAAGATGTATAAAAAGGGCAGGATGTCAGACGGGCTTGCGTGGCCAATTCTTAACCCTTTTGAAATAAAGATCAATTAATCAAGAATCTTGAGAACATACGGTACTAAGCACAAAAACCAAGTTAAGATTACTCAATTCAAATGTAATATCCACCCTCATTTATCATGCGAAAGCTGGAAAACAACTAAAGAAATGGACGAGAAATTAGACTCTTTGAAAGCAAATGCTTATGGAAAATAGTCGGTATAAAGTGGAACGAATTCAAGAGCAACGCAGAGATAAGACAGATGAGTGAACAACAACCTGTTTCATGGGTGATCAGAAAAAGAAGATGGACATATGTCGGACATGTGATGAGAAAAAATAATCAGAGAACACCAAAACAAGCTGTCAAGTGGAACACAACAGGCCGAAGAAAAAGAGGTCGATCACGTGAAACTCTAAAGAGGACACTGTTAAGAAAGGCCAGTTTAGTAGGCGTAGCATCCCTTGATGAGGTAGAAAAGCTTGCTGAAAACAGAAAAACTTGGCGAACTACCATGCGAGCCTTATGTGACGAATAACGACGCAGGAAAAATGTAAGATATAAGAAAATGTCGACAGATACATAATTTTGTAACACTGTGTCACATACGGCAACATAGAATACGTACATAGATACATACATACATACATACATACATACATACACCCATACATACATACATACATACATACATACATACATACATACATACAGTGAAATCTTACAGAGCGAAGACGAATATATGTATAAAGCGAACGAAACAAAGAGATACAATCAGTCAGTCTTTTGCATGGCCCTTGCGGAACTTTGCCTCCATTACAGCTCTCTTGTAGGCGTCTTGGTTGTAAGCAAGATGCACTGCTGCTGATGCGTCCATTCGCAGATCATCAACGATAAAGAGCATACAAGAATGAAAAAAAAGTGTACCCATGGCACAATACATCAAACAAGAATACAAGGTTAGTTAAAACAAAAAGAAAGGACACAGAGTCATGTTGCAAGAGCCATAAATAACAACGAACCGGAGAAATCGCTTGCATGGAACGCGACAATATATGCAGATTCAGATGCAAATAAGCCAATTGACGTGCGCGAGTTATGTCTACCTCTTCGTCACCGATTATCCATTTCTTGTTCTGTTTCTCCCGTCTTCTACGTTTTCTTGCTGTTCTCATTTTTCTCTTCTTATATCTTGTTATATATGTTTTCCCCCTTTCATTTCTAGTGATTAAGAATCGGGGATCTTCCATCTTATTTCTGTCAATATCGATGAAAAATTTCATCACCTCTCTCTCTCTCTCACTCCCCGGGGGGGGGGGGGGGTAGCTCTGTATTTATTCCATCCCTGTATTCTTTATACCCATCTCTCCATCTTTACATCCTCCTGCCATCACCGGATTCGACCGCTTTCCCGCGGCCTCTCATCCTTTCCTGAGAAGAATTTCTTTAATCCTAGTTCCATCAACCGTTATTGCTTCACAGAACTTGCCCTTCCTGTCCTTGTTTGCAAATCAGTTTCCATTTATAGGCTATAATTTCTCCAGACCTCTCTCCGGGATATCTTTTCTGAGTCTGTTGGGGCCCTTCCCGAGGTGGCCAACGGATTTTGCATGGCGTGCAGCCTTTAGCTCGGTTAGATTTGACAAACACCAGGAGCCATTTCCAATTATCAAATTGCAGAGGTCAGTGATGATCTTGAAAGTTGAAGCCTTTTTTTTTCTCTTTTCTTTCTCTTTTTTCGTCATTTTACATATGTATTTTTTTCTTTCTCTTTTTTTTTTGTCATGATTTTACATGTCGTTTTTCTTTCTCTTTTTTTTGTCATGATTTTACATGTCGTTTTTCTTTCTCTTTTTTTTTGTCATGATTTTACATGTATTTTTTCTTTCTCTTTTTTTTGTCATGATTTTACATGTCGTTTTTCTTTCTCTTTTTTTGTCATGATTTTACATGTCGTTTTTCTTTCTCTTTTTTTTTGTCATGATTTTACATGTATTTTTTCTTTCTCTTTTTTTTTGTCATGATTTTACATGTCGTTTTTCTTTCTCTTTTTTTTGTCATGATTTTACATGTCGTTTTTCTTTCTCTTTTTTTTTGTCATGATTTTACATGTATTTTTTCTTTCTCTTTTTTTTGTCATGATTTTACATGTCGTTTTTCTTTCTCTTTTTTTTGTCATGATTTTACATGTCGTTTTTCTTTCTCTTTTTTTGTCATGATTTTACATGTCGTTTTTCTTTCTCTTTTTTTTGTCATGATTTTACATGTCGTTTTTCTTTCTCTTTTTTTGTCATGATTTTACATGTCGTTTTTCTTTCTCTTTTTTTTGTCATGATTTTATATGTCGTTTTTCTTTCTCTTTTTTAAGTCATGATTTTACATGTCGTTTTTCTTTCTCTTTTTTTGTCATGATTTTACATGTCGTTTTTCTTTCTCTTTTTTTTATCATGATTTTACATGTCGTTTTTCTTTCTCTTTTTTTTGTCATGATTTTACATGTCGTTTTTCTTTCTCTTTTTTTTTGTCATGATTTTACATGTCGTTTTTCTTTCTCTTTTTTCCCCTATGGTTTTACATGTATTTTTTCTTTCTCTTTTTTCGCAATTTTACATGTTTTTTTCTCTTTTTTTGTGATTTTATATATGTCTTTTTTCCTGTTTTTTTGTCTTTCTTTTCTTTCTTTTTTTCCCCTGTTTTTCGTCTTGCTTGGTCTCAGAACCTGGTCTAGGGTGACGGCCAATTTCGGAAATTTGTGCACTAGAGTAGGAATTTTTTAAAATGCTATTTTAGACGGTTACACGCATACTCTAGACCACCGGAGTTAACACTTATCTTAAGCTCAGTGTCACATTTAGTTATCATTGAAGGAAGATTATGTAGATGAATTTAGAATAGTTTGCAAAGAAGGCTGGGATCAGCTGAAATATGCTTCGTAAGAAGAAAACTGAAAGCATCGTGGAACGCGAGAAAATGGAACGAGGAAGTTCTGAAAGAGGCCCCAAGAAACAAGGAAAATTACAAAACGACAATCTAAATTTGTCCATGTTTGGAGGAGAGGCGGGTTAGAGTAGCTAATGGAAGGTAGAAGAGACAGAGGAAGACAGAGAGAAAAGATGTTTTGATGGTTTGGCATAGTGGCGGGGGAAGCGCTAAATGATAAGCCTGGTGAGATATGCGCAAGGGGTAGAGGGTTGTGGAAGGACATGATGTCCAACACCTGTCAGTAGGTACCTTGAGATATAGACAGATATAGATAGATAGATGGATAGATATTTAGACGGACAGATTATAAATAGATAGATAGATAGATATTTAGACAGACAGATTATAGATAGATAGATAGATAGATAGATAGATAGATAGATAGATAGATAGATATTTAGGCAGACAGACTATAGATAGATAGATAGATATTTAGACAGACAGATTATAGATAGATAGATAGATATTTAGGCAGACAGATTATAGATAGATAGATAGATATTTAGGCAGACAGATTATAGATAGATAGATATTTAGACAGACAGATTATAGACAGATAGATATTTAGACAGACAGATGATAGATAGATAGATAGATAGATAGATAGATAGATAGATAGACAGACAGACAGATAGACAGATAGATAGATAGATAGATAGATAGATAGATAGATAGATAGATAGATAGATAGATAGATATAGATAGATAGATAGATAGATAGATAGTGTAGACCCTTTTCTCTCGAGAGGGGTCGACGGGGAACAAAGGAGGCAGGGGGGTGGTGATGGCGATGAAGAAACGGAAAGAGGAAGGAGGATGTAGACGATCACATCATAAACGTGATGACGAACCCGTAAAACTATTCTATCTTTGACCGGCAGCCCTCGTCCCCGATTTAATTCGACTAATTAAATTATTTTCCCTCCAAAATGGCACCAAGTATGCGAAACTGAAGAGCGCCTGCTGAGCTGATGAAACGATCCAAGAAAGCCGAACTTTGTGGTCTAGTTTACCCAAGAAGAGTAGCTGCTGGCAGAGATTAGCATGCCAACGAGAAATAGAAAGAAGTTCCTTTTTTCTGTTAATCACCGAAAGGTCATACCCACAGCTTGAGAAAAATATCCGGGAACAGTGGTTCTCAACTTTTTTCACTTACAAGAACTACCCTAGATCTAAGTTGCGGACCCTATGTGATATCGCAATATCGTGAACCCTTCATTGTTTTTACTCAATAGATTTTACATAACATCAAGTCGATAACGCCTGTGGTTGACGGCCTGATAATGTTGTGAGGATCAGTAGATCACAGATTGAGAACCACTGTCTTGGAGGAACCAAAATGTTTCCTAGCGTTCTTGGAGGAGATTATAGAGCTTTTCATCTTCAAACAATTCCATTTTGCCAAAGTGTATACCCTTCACGTTATCCTAACTTGGCAGTCTTTGAAAGGAGTTCAGCATACCTTCCATGATTACAAATGGCCGCGTCATCATTTTTAAAGTCTGCATAGATGAGGTGTACGAATCGCTGTGTCCTGTCCCTCTGATGTTCCTTCTTTCTATCTCTTCAACAGTTTCTACTGAGCTCCTTCTGCCTAACGTTCTGTCACTGTCTTGCGCCTCATATTGCAGGTAGCCAGGGTACTTGGTTGAAGTAAACTTTAGCACTCTCTCATAAGTACTTTCTCTTATTTATAATATGAAATAAAAGCCGCGCTAGTCTGTTCTTCTGAGGTAACTTTAGTTCTCTCTCATAAGTAGTTTTTCTCTTATTTATAATATATATATATATATATATATATATATATATATATATATATATGAATGTGTGTATGTATGTCTTGTCTTGTCTTGTCCTTCCTCATTTACTGCTAGGTGTAGAGGTGAAGTGCAATTGTCTCCCAATGGCTCGCCTACTGGCTTCGTATACTGAGATGGTCATGGACTCTACTATACCATCGGTCCATCGTCTGCATGGGCGGCCCCATCCTCTGACCTTTGTGTGGTCTGTAAAACATTGCTCTCTATGGTACACGTTCTGTTGGTTGTCGTGATACATGACCCAACCATTTTATTTTGCTATTTTTGAATATGGTTCAGAACGGGTTCAACTCCTACTTTATTTCTAATGACATCATTTCTGATTCTGTCCATTCTTGATATTCCAAGAATTCTTCTCAAGAATCTCATTTCAGTCGTTTTAATTTTCCTTTTGTCTTCTGCTGTCAGCGTACATTCTGTGTATATATGTATAACGCTGGAACGCCGGGAGAAATTTCAAAAACACTTGGCACACACATGACTTACAATCTGGACAGTGCACAGAGGTGGTTAGATCACCCCTAGGATATACCCCTATGACCCCTAGGGGTTGGGGTGATATGTAAAAATAATCGAAAATGAACAATATTAGTGTCGAATGTATAGTTTTTGGGGTCGCTGAGATGAATAGTGGCACTCCTGATGCAGTGTAAGTCCAAGTTCAGTCCCAATCGGCATGGGGTCCTAAGGGTGGGTGTGGGATGGGGTGACATATACAAATAATCGAAAACGACCGATATTACTGTCG
The DNA here is from genome assembly GCA_009760885.1 of Achatina immaculata. Classification (NCBI taxonomy): domain Eukaryota; kingdom Metazoa; phylum Mollusca; class Gastropoda; order Stylommatophora; family Achatinidae; genus Lissachatina; species Lissachatina immaculata. The sequence goes on from CM019699.1 coordinate 9,682,509, forward strand.
AATCCATAGTTTTCGGAGTCACCGAGATGAATAGTGGCACTCGCAAGTTCAGCCTCCATCGGCATGGGGTGGGTGAGAAGTGGTGAAAAATAAAATGTCCAAACTGACTGAGATTAGTGTCGAATCCATAGTGTTCGAGGTCGCTAAAGCTGATTGGTGACATCCCTGATGGCAATTAAGCCCATGTTTAGTCGAATAAAAGGAACAGAACCCTGTAGAACCTTCTAGAAAGTTGTGGAAATGAATAGAACATTGTAGAACCTTCTAGAAGATCGTGGAACAGAATAGGCTTCTGTAGACACTTCTAGAAGGCTGTGGAAATGACTAGAACGTTGTAGAACTGTTTAGAAGGTTGTGGAAATGAATAGAACTTTGTTGAATGGGATAATAAATACCCGGGCAACGCCGGGTAATCAGCTAGTATGAAATAAATAAGCGCTAGTCTGTTCTGCTAAAGGCTCGGATAATTTTAACTCTTTTACTCCATAACGACACTGGTAGCACTGATTGATCTTACACGTCTACGCAAATCAATGCTCACAGTGATGTTTAGACAAAGGGTGAATAAAATTAGAGCAGCACTTTTCTAACCCAGCCTATATTTTTAAATTACACAGTAACTTCCTTCCGGTTTTCTTTCAACCAAAATTTCTCATCAACGTTTATTCAGGCACGGCATGGAGATTAATTCAAGAGTGGAGGAGTGACATTTTTTGTTGCCTGGATTAATTAAAGAGTGGAGGAGTGACATTTTTGTTGTCTGGATTAATTCAAGAGTGGAGGAGTTACACTTTTGTTGCCTGGATTAATTCAAGAGTGGAGGAGTTACACTTTTGTTGCCGGGATTAATTCAAGAGTGGAGGAATTACACTTTTGTTACTTGGATTAATTCAAGAGTGGAGGAGTTACACTTTTGTTGCCTGGATTAATTCAAGAGTGGAGGAGTTACACTTTCGTTGCCTGAATTAATTCAAGAGTGGAGGAGTTACTGTTTTGGTGCCTGGATTAATTCAAGAGTGGAGGAATTACACTTTTGTTGCCTGGATTAATTCAAGAGTGGAGGAGTTACACTTTCGTTGCCTGAATTAATTCAAGAGTGGAGGAGTTACAGTTTTGGTGCCTGGATTAATTCAAGAGTGGAGGAGTTACACTTTTGTTGCCGGGATTAATTCAAGAGTGGAGGAGTTACACTTTTGTTGCCTGGCTTTAGTGATAGAACTCATGAACTGAAATACACTAATTTGTTGCTGGCTGACGGTAGTCTTTCTTAAAGCTTGAAGTATTTTTTGGCGTAAACTCGAAGCATTCTTTTCTTGTAAACTCATCAGTTTGTTATAAACTTGAAGTATTTTTTTTTCTGTCAACCTGCAGCATATTTTTCTATGAATATGAAGTATTTAAAAAAAAAGACCAGATGCAGTTTATCTACAAACTCGGAGCATTTTGTCTATAAAACTCGAAGCTTTTTGTCTATATAACTGGGAGCATTTTGTTTATAAAACTCGGAGCTTTTTGTTTACAAAATTCGGAGTATTATGTCCATAAAATCTCAGAGCATTCTACCTAAAAACACAGAGTATTTTGTCTATAAATCCAGATCAATTTATTTACAAACCAGAGCATTTTGTCTACAAACCTGAAGCAGTTTATCAAAAATAAAATCTTGCACTTCATGTTGTATCATTGTCTGACAACCTATCTCATTACTTGTGTTCAGTGTTTCGATTATGTTACTCTTCTGCTGGAGACTAAGGTCACTATGTAGATGACTATTAAGTCACGTAAACAGCAAAAAAAAAACGTACATTATGTATATACCACATGAAAGATTGAGCCTCAAAAAAAGTATACGGATGGCCGAATACAAATACGAATACAAATAGGAAACCGGAGAAAGAAAGGTAGTGATTTATTTGAAATTAGTGCTGACTTCATCTGTGACAGAAATGTGACAAAAATTTAAAATTAAATCAATCTTTCTTAGAAACAGAATATAGTTTGGGACTGTCATATTAGCAGACCTACTTATAAATCAATCTAAAAAGATGCTTATAACTTAAAATTTGTGACATTCTACACCATATAAAATTTGTTAACATTATACACACTACAAAATGTGTTAACATTTTGCACCCTATAAAATTTGTTAACATTTGACACCCTATAAAATTTGTTAACATATTACACCGTATAGCATTTATTTATACGAATTAATCAACTTTTGACTGACAAGCGCATCTTATCTGAGTGGCCCAGCGGTTTATTGCGCTAAGCGATTTCGAAGGAGTGAATGGTTCAGTTCCCAGCGGTGGCGCCCGAGCTATCCAGCTATGAAAGTGCATACCAGACGTCTTCTGGTTCAAGGTAAGGGAAGGTGGCTTGGCTAGGTGCTGACCACCACATCAATCCCTTGGTGTGCAAGCCGTCGGATCAAGGCAAAATATGGGAGACAGATGTTTCTATTTCACGACAATCTTGCGCTTTTTTTTTCGATTGATCAATACACTGCGCATGTTAATGTTTTTAAATATGTGACAAAATGCTGGTACGCCAGTCGGATCTCGGCTGGGTCATCAACGCCAGGCGCACTTTGAGCTACTTCTGATCTCGTTACAACGTCAATAAAGTGTCTCATTATTACGTCGACAAATTCTGAAATTCTCCTGATTTCAACATTCCTGCACAAAAAACTACCCATAAATCATCCTGACATATGCTGCAGTTAATTCGCTCGTTCTGAACATAAATGCTCTCCGTTAGCTACACGTTATACACTCGTGTCTGAACACGTGTTGCATGACGCTTGATTACTTGTCTTAACACGTGTAAGTAGTTTAGGTGTTTGTATAGTTGTTTCGTCCTCTATAATAAGGGTTTTCCTTCATTGCACTCGCATAACCAGCCTGAACCAACATACACGTCGATATGCTATAATTCTAAACCTCAACATTTGTACGTTTTCTTTTCTTAACAAAAAAAAATGAACATTTCTTTTTCAGAAATTCCGAGTAAACAGTGTTGCTTGCTTCACTGCAGAAGAAACTATATGTTACCAAGAACATACTTGTTTAAAAATAAAAAAAATTGTAGAAGACAAAGAATAGTTTAAAGGAGTGATGCATCGAAGGAGTAACACAACAAAGAGGTGACTCATCGAAGGAGTAACACAACAAAGAGGTGACTCATCGAAGGAGTAACACAACAAAGAGGTGACTCATCGAAGGAGTAACACAACAAAGATGTGACTCATCGAAGAAGTAACACAACAAAGAGGTGACTCATCGAAGGAGTAACACAACAGAGAGGTGACTCATCGAAGGAGTAACACAACAAAGAGGTGATTCATCGAAGGAGAAACACAACAAAGAGGTGACTCATCGGAGGAGTAACACAACAAAGAGGTGACTCATCGAAAGAGAAACACAACAGAGAGGTGACTCATCGAAGGAGTAACACAACAAAGAGGTGACTCATCGAAGGGGAAACACAACAAAGGAGTGACATGTCGAAGGAGTAACTTAACAGAGGAATAACATTTGGAAAGAGTAACATAACAAAGAAATATCATATTGGAAGGGTAACATAACAAAGGAGTGACATATGAAAGGAATGATATAACAAAGGAGTGACACGTCAAAGGCGTAATATAACAAAGAAGAGATATATCGAAGTAGTAACATAAGAAATGAGTGGCATATTGAAAGAGTAAAATAACAAAGGTGAGACTTACGAGTAACATAACAAGCAAATGAAAAGAAATAAGAGATTAATTTTTGGAATGACACGAATGTAGTCGTAATGAAGAAGTGTCGGAGTTTTAATTAGGTTTAGGTTTTAAAAAGTTGAACCTGTATATTTTAGAAGAACGCATGTGTCGGGAAGAAGGTTTACTGCAGCGGAAGAGGAAGATCACTCCTTCAATGGTTCTAAGGACTGTTATTGCCGGAGGTGGGGTGGAGGATACGCTCTCCACTCCAATGGCGTGCATCACAAATAGCCTCTGACAATCAAGTCCAGCTCCTGGCCTTCTCGTGGCAGAACTGTTTAAACTGACAGGAGAAGGGGCGAAGGCGAATATCTGGAGCATGAAAACCAGACATTCCGGGTAGATGAGAGTCATGTTTGGTAGCTCATCTACCGCTGCTGGCGAGATTCATCAGCTGCCGTGCGTGGAGTGGGCTCCTCCCGGCCAGTGAAGAAAGGAGCAAATGGGGTTGCCGTGCGGCACCACGTTGAAAAAGGTGAAAGAAAAGAATAAGTGAAGTAAACAGTAGTCAAATCATGGCACCTCTGGGCTGGGGGTCGGCCACGTCCTAAGTGCGCTCATATCGGGCGAAATGCCTGAATTGTCTAAGACACTGCTGGCGAGATTCTTCGGATGTCGTGCGTGGAGTGAAGCTCCTCCCGGCCAAGGAAGAAAATGCAGAAAAGCAATCAGGGTTGCTGTGTGGCGCCGATGTAAAAAGGTAATGGAGCTTCTGAGACTCACCAAGAATACAGGCTCAAGCCGTGTGATACTCTGAACCTCTTGTGATCCTCTCGGGGACCTTGTGTGGTCTTTTGGGGACTACAAGGGGGACCACGGGACCTTTAAAGGATCACAGGGGTAAATTCAGTAGGTTCACAGGGCGTTCTTGGTGGTAGAAGCGAAGAAGAAGACTCCTTCAATATAACATCTATATCATTCATGCGTTTTCCTATTCCGTCAATATAGCATCTATATCGTTCATGCGTTTTCCTATTTCGTCAATATAGCATCTATATCATTCATGCGTTTTCCTATTCCGTCAATATAGCACCTATATCATTCATGCGTTTTCCTATTCCGTCAATATAGCATCTATATCGTTCATGCGTTTTTTTATTCCTTCAACACAGTATTTTATACCACATCACCATTATGTCACTCCTTCAATACAGTATTTATGTCACTCCTTTGATTTGTCACTCTTTCAATGCAGTATTTTACAGTTATGTCACTCCTTCAATACAGTATTTATGTCACTCCTCTGATTTGTCAGTCCTTCAGCATGATATTTATGCCACTCTTTCGCTTTGTCTGTCCTTCAGTATGGTATTTTTGTCACTCTTTCGTATTGTTTTCATTCACGCCTCCAATATAGTATTTTTATCACTTTTTTCGTTATGTCAAGATTTATTTATCACACTTTTGTTATGTCACTCCTTTTATACACACCCAGAAGATGGAATGAAATGAGAACCAAGAAACTATCAGTCTGTTACACAATGCTAAAATACTTGTGTCTCACATCACAGATACAACATTTTGGCCTGTCACACAATGCCAAAATACTTGTGTCTCACATCATAGATGCAACATTTTGGCCTGTAACACAATGCCAAAATACTTGTGTCTCACATCATAGATGCAACATCTTGGCCTGTCACACAATGCCAAAATACTTGTGTCTCACATCATAGATGCAACATCTTGGCCTGTCACACAATGCCAAAATACTTGTGTCTCACATCATAGATGCAACATCTTGGCCTGTCACACAATACCAAAATACTTGTGTCTCACATCATAGATGCAACATCTTGGCCTGTCACACAATGCCAAAATACTTGTGTCTCACATCATAGATGCAACAGCTTGGCCTGTCACACAATGCCAAAATACTTGTGTCTCACATCATAGATGCAACATCTTGGAAACAGATAATTCCCTTCTTCTACAACACTTGACTTCCTCGAAAAAAAATATAAGAAATTTTTATTGCCAGCAAAGCTCTCCCAAAGAAAGGGAGACATCTTTGAACATACATTTTCTCTCTCTTCTGTTTCTCTTTTTAAAGACATTACATTACACAGCGCTCACTCTACAGGCACAGCCGCTGTACCGGGGAAGGGTATAAAGATTGAGAACCTCACGTGAACTAGGTTTTTTTCTCTCTCGCCGATCGATATTCATTTCGACTCGTCTGCTGCATCAAATCAGACTTTCAAGGAGTTTGCATGACCTGACCGGTGGTCGAAAATGCGGGGGTCGAACAATTAAAGATACGCTTTCTCCAGAAAAAAAATTCAGGCTGAGCAGGGGCGTGGGCTGTAGTTCAGGGGTAGGCGAGTGGGCTGTAGTTCAGGGGTAGGCGAGTGGGCTGTAGTTCAGGGGTAGGTGAGTGAGCTGTAATTCAGGGACAAGTGAGAGGGCTGTAGTTCAGGGGTAGGTGAGTGAGCTGTAATTCAGAGACAAGTGAGAGGGCTGTAGTTCAGGGGTAGGTGAGTGAGCTGTAATTCAGGGTAGGAGCGTGGGCTATAGTTTAAGGGTAGGAGCGTGGGCTATAGTTCAGGGTAGGAGCGTGGGCTATAGTTTAAAGGTAGGAGCGTGGGCTATAGTTTAAAGGTAGGAGCGTAGGTTGTAGTTCAGGGTAGGAGCGTGGGCTGTAGTTCTGGAGCAGAAGCGTGGACTGTAGTTCAGGGTAGGAGCGTGGGCTGTAGTTCAGGGTAGGAGCGTAGGTTGTAGTTCAGGGTAGGAGCGTAGGCTGTAGTTCAGGCGCAGGTGCGTAGGTTGTAGTTCAGGGTAGGAGCGTAGGCTATAGTTCAGGCTCAGGTGCGTAGGTTGTAGTTCAGGGTAGGAGCGTGGGCTGTAGTTCAGGGGTAGGTGCGTGGGCTGTAGTTGAGAATGTTTTGCTGGTTCTGAATGACTTCATGTGAAGAACGTGAAATAAGGAAGAACTTGTAGAAAGTTTGGATCGGTAGACTTATTCTTGTAGAGAGTTTGGATCGGTGGACTTATTCTTGTAGAGAGTTTGGATCGGTAGACTTATTCTTGTAGAGAGTTTGGATCGGTGGACGTATTCTTATAGAGAGTTTGGATCGGTAGACTTATTCTTGTAGAGAGTTTGGATCGGTAGATTTATTCTTGTAGAGAGTTTATATCGACAGATTTATTTTTGTAGAGAGTTTGGATCGATAGACTTGTTCTTGTTCCTAGAACAGCCAGCAGAATGTTCTTTGCAGACCATGGGATGACGGTCTTAAAGCTTAAGCAACATACCAGACAGGGGATGGGTCAGGAGACTGCTTTTATAGACTCGGGACGGAGCTAAAAGTTAGGACAAGGTAAAGTACTTGTCTAGCAGGTGATGGGGCTGTGATGTTCCTTGTCCCGTTAGCTGCTGAACCTGCTGCTGGAGAAATGGACATTCTTGATCAGTTATAGTTCTACAGCCCTGACACAAGCCGTCTTTATGTAGCTAACCAGTATACTTCTGGAATGTTCCACTCCCCTCGGGGGGGGGGGGGGGGAGGTATGTATTGGATGAAAATAAAACAGTTAACCAGTAGGATAAAGCGGGGAGGGAGGAGAGGGAGAGAGAAATAGCTTTACACAGGCTTAAAAAAAACTGCTCCCTGAGGCCATGTTTATGTCTGACCCTGAGCTTAATGTGAATCCCTGGCTGCTCCTCCCATTCTTTCACTGACAGTCATATCTACAATGCGAGCCAGTGTACCTCGTCGTGCAAGTAGGTATTCTCCCGGGTTTAAAAAATTATTTTCGCTAGCACTCATTCCATTTTTTTAACACCAGGATCGAGCGAAGCGAGATGGTAGAGGGTCTTGATCTCCACAAATTTCAGGGTTTAAAGAATGGACGCTAACAGTTTCTAGTTCATAACAAATTTCCAGGTTAAAAGAAAGGACGTTAACTGCTCCTAGTTCATAACAAATTTCCAGGTTAAAAGAAAGGACGTTAACTGCTCCTAGTTGGTTCTAAGGACTATAATAGCCGGAGGTGGGATGGGGGATACGCTTTCCACTCCAATTATATGCTTCCAAGGCATGCGTCTCTAATAGCCTCTGACAGTCCAAGTCCAGCTCTTGGCATTCTAGTGGCCGAACTGTTTAAACTGACAGGAGAAGGGGCGAAAGGAGAATATCTGGCGCCTGAAAACCAGACGCTTTCAGGTAGATGAGACTCGATAGTCCTGGTTGGTAGCTCATCTAGGAGAAGGAAAGCTACTGCTTACTGATGGCAAGATTCTTCAGCTGCTGTGCGTGGGGTGAAACTCCTCCCGGCCAATGAAGAAAAATGCGATTAGGGTTGCTGCGTGGCGCCATCGTGGAAAAGGTGATGGAAAGGATTAAGTGAAGTAGCCAGTAGTCTCACGGTCAGGGCTACTCATATAACGGTACCTCAGCTCTAGAGGCCGGACACGTCCTATATACATCCAAACTGGCTCAAATGCTTAAACCGGCTTAACCTATGGGTTAAACTAAGACTCTGCTGGCGAGATTCTTCGGCTGTCGCACGTGGGGTGAAATTCCTCCCGACCAATGAAGAAAAATGCGATTGGAGTTGCTGCGCGGCGCCACTGTGGAAAAGGGGATGGAAAAGATTAAGTGAAGTTTAATAGATATGGCAAGTAGAGCCGCGGTGAGGGCTACTCATACCACGGCACCTCCGCTCTAGAGGCCGGCACGTTCTGTATACACCCATACTGGGGCAATATGGCTAAACCGGCTTAACCCAGGGGTGAAACTCACTAGCGGCGAGGATTCGTCCTCCTGGACAAAAGCCCCATCCTGGTACAACCAGGAAGGGTAGCGGCCACGACCACAAATTGCTGAAGTCGGAGACACTGGACCAGTGCAGTCTAGATAGGCAACCACCTCTTACCCGGCAGGGATATATTATATCCAAATCATTTTAAGGTTTTCCGGTGAGAAAGTCCAACTCTGGACTGGATGGGCAGCCACCTCTCACCGGGCGGGGATATATTCCTATCCAAACCACGTCGAGGTTTTCCGGTGAGAAAGTCCAACTCTAGACTAAACTGGTGCAGCGAAAACCACAGTGTCACGCAATCCCGCTTCTGTCACCCACCGAGAATACAGGCCCAAGCCCCACGATGCTTTGAGCCTCCATCCTATATGAGACTATCGCGAGAACCACAGGAGTAAATTCATTAGGATCAAGGGGCGATCTTCGTGGTAGAAGCGATCGAAGAAGAAGAAAAAGAAGAAGAAGAAGAAGTTCCTAGTTCATAACACATTTCCAGGTTAAAAGAAACGACGTTAACTGCTCCTAGTTCATTCGCTCCTTCCTTTCACTGTACCTGTATGGTACTGAACATGAACAGACAGTCTGTATCAAACTCTCAATTTAATGGCCAGTGAAAGCAAGAGACAGCCCATGTCTATGTGTTGTCTCTTAAATTTAACTCTTTTAACCGCTGAATTAATTTTCATTGTGCGTGAGAGCAAATTATGAGAAGAAATTGTTGTTGAAAGAAAACTGGAAAGAACTTGCTCTATAAGTTAAAAAAATATGGTTGGATTAGAGATGTGATACTTTTCGCTTTGTTTAGACTGCCCAAACATCGCTCTGAGCACTGATTCTTGTAATTGTGCAAGATCTATCAACCCTGGCAGTGCTGATCTAGAGTGAAAGAGTTAATGATAACTGTGTCTTATTTTACCAACTTTCATCGAAAATTAAAACAAAATATCGTTTCCATAAAAATTATAACGCACTGATACACTGAATATTTCTTGTGGCTTCACTAAAGTTTTCCTGGCAAGTTTTGGCTTCAGGCTGTTGTCAACGTTACAGAGCCATGGCACATGAAAAGTTCGAGTCAGTTTTTGCAGCTGAAGACAACCTGATAATGCGACTCAGATCACCTTGTGGTCCTAATTTCACAGTCTGAGAACTACTCCAAGCCATTACTCCGCTGGGAAAAACAAAAAGTTCTCTCTCCGTGATGGAGCCAAGAAGGCTGTTGTTATCCACAGCCAATTCTTCTAAGATGCTTTTCTTGCTCCTCTTATCCTTTCAAGATATTCTGAGGGCTCTCCTGTAACATTTCATTTGGAAAGATCTGGTTCTTTGAAACCTGTGATGGTGTGCAGATTAGCTCCCTGCATGCTACAGTTCAACAGGTACATTTTTTCTCCTTCAATATTTTTGTTGATGACTTTTGCCAAGGATTTCTGGCTGTCCAGTTTTGTTATCATTTAACGGATTAATTAGGTTATCTCCGGCCATTGTTCTCTATTTTATCAAGTTCTTGGTATTTGTAGTCAGGTCAGGTGTCTTTCTTTAACTCCTGTCAGATGGACAGATGCCCGCTCAGATGGACCAGGGACTGATAGAAAGAGAGGTAGTGAGAGCGAGAGAGTGAGAGAGTGCGAGAGTGAGAGGTGTGTAAGAGAGTGAGAGAGTGTGAGAGAGTGAGAGGTGTAATAGAAAGTGAGAGAGAGTGTGAGAGAGAGTGGGAGAGAGAGTGGGAGAGAGTGCGAGAGAGAGAGAGTGAGAGGTGTAAGAGAAAGTGAGAGAGAGTGTGAGAGAGTGTACGAGACAGGGTGTGAGAGAATGAGACAGAGAGAGTGAGAGAGTGAGAGTAAAAGAGAGAGTGAGAGTGTGTGACAAAGTCTGAGAGTGAGAGAGAGAAAAGTGAGCGAGAAAGTGAGAGAGCGTATAGGATTGAACAGATGAGAGACAGACAGAGAAAGAGCAAGAATGAGAGAGAGAGAGAGAGAGAGGGAGACAAAGAAAGTGTGAGATAGAAAGAGTGAGAAAGAGAGCATGAGAGAGACCGAAAAAAAGGGAGGGTGAAAGATAAAGAAAGTGGGCGATAGAGAATGAGTGAAAGTAAAAGAGAATGATAGAAAGTATGAAAGAAAAAGAGAGTGAAAGAATATGTGAGAGAGAGGCAGAGAGTGAGAGAGTGTTAACATTTTTTAAAAAGTTATTTTTATGATTTCCGGTATCACACTATTTATTGATACTTTAGAGTTTATATTTTCCCTATTTATATAAAAATGTGTGATAGGCATGTTAGTATAGGAAGTATTTAACATTTACTGAGGTTCGCTATTTTCCCTCAATTTCCCCTTACCCGGGGGGTCTTGGAGCGTGAGTCAGTGCCGTACTGTACTGCAGTCGTGGCTGTTAATCTGTTAGTTTGCTTTATTACGATGTGTCAACTTCGTGTCGTTACACAAGCTGCTTATATATGTATATTTTATGAGGCATTCACATATATATATATATATATATATATATATATATATATGGGTGTCTGAGTGGCGAAGTGGTTAGTGCACTAGTCTCTCATGGCGAAGGTCGGGGGTTCGAATCCGGCCGGCGGCACCCCAGTCACCCAGCTGTAGAAATGGGTACCCGACTTCTTCTGGAGTTGGGGAAGGAAAGGCAGCCAGGCGTGATACTGACCACATCACCCTCTAGTGTACTGACAGGTCAAGGAAAATATGGGCACTAACACCATATCCCTATGTGCTTCTAATGCATGACAGGGTTACCTTTACCTTTTTATATATATATATAACAGTTTTAAAGTCTAAGCAAGAGAGGAAGGCCAGGAGTAAAATATCCCAATGGACTGACCAAATGGCCTGGAAAAAGAGAAGCATCCGTGCTGAACGGAAGCACCAAGGACCACACGAAATGGCGAAGAATGATCACCAACACTATTTGGCACGGCACATAATGACGATGATGATGATTACGATGATGACGATGATGATAACAATAGTAATGATAATAAAGATCTATCGATGGCCTGTTTCAGTACGAACAAATCTAACATCACGACAGTGCACTAGACATTGTACGTAATACAGATTCCATTACTGACTTTCTGAATCAGTGATTTTCAGACGGTGTGCTCAGGCACGCTGGTGTGCCGCAAGTCAGCCAGCGATGTGACTGTTTAAAAAAATATTTCAAAGTACACTTCGTTTAGTGTAAAATGCTATTTAGCTTAATATGAACACAAGTGTGGCTCGACAGAAATTTGCTTTGTCGACTGTGCCAAAGTCTGTAAAAGTTTGAAAACCATTGTTCTAAATTGCTAGAATGTATAATTTGTTGCTAGACTATGAACAAATATCAAGTCCACTTGTTGGCATGGCGTCGAGCAACGTAGAATTACGTTTAGTTTACAAAACTCTCTCTCCCTTCCCCTCCCCCACTCACTCTCACTCACACACCTTTGTCCTCTTAGAGCTATGTTAATATAGAATTAATTGTTTATTCGCTACATTTGAGATAATATACAAATCCACAGCTTATTTGCTAGAGTATAGAAAATATAAATCCAGCGTCTATTTGCTAGATATAAGACAATGAAAAATTTACGTTTTTTTGTTGCTGGATTATGGACAAAATAAAATCCACGCTGTATTTACTAGACCATAGACAGTATAAAAGGCACCGTTTATTTAGTAAAATATCTCTCCCTCTCTGAACCTTAAGTGCCCAGGGAACATGGGGCTTCCGCAAGGATTTTCCACAAATGCCTGTCCTTTGCCTTTTTCTCCAATCTTGCCCAGGTGAGTCCTCTATTGCTCAACATCCTCTCTAATGTTCTTCTCCATGTCTTTTGGTCTACCCTTACTTTTGTTCCCCTGTGGAACTATATTTACTATATTTAGTAAAATACAGACAATATAAAATCCATGTTTATTTGTTGGAGTACAGACAATATAAAATCCACTCTTTGTTTATTTGCGTGACTAGAAACAATATAAAATCCACCGTTTATTTATTTTCTGAACCACAGACAGTATAAAACACAGGGTTTATTTATTTGCTGGACTACAGACAATATAAAACTCACGGTTTATTTTCTAAGCCATAGACAATATAACGTCTGTAGTTTATTTTCTGGACTACAGACAGCATAAAACCAACGGTTTATTTGCTAAACTATATACACTATCCCCCCCCCCCCCACAGTTTATTTGCTGGACTACAGACAATGTAGAAACCACATTTTGTCCTACAGAACAAGTAACAACCTGGAATCCATATTCTCTCCCCAGACCCATAAATAACGTATAATCCTCTACTGGTCCGCTAGACAGAGGAACTAATCGGCCACATCGTCACTCAGGGCATTTTATACGGGACCTACTTTTTATTGATTACTTGAGATAATCTCACATTTCACGTCCTCCTGTATCTACTTACAAGACAGCTCGTTTTCATGGTTATCCAAATGTACACACACACACAAAAATTATAGAAAATAAAATTAATTTCTAATCAGACAATTGCTGTCACATTTTTTTTTTAAACAGAGATTTGGCCGAAGGGGGACAATGGAGAGGGAGATGGACAAGCGCATCCAAAAAATTTCACGAAAATAATAAGATGAAGATAAACCCGTAAACACGCAAAAAGGAGAAAGAAATAGTTTCTTTCTACAGAGTTCTATCAACACGAACAGAAAGAAATATCTAATGGAATGACAAACGGAGAATGTCTAACAAAAACAAATGCAGAAAGGAAGCTAATTACATTAGTAAGAAACCGACAGCCATCATTCAGTGGACACATATTAAGACGAGGATGTCCTGAAAATGTAACAAAAGGAAATATATATGGAAAAGAAAGCAGAGAATGACCAAGAAAAACAATTATGCACAGTCCAGCGCAGTGGTTCTAAACCTTTTTAACACTCTATGACCCCGTCTTCTAATTACTTACAAGCCGCAGACCGCCATCTTCCATGTAGTATGGCAAAGTTAAGAACCTCTAACTGTTTTAATTCAATGCACGGGACTTAACACTGATTCAATAACTGAGCTGCGGGCCACATGATAATGCTCCGAGGACCACTTGTTGTCCGCGGGCCACATATCGGGAAGCAATGATCGAACGCGATGGCACAAATAAAAAGTCACCAACTGAGTTGACGGAAAATGTCCAAAAGCTAGATCTTTCAAGAAGAATGGCATCAACGCTTACCGGCACGGCAGCTCGCGATGATGACAATGATAATAATGACGACGATGATAATGATGTAATCGATGATCGTCATAAAGAAATAGAAAGAAAGAGATCTGACATAGCAAAAAATAGTTTACATCGACAGTTTGTGATAATGACACACACAGTAAGAATCAATCAAGAAAAACTTGACCATAATTGAAACGAAAAGTTTAAAAAGTTAAATAGTTTGACGACAAGAAATACGAGGATTTCGTTTTCTCGTATTATTGTATTAAAAAAATCACTTAGAATCAACACCAGTGACCGAACAGAGAAGGCCAGAATTATGGCTGTGAAGTCAGGCCGCTACTGAATCACGTGATCACTACTGGCGGATCACACAACGCGCACAAGCTACTGCGGAAGCACTATCTGAAAACAGGATTCATTATTTCAAATGTATCTTACATCTTTTAGAAAAAAAAAATACAATTATAAACTACGAGACTGGACAGCAGAAAAGTTGCCTCTTAGTAAGCATAAGAAGTGGTATATCACAAGTGATGCAGTGATCTGTGTGATATTCTTTGGAGCTGTTGTTAAAAAAAGAGAAATGACGACTGCGGTAAAACTGGTTCTAGCAATAAATGCAGACAGAAGTGTATAGTTGTAGTAATAAAGGTAGACCGAAATGTATAATTCTAGTAATAAAGGTAGACAGAAGTGTATAGTTCTACTAATAAAGGTAGACAGAAATGTATGGTTCTAGTAATAAAAGTAGACAGAAATGTATGGCTTTAGTAATAAAGGTAGACAGAAATGTATGGTTCTAGTAATAAAGGTAGACAGAAATGTATGGTTCAGTTTTACAAAATAGACAGAAAGAGTGAGTAAAGTGACGGAAAATAGGATGAGTACCTATAATGAAAAGCATACAACAATCTAACATTTCGGCACAAGCCTTTTTTCAAGGACCACAAACAAAATACCACTACAAAAGAAAACACGAAAAAACAGATGAAAAATCCAGCACTTAGACATGTTTCCTTTTCAAAATCTATGTTATGATTTCAGGTGGGCTTTACCTGCACTTTTTGCAACGTCCCTTATGGCATTACGTGCAAGGGATGCGACATGTGAAGTATGTAGGAGAGACTGACTTATGTTTACAAGACCGTTTTCACCAACATCCAAACGACATATTTAAGGAGGCACTGACACCGGTTGCCAAGCACTTCTGTCAAAGAGCCCATTCAGAAAAAAAAACAAAAACAGGACATTTCTGTCAATGAAGTCCGCTCTTGTTCTTGCAATGAACGAACTCGGATAGTCCTCGAGCAGTGCCTTATTTTCCAGCCCTGCTGTCTCCATCCTGCTAGAACTAACAGTAAGCTGAACTTTGAACTACTTTACGTTTCTGCCTATTCGCTGTCTCTTTCTTTTTCTGTTCTTGATGCCCAACTTTCTCGTCTTAAAGCCCCCCCCCCCCCCCACTCCCTACATTTTCTCCTTCTCGCCGTGGCTGATTTAAGGTTCGTTTTCCGCTCATTTCTATTCTTATTATCTAGCTCCTGGAGCGCTCTGACATCCTCATTGTCTAAACATTCTAAACCAGCAGTTTTGCCCTTTCTGTGATCTCTATTTATTGTGAACCTTCCATCATTCGCCCCTCCCTGTATTATTTTCTCATTTATATTATCTGCGCCGTCTGCGTGGCTTTTGTTTAGACCAAAACCTTATCCTGCAGGACGAAGCCGGAGACATCTGGGGCATGACGTCATATTGTTTGCCATCTGGTGCCCTTTGTCGTCGATTTTTTATTTCATTTCTCAGTCAGTTGCCTGCCTGCACTTGGAGCTTACCAACATCATTTTTTGCCTGTCTTTCTTACGTGAAGGATATCAAAAGAGCCATTTGCTGAAATCCATTTTTTAATGCTTTTTATTTGTGTGCTGTTTTGCCTTTGAAAAAAAAATGCATTTGTCGAAACACTGGATTGTTGTATACTCTTCATTTATAGCATTCCTCTTATTTCCTGCCACTCTACTTCTTCAAACTTTCCTCACTTATTATTACTATTATTATTATTTATTTTTTTTTGGTTAAATTAAACCATACACCTCCGTCTACCTTTATACCAATATAGAAAAGAGATAGTCAAAGGTATAGCGTGCAGTTTAAAAAAAAAAGAAGAAGAAATTGTGAGAAGAAATGGTATATTCTCACCTTTACTTCTTTCTGTTTTGTCTTGCAAAACCCCACCATATACTCGTGGCCATCTCTTCTCTACTAGAACTAGTTTTGCCGCAGTCCTCGTCCATCTTTGATTATGCCGACAGTATTACATTTAGTGTAATCGAATCACAACGAGCAAAATAAAAGAGGGAAATACAAAGAAGAGCTAGCGCTTACTAGTGGTTGAGCTGTGACGTCTCAACATCCACGTTCAAGTCCACGAAGTCTCTGAGGACCTTCTGCGACGTCATCAAGGCCAAGGAGTGCCGCATGTCCACCACTGCTTTATGTGAATCCGAGGACCTCAGTCTTTCTTTGATATTGCTAGCTGTGCTCTGAAAAACAGAAAACGTTAGCGTAGTTTTATGAGCTATGTTTTTGAGTCTCTAAAAATATGCAGTACTCGTTATAACTGTTTTAAACATCAAATATTGGACTTGCCAGGCGTAATGAAAGAGAGGCATGGCCGGTGCGTGACTCCTCCGTGGCTCAGAGAGGGAGAGAGAGAGAGAGAGAGAGAGAGAGCTTCCCTCGTTTTTAAGTTGAGAAGGAGGTTAATCAAGTGTGTACGGGGCCTGGAGATAGTTCTGCTCGAAGTTTCAAAATTCCTGTCACACGTCTTGGGGGTTTCTGGACAAGTGTGCCCTTCTCAGACGCGTACGGCGTGATCTGGTGGTGGATGAGCTTATGTGCGGTGACTGATGTTGTAAGCAGAGACAGCTCAACATACAACAGCATCTAAACAAACAGTTCACGCTGACTCCGAGCACTGCTTAGCAACCAGTTCTATATTGAAGAGCAAGTCCGAGCATAAGTCCAGCTCCGAGATCTCATGTAGATACTCATCGTTTAATCACTTCCTTAGCACTCATGTAGAGATAAAGATCTTGCATACTTCCATACGACCATCTTATAGCTTCCACGCAGTTGTTCTCTCTCTAAAAGTCCCGCTGCCTGAGGGATTCATAAGAGATTAAGGATTTGCTGGGTTGTGTTTGAGGGATTCATAGCAAATCATGACTTTGTTGGCTTGTTCCAGGGAACCATAGTAAATCATGACTTTGTTGGCTTGTTCCGGGAACCATAGTAAATCATGACTTTGTTGGCTTGTTCCGGGAACCATAGTAAATCATGACTTTGTTGGCTTGTTCCGAGGAACTATAGAAAATCATGACTTTGTTGGCTTGTTCCAGCGAACCATAGTAAATCATGACTTTGTTGGCTTGTTCCAGGGAACCATAGAAAATCATGACTTTGTTGGCTTGTTCCGGGGAACAATAGCAGACTGACTTTGCCAGGCCGTATATATGAAGGAGTTGTAGTTGGTCACGACCTTGCTGGGCTGCGAGAAAAAGAAAGACAAAGAGAAAAAGAAAGAGAGACAGAATGAGACAGAGGGACAGAATGAGACAGAGGGGCAGCATGAGACAGAGGGGCAGAATGAGACAGAGGGGCAGAATGAGACAGAGGGGCAGAATGAGACAGAGGGGCAGAATGAGACAGAGGGGCAGAATGAGATAGAAGGGCAGAATGAGGAAAGTAAGAAAGTTAAAGTAAAAAAGAAATATTTAGGAACAGGTGTTAATGCTTTCATACTGACAAAAACATGGACACTGAAAGTCAAAATAAAAAGAGAAATTAGATAACACAAGAAAACAGACACACGTTTCGCCAATACAAAAGACACACAAGGAATGGCTAGACTAATTCAGAACATAAAGGGAAAGGATAGGAACATAAACCAAGATAGATATTGCACTAAATATTCTGATCGGAAACAAAAAACCAAAAGTTGAAAAAAAATAGAAAAGCAAAATTACTGTGACAGCATTTATCATTTTATAGCTTAAAGAGACAGACATACGATGGTTGATATAGACTGTTGTATGATGCAGGTTTTGAAAGATGAATGGACATGAGATGGATGATCTAGAATGGTGTATGATGTAGTCTACGAAAGATGAATGCACAGACTTGAGATGGTTGATCTAGAATGGTGTATGATGTAGTCTTCGAAAGATGAATGAACAGACCAAAGGCAACATTTTTCCGGCGATAATGTGAATGTATGGTTCATTGTTTTTTTTTTTTTTTGCTTTTGTTTTCATCGTCTTCTTACGAAAGTATGTACAAACTTCAAATTCTGCATACTTTGAATGTTTTCCATCGACAGCTTTAGTTTTTATTCTATTATCAGGAGCTTCGATTCCCCTGTTAAAGTCTGGAGAAGACAGCAGACTTCGTTAGGTCGACAGAGACGCAGACATAGCATGACCAACCAACACTCGAACGTAGAAGAAGAAAAAGGAGAAGATAGTTCTGATAATTGCTTATGACCACAGTTTTGCAAGGTAAACAGTAAAGCTACTTCTCTCATGTCATGAATGCACCTACCAGATACGCTGGTTAGCGTCCATGTTTTCTTTGACCTGTCAAAACATTTCAGGGTCACGTGGCCAACATCACGCCTGTGACATGAACGTCACAGACACGTGATCAAGTGAGGAGAGCAAGCAGATAGTGGCAGCAACAGAAAGACGGTTTTGAGGACAAAATGAAAGAATCATAATTATTAGGACTTCCCGTAAGTTAGAGGGCGTGACAATCACTGGGAATCTTATAGGAAAAAGAAAAGACAAAGTACGCTGAAAGGTAAAAATAAATCTGAACAGGCTAACAAAGTGGATTATTGTAGTGTTCTTGATTTAAACGTGCTCGTCTTACTTTCTACCACTCACTTGCTACACTCTTTCTGTTCTTTTGCAAACCGGAGCCATACATCTCTGTCTGTCTTTATTACAGCTCAGAGAAACAGGATGTGGACTGGTTAGAAATACCGGGCAGAAAATGAGAGGCATGATCGCCAACAACTACCCGCACGACGCCTAATGAATGAATGAATGAATGAATGAATGAATGAATGAATGAGCTCAAGACATTAATACGATCACTGCAAAGGTACAAGGGGGGAGGGAGTTGCGGGGAACGAAGATCAGCCAAACATTGATTGTCTTTGCTGTGTTTTGTTTTGTTTTTGCAACATACTTGTTTAACAGGAGATTAATACGATCACTTGGAAGGGTACATAATGGGGAAAAGAGAGTAAGACCAAGGCGAAGATGGCTGCAAGACATCGTTGATGATCTGTAAATGGATGCATCAGCAGCAGGCCATCTTGCTCACAACCGAGATGCCTACAGGAGAGCTGTTAGGGGGGCAAAGTTCCGCAAGGGACATGCAAATGAGTGAATGAATTATTTGTTTAACAAAATATTGATTGATTTTGCTGCTTTTAAAAATCATTTTTATTTAGCGAAGCATTGGCTATTTATGCTGCTATTTTGTACAGTAGTTCAGCAGAACATTGTTTGTCTGTGCCGCCATTTCATCTTCTTTGCTTAGCAAAATATCTGGTATCTTTTGCCACTTTCTCTCATCTTTCTTCAGCGAAATAATTGCTCGTCTTTGCTGCATATTTTTCCCTATTCCGTTAAAACTCTTTGCCACATTTCTTTATAAGTTTATTTTTGTACATCGTGACCTCACAACACACGACGAGGTGCATCTACACCAAGGACACAACAAATGTACTGTACAAGGAACTCTACGAGAAAATCTGAAGTTGAAAATGTCATTAACGTTTTTATTTTTTAAAGAGTGGAGTTCATTGTAGAAAACGTTTGAGATTAAAAGCACAAAAAAAAAAAAACAGCAGGGATTTGAAGTGAAGCTTTTAACATATTTTCTCTAATCTCGGAGCCAAATTATGAATCAAAAACATCTTAAAGGCAACTGCCAGGGAAAATGCCTGCAGAAATAAAAACACGAAAGCTTCCATGTAAACATCGCCATGTGAGGCTGGAGAATGCCGCTTTCTTGGTTTATTGCAGAGAAATAAACAGGCAAACATGTACAGAGAGAGAATTTAACGCAGTGGTTCCCAGATAATAGGGTACAAGCCCTAGAGTTAGGCTGAGAAGATTCAAGGAGTGGTGAGAAGCAAAGGGGGGAGGGGGGAGAAACAAGGTCAGTCAGAAACAAATGAACGAGAAAAGATTTTCTGTCAGCGCCAAGGATCTCGGCTTTCGAAGCAAGGGGACGGTAGCGGTAACAGGTTTGGGAACCGCTGATTCAGCGCTTAGCACAAGGAAAAGATTTAAGGCTGAAAGACCTGTAACTGTCAACATACAGTGTACAGCATACATACACAGATAAGAAATTAGAAATGTTATTATTAGAAACATACTACAACTCTTTCATTATCAATACTGAATATTATCAGAAACACACGACGACCCTTTCAGTATCAACACTAAATATTATCAGAAACACACGACGACCCTTTCAGTATCAACACTAAATATTATCAGAAACACATGGCAACCCTTTCAGTATCAACACTAAATATTATCAGAAACACATGGCAACCTTTTCAGTATCAACACTAAATATTATCAGAAACACATGGCAACCCTTTCAGTATCAACACTAAATATTATCAGAAACACACGACGACCCTTTCAGTATCAACACTAAATATTATCAGAAACACATGGCAACCCTTTCAGTATCAACACTAAATATTATCAGAAACACACGACGACCCTTTCAGTATCAACACTAAATATTATCAGAAACACATGGCAACCCTTTCAGTATCAACACTGAATATTATCAGAAACACATGGCAACCCTTTCAGTATCAACACTGAATATTATCAGAAACACATGGCAACCCTTTCAGTATCAACACTGAATATTATCAGAAACACATGGCAACCCTTTCAGTATCAACACTGAATATTATCAGAAACACATGGCAACCCTTTCAGTATCAACACTGAATATTATCAGAAACACATGGCAACCCTTTCAGTATCAACACTGAATATTATCAGAAACACATGGCAACCCTTTCAGTATCAACACTGAATATTATCAGAAACACATGGCAACCCTTTCAGTATCAACACTGAATATTATCAGAAAAACATGGCAACCCTTTCAGTATCAACACTGAATATTATCAGAAACACATGGCAACCCTTTCAGTATCAACACTAAATATTATCAGAAAAACATGACAAGCATTCAGTATCAACACTGAATATTTTCAGAAAAACATGACAACCATTCAGTATCAACACTGAATATTTTCAGAAACACATGACAACCTTTTCAGTATCAGCACTGAATATTTTAAGAAACACATGACAACCCTTTCAGTATCAACACTGAATATTTTCAGAATTGTTTACCATTTTCCGTTGATTCTTATATATGCATTGTTTACCATTCTCCCTGGATTTAATACAAACATTGTTTACCATTTTCCTTGGATTTTTATATATGCATTGTTTACCATTCTCCCTGGATTTAATACATACATTGTTTACCATTTTCCGTGGATTCTTATATATGCATTGTTTACCATTCTCCCTTGATTCAATACATACATTGTTTACCATTTTCCGTGGATTCTTATATATGCATTGTTTACCATTCTCCCTGGATTTAATACATACATTGTTTACCATTTTCCGTGGATTCTTATATATGCATTGTTTACCATTCTCCCTTGATTCAATACATACATTGTTTACCATTTTCCGTGGATTCTTATATATGCATTGTTTACCATTCTCCCTGGATTTAATACATGCATTGTTTACCATTTTCCGTGGATTCTTATATATGAATTGTTTACCATTCTCCCTGGCTCAATATATACATTGTTTACCATTCCCCTTTTATTATATATATACACTGTTTATCATTCTCCTTTTATTCTATATATGCACTGTTTACCATTCTCTTTGGCTTTATGCTTCATTTCTCATGCTCTCTGATCCTCTGTTCGTAATGTGTCCGATTCTCTCTTATAAGTGTTCTTTCTCAGTATTTCTTGCTATTTTATAAATGCTATTTTTCAACGTGCTGTGATCTCTTATACCTGCTATTTTTCGTTATCTCTTGTTGTAGATATACATTAACGTGCAAAACTTGAGAGTAACTTTGTTATATGTATGTAGTTATTTCCTTTATTGTTACATGTATGTAGTTATTTCCTTAATTGAGTGTGTGGGTAAGAGTGATAAACAGATTAGTCATGTCAGCTGTGGTATTTCAGTTTTGTTATCACAGTTTTAATCATGTTTGTTATAAGCATAACATGTTTGTACTATTATGTGAAGAATGTCTGGAACTGAAAGTTGTATGAAAGGATAGAATGTCTGACAGGCCTGAATGGGAAGTTCTTCAACCGTTGCAAATAAAGTCAATCAATTCAATCAATCGCTGGCGATGGTTGGGACATGTGCTCCGAATGACTGACAACTCGCTACCAAAAATAGCACTAAGATGGACACCACAGGGGAACAGAAGTAAGGGTAGACTAAAAGAGACATGGAGGAGAACAACAGAAAAGATGTTGAGCAATAGAGGGCTCAAACGGGGCAAGAACAGAAAAAAAGGCAAAGGACAGGCATTTGTGGAAAACCCTTGCGGAAGCCCCATGTGCCCTGGGCACTTAAGGTTCAGAGATAGAGAGAGAGAGAGAGAGAGAGTGAGAAGTCAATCAATCAATCAATCAATCAATCAATCAATCAATCTCTTATACCTTCTTATTTTGTTCTCGTGTTCCATCATAAACGTTCTTTTTCATCGTCGCCGGCAACTAACATGAAGAGACAAAGAAGAGGAACGCTGTTAACACGATATACACACAAAAGCAGTGCCTGTACCACGTGGCAATCTCCCTTGGCTCACTAGGGGTTTGCCAGATGGTGAGATGATTGACGGGGAAAACAAATTCAAATTCAAGGCAAACGATACGACACCCCGTACACGTGACATGTGGCAGGACCCAGGTTGGACATTCATTCATTCATTTGCATGTCCCTTCGGAACTTTGCCCCCCCCCCCCCCCCCCCCCCCCCCAACAGCACTACTGTAGGCCTTTCGGTTGTGAGCAAGATGACCTGCTGCTGATGCATTCATTTACAGATCATCAACGATGTCTTGCAGCCATCTTCGACTTGGTCTTCTACTCTTTCTTTTTTCCATTATTTACCCTTCCAAGATGGTTTTCTCTAGATTATCATGACTTTTAAAGTGTCAAAAATATTTAAGTTTTCTCTCTTCTTTACTAGCCAGCCCTCTTCTCTGAAAGCCGTTTAAATAGGAACATAACCGATGAAGATATTAGAATTAACGGTTTTAACCTGATCCGGCGTGACCCAACCAGGAAACTAGAAACAGGTCTAGTAATGTATGTCTCCACAACTATCCAGTTTAGTCGTAGAGAAGACCTCGAATCATCAGAGGTAGAGTGTATTTGGGTGGAAGTTAAAATGCCAAACCAGAGTCCATTAATTATTGGGCTTTTGTACCGTAATCCAAATGCATCATCTCTGTGGTACGATCACTTCACGACTATGATGGATGAGGTTTCAACCTTTAGGTTCAAAGATATTATCATTCTTGGAGATTTCAACATAGATCTAACACAATCAAATCTAACTTGGAGCAATATTATATTATCCTATAATCTTTGCCAAATTGTCACCAAACCTACCAGAGTAACAGAAGTATCATCCACATTATTAGATCATATATATGTAGCCCAGCCAGAAAACATCATTGAATGTAACATCCCTCATACTTCGTTAAGTGATCATTACCCAGTCTGCTGTACGTGGACAAGAAAGGGGTATAAACTTCCTAAACACAATCACATCAGTATGAAATTTAGGAGCTTCAGAAAATTTAACCTAGAATTATTCCTTAATGATTTGCAAGAATCTTCACTTACACACGTGTACCAACTAACTGACCCTGATGAGGCAATATAATATTGGCTAAAGATCTTCAGAGATATATTAGACAAACATGTCCCCATGAAAGAGGTGAGAGTAAAACACCAGACGAAGTCACCTTGGATAACACCTGAAATACTACAATTCATGAGAGAACGTGATCGGGCGCACAAAATCAAGGACTTTATGACCTACCGTTCACTCAGAAACAAAGTTCAATACTTAATAAGACAAGAGAAAAAAAATTATTTCAGGAATCTAATACAGAATAAATCAGACAGTAAATCAATTTGGAAAGCCATAAATACCCTATCAAATAAAAGAAAAGAATTTGATTCTCAAGCCATCAATCGTGCATACACTAGCGCACATATCAGTACACATTTCAGAGAAGAAATCAACGTTCTTAAATCATCAATATCAGCTCCTGTATGCGACTTACATGAACTACAAACATTCCTGGACAGCAGATGTACTGATTTTAAACAATTACACATTCCATTCTTAACAGTCAGTGAAGTTCACAGTTATCTCTTAACCTTAAAAAACAACAATACAGCTGGGCTTGATGATATTAGTAATAAGATCTTACGTTATGCTGCACCTGTCATTTCACATACACTAACATATATTTACAACCAGTGCATAACAAAATGCTATTTCCATGAGGCTTTTAAAACTGCTAAGGTGTATCCTCGCTTTAAATCTGGCTCATCCAACAATCTTACCAACTATAGACCAATATCCATATTATCATCATTATCAAAACCACTCGAAAAACACATACACAAAATAACTCTACGACACATGCAAGAGAACAATTTACTCATAGACAGTCAGTCAGGCTTTAGACCCAATCATTCCTGCCACACAGCTCTTACCAAAATGACAGAAAACTGGTTAGTAAACATAAATGAAGACAGACTATGTGGTGCCATCTTTGTCGACTTTAAAAAGGCATTTGATATGATTGACCACGATATTCTTGTAAGAAAAATAAAGACTTATAGACTGCACCCTGACCTAATAAAATTAATTGCATCGTTTCTTTCAGACAGACAACAGGTAGTATTCTTCAACAATTCTCTATCAAATTCTGCTAAAGTTGACACTGGTGTTCCGCAAGGTTCTATTCTAGGCCCGTTGCTCTTTGCTATCTATATCAATGATCTTCCACTTCATCTTAAACACTCTTCTTGTGACCTTTTTGCCGATGATTGCACAGTCTACACCAGTGACTACGATTGTGTTAATCTAGAATCAACTCTTCAGGTCGAATTATACAATTTAATTGGATGGAGCAAAAATAATGGCATGATTATAAACACCGATAAAACAAAATCAATGCTCATAACAACGAGACAGAAACTACAAAATGCAACAAAAACAACACTTCGGCTCTGTACAGAAACATCACAGATAGAAAACGTTAGCGAGCACAAAACACTAGGTCTTATTATTGACCAACATCTGACCTGGAACTCTCATGTGCAATGTCTAACAAAACTCATCGCACAAAAAGTATACCAATTAGCTAAAATTAAGCACTTCATAGATCAAGACACTAGGAAGACATACTACATAGCTCATATACAAACACATTTAGACTATTGCTCAACAGTTTGGGATGGTTGCTCAGTGTCAAATACAAAGAAGCTTTGCTCTCTCGAAAAGCGAGCAGTAAAGCTCATTAGTGGCAAAGATCAAGCACAAACAACTAATCATCACAAACGTATCAAAATACTACCCCTTAAGAACAGGTTCCTCTTCAACAAAGCCAAGTTAGTACATCAGATTCTTTCACGGCATGCCCCGCCTTATCTATGGAACCTGTTTAAATTTAGCCCAAAGTGCAGCCAACGCTTGAACAACATATGTCTTCCAAAACCTAGACTTGATCTTTACAAGAAAAGCTTTAGTTATTTTGCTGCTCATCTTTTTGAATACCCTCCCATCCTATATAAAAAATATAAAATATACTCCTTCCTACAACTACAAGCTTTCCCAGTATCTATTTGATGTCGACTACATGCCTCCATGAATTATAAAACATAAAAGTTATCTTAAGCTGCTCTTACAGACACCGAATACAATTAATTGTTTTCTGTATAGTCCAGAAAATTTTTTTTAGTAGATAGTCATTTATAATGTATGTAGTTACTTCTGTACTGAGTGAATGTTTAAGAGCGAAACGTAAATGTTATATGTTATTTTATGTCTCTCAGCTTCAATGTTAGTTATGTTTGTTATATGAACAGCATATTTGTAAAATGTCTGGAATAGAGTGAAAGATGTATGATAAAGGGCAGAATGTCAGACGGGCCTGCGTGCCCAATTCTTAACCCTTTTGAAATAAAGATCAATCAATCAATCAATCAATCAATCAATCAATCAATCAATCAATCTTCAATATTAAGTTCTTGTAGTATAGATATATTTGTTCTTTTTTGTGTCCATGATATTTGAAGAACTCTTCTGTAGCATTTACATTTAAAGGCATTTATGTGTTTCTCAGTTGTTTTGTTAAGTATCCAGGTCTGACAGGCATATGTTGAGATGGGAAAGACGCATGTAGTTAAAAATCTTAATTTTGTACTTTTGTCTGTTCGTCGCCACAGATTCTTTAGCAGTTTTACTTTCTGAAGAGCGAACCATGTTCTCCTTTTAATTTCCCTCATTGTATCTCCATTATTAGTTAGCAGTGATCCAAGATATTCAAAACTCTCCATTTCTTCCAGTTTTTCCTCATTGATACATATATCAGCTGCCTTGTTTGTTTTGTCACTTGTCATCAATTTAGTTTTCTTCGCATTAAGATAGAGGTTTTGCTCTTCACTGTTCTTATAGACCGACACAATTAGTTTTTCCATTCCTTTTTGTGTTGTGGACAGTAATACCGTGTCATCAGCATATATAATCTCTAGTATTTCATAACCTGCAATTGTTATGGCATCTTAATATTCTTTGTCTACATCTTCTCTAACATTCCTCATTATATTTTCAATATAAGTTAAATAAGTAAGGCGACAATATGCACCCCTGACGGACCCCTTGTTTTATGTCAAACCAAGTTGTTGTTTCACAATTTATTCTTACTGGTGCTTGTTGGTATAGATACAGCAGTGATGTTAATTCTATCAAATGTGTTGGAAATCCCATTTTTTCCATTATTTCCCAACGTTTCTGGTGTTGTACACAATCAAATGCCTTTGAGTAGTCTATAAAGGATAAATATAGATTCACATTAAACTCTCTACATTTCTCTATTATTAATCTTATATTGAATATATGATCTCTTGATCCTCTTCCTTGCCTGAAACCAGCTTGGACCGTATTGACGTCTTCTATTTTCTTACGAAGTCTACCCATTATGATTTTTAACAGAATTTTGCAGGCATGATTAATCAGGGCAATAATTCTGTAGTTTGTGCATAATTTCAGGTTACCCTTTTTTGGCAGTGGTATGAATATAGTTCTTTTCCATTCTTTTGGCCAAATACCTGAATGCCGTATCTTTTTACATAGTGCATGATAGATTGTTGCACTTCCTTTCCTCCTGCTTTAATAAATTCAGCTGTTATCTCATCACATCCTGGTGATTTACCATTTTACAGATTCTTTATTGGCCATAACACTTCCTCTATTGTCTGTTCGGGTTCTTTCTCCTCCAATAATCATTCATACTGTTGATTTCTGCTTTCACAGTCGGCTGTTTCATACATTCTTCTGCAACATGCCTTCCATCTTTCTAGAATTTCCTCTGTCTCTGTCAAGGTATTCCCCATCTTGCCACAAATTACATTTAGCTTAGGTGTGACATTTCTCCTCAATGTCATCATTTCTTTAAACATTTCACTATCTCTTCCACACTTCTGATGTCCTTCTATTCTTTCACAACAATCTTGTATATATTGTTTTTTTTTTGTGTGTGTCTTTGTTGAACATACATTTAATTAAACTAGCGTTGCCTGTCATGTCAAAGGAGAAGCCAGTTTAATCGTCAAACATGATGATGATGATGCTGATGACGATGATGATGATGATATTGATAAAATTCCTTGATGAAATATAAAATGTCGATTCATACATCTCAGTCTGCTGGTGGAAGAACAGAGCACATAAACAGGATTGGCAACAGGAACAACAGCCTGTGAGTTCCACCAAAACATAAGGAAAACATATTAAGTCTCCCTACTTGTCTATTCACTCCATGACTTCACAAAAAAAAAACAAAACAGGACATATCTCATATAACGTTGAACAAAGACTGTCAGATAACTTTCAGACACAAAAATCACCCCCATAAGGTTTATCGAAAATTATCGCGTTTTGACAAACGCTCACAACACATAGAACTTTCTTTAAGTCAAACCTCTGCCTGGGTACCTCTAGGGAAATTACTCCAAACATTTAATTAAAACAAAAAACACCCAAAGGTCTTAACTTAACTCCGAAATACTCATTCTATTACAGCCGGATGTATAATTATCTTTGTCTCTGTGACTTTGTTCTGTGCACACACGAGAAAGGAAAAGATCATTCTAAAGATTGCAGATAAGATATGGGATCTTTATGCTAAAGATTAGCTATAATCAGGCCCATCGGAAAGAGGAAAGGGGGAGGGGTGAGGCCGTCTACGTATTGCTGCAGGATTCTTACAGCTTCGCATATTTGTTATGAGCGAGAGAGAGAAAGAGAGAGGAAGACTTTCTCCCCCTACTCCCTTGAGACATCCCTGGTGGATGAAAACAACTGCTAATCAATAATAAAAAGAAGCGGGGACGGAGCAGAAATAGTCTTACACTGCCCCACAAAACTGGTCCCCGAGGCTTTGGCTATAACCTGTAAAAATAAAGGGAAAAGAAATGAAATGATGCTTTTTTTTTACTTGATGCCTGGCAAGTTCCCACTTACCTACTTGTGATTGGTCTTTCAAGATGTAAAGAGCAATTATCTTTTGTCTTTTTTTCTGAATTAGAACTTTGATCCATATGAGAAATGCTGGGATTAAAGAAGGAAAGTCTCTGGGATTAAGGAAGGAAAGTCTCTGTGATTAAGACAGGGTTATTTAATCGTTTGTACAAGCTTCTGTAGTGAAAGGGAAGAATTAATGTTAGAAAAAAGAAGATACGCAGTACACATTTCTGGCAACAGCCTGGTTCAAAGTTCAAAGTTCAAAGTTCAAAATTCAGGCTCCGGCTTCACTGCATTCGGGACAACCCCAGATATACCCCCCCCCCCCCCCCGGATGCCGCAGCATCCATTGAAGAGTATGTTTGCTAATAGGTCCTGTCAAATGTTAGTTGTTTACGATGTGTTTCCTGCCAGCTCCTTTAATTTGTCCTAGCTCCAGCAGTCTCTTGAGACCTACATTGTCTGTCCATTCCCGCTCTCCATTCTCCCGTAGTCTGTCCAATACAGTTTTAGCAATGTCCTCCTTGTCCATTGTCAGTCTGTCGTTTATTTTAGCCTGTCCAGCAAGTCTGTCTGCCACATCACTGCCATGTACTCCCGCATGCCATGGACAGTAAAAGCCACGTTATATAAAGATGGGTCATTGACTCGGAACAGCAGAAGCTGTTGGGATTTTGTTCCCTACCGAAATGGAAGAGCAGCAGCATAGGGTTCTGGAGCCTTTGAAGTCAGCACTTCAAGCATGTGAATGGAAACTGAGGCTGTGTCGACGGTAATGGAGTGATTAGTTACTCATGATGTAGTTAATGATGCCATCGTGACGGATTCACAGAGTATGCTTCGTAAGACTGTGAAGGATTTGCTTCGAAAAGAATGGGTTTATTTGTTAAGACAGTCAACAGCCTGGTTTTGGTAACTTAAATCTGTGTAGGTGGAAGGAACTGTCCGCTTTGGCTGTCGGCGATCTATAGATGTCACGCTTGCACCAGGGCTGACAAATTATAGCTAACCAAGACCCTGTCCCACCTTTTTGTTGGTAGTCCCAGTAACATGGCTAGCCTAGCATACAGTGCAGGGATCCCTCTAGTCCCCATGGCGGAATACGGAAGAAGTTTTGCACATCCGCTGCTATTTGGCTCCACGTAGGGACTGAAAAAAATAGCCACCGCATCCAACTCCCAATCCGATACGATTGCTGAGCTTAAACACCTTCACAGCATCGGTTACAAGAACATCTAGGGAGAGAGAACAGCAGCAGTACCAGCAATGCAAACATTGGTTGACCACCCGAAAGTACCAGCAATGCAAACATTGTCTGACCACCCGAAAGTACCAGCAATGCAAACATTGTCTGACCACCCGAAAGTACCAGCAATGCAAACATTGGCTGACCACCCGAAAGTACCAGCAATGCAAACATTTTCTGACCACCCGAAAGTACCAGCAATGCAAACATTGGCTGACCACCCGAAAGTACCAGCAATGCAAACATTGTCTGACCACCCGAAAGAAAAACAAACACACAAGAGACGATCTAAACTGGCGTAGCAAGGAATGCGTCTCTCCATTCATTGTCTTGGACAGCTGAAGATGTTTGTTTGTTTGTTTTTCCAAACTCCTTTTTGTGCAGTTACACAACATGCCACATGCTTGCCTCGTCTTGTCCTGTCTTCTATCTCTAATTATATGCCTCCATAGAATAACCAGCACTCTCTCAACCCATGACTCACCAACCATCAGGTACTAAAATGACATAGTTCGAAAAGTAACTTGTTAGATACTGTTAGAAATTATTTTAATGTTTGTTAAAAAAACATATGTTAGAAGATCTGTATTTACAATCTACTTTTGTTTATGTATATGTCTGCGGGTGTATGTGTGCGTGAGTGCTATTTTTATTAGGTTAATTACTTCCTCTCTTTTACTTTAAATGTAGTAGTTAAATCTTACACTCTTTTGATATGTTTTTTCCTAATTTAATTTGTATATTTGTACTAAATCAAGTGTGTGGGAAGAATGAAAGACGGAGTGATGAAGGGCAGAATGTAAGACGGGCCTGCGTGCCCAACTCTTTACCCTTTAAAAATAAAGATTATTCATTCAGTCATTCTCCTTGTAACTGTGAGCTGGTGTTCTTTGCAGCCGATGCTGTGAAGGTGTAGAGGCACAACATCGTATCGGAGCGGGATCGGGCTATGGCAGCTATTCTTTTCAGTCCTGTAATGAAGCTAAAAAGCAGAGGGGGGTGTGCAGTACTTCTTTAGCAGACTCCACCACTATGGGGACTATGGCGATACCTGCCCCGTTAGCTATGGTAGGCCTGTTACTGGGGGTTCCAACTGAGAGGTGGGACAGGGTCTTGGTTAGCTATGGTTCTCTAACCCTGACGCTAGCGTGTCGGCTATGGTTCTCTAACCCTGACGCTAGCGTGTCAGCTATGGTTCTCTAACCCTGACGCTAGCGTGTCGGCTATGGTTCTCTAACCCTGACGCTAGCGTGTCGGCTATGGTTCTCTAACCCTGACGCTAGCGTGTCGGCTATGGTTCTCTAACCCTGACGCTAGCGTGTCGGCTATGGTTCTCTAACCCTGACGCTAGCGTGTCGGCTATGGTTCTCTAACCCTGACGCTAGCGTGTCAGCTATGGTTCTCTAACCCTGACGCTAGCGTGTCAGCTATGGTTCTCTAACCCTGACGCTAGCGTGTCAGCTATGGTTCTCTAACCCTGACGCTAGCGTGTCAGCTATGGTTCTCTAACCCTGACGCTAGCGTGTCAGCTATGGTTCTCTAACCCTGACGCTAGCGTGTCGGCTATGGTTCTCTAACCCTGACGCTAGCGTGTCAGCTATGGTTCTCTAACCCTGACGCTAGCGTGTCGGCTATGGTTCTCTAACCCTGACGCTAGCGTGTCGGCTATGGTTCTCTAACCCTGACGCTAGCGTGTCGGCTATGGTTCTCTAACCCTGACGCTAGCGTGTCGGCTATGGTTCTCTAACCCTGACGCTAGCGTGTCGGCTATGGTTCTCTAACCCTGACGCTAGCGTGTCGGCTATGGTTCTCTAACCCTGACGCTAGCGTGTCGGCTATGGTTCTCTAACCCTGACGCTAGCATGTCGGCTATGGTTCTCTAACCCTGGCGCTAGCGTGTCGGCTAGGAGTTACTGATTTGACAAAATGGATAGCGTCCTCGCCCCATAAGTGAACCCCTCCCCCCCCCCCCCCCCGCCCCCAAGAATTACAGTAAGTGTACACAGAAAAAAAATGTATACAGCCACCGACATAAAAGTTGTTGATAGTAACATTATATGAAGGAAAATGGTAGAAAAAAAGTTAATAAAGAAAAACATTATTTTAATCTTAAATTCAAACAAAAGGAATGTAGAGGCTATGGACTGGGTAATGATAAACTACAATTATCGAGTACTGACAAACTGCAAGTAGTGATTATTGATAACATAAAAGTATTGATTATTGATTAATTAGAATTACTGATTATTGACACAATAAAAAGTATTAATGTGTGATAAAATACAGGTATTGATCATTCATGATCTACAAGTATTGATTATCGATATACTACAACTATTCATCATCATCATCATCATCATCATCATCATCATCATCATCATCATCATCAGGTGCCGTGCCCACAAGCGTTGGCTATTATGCTTCTCCAGAGTACCCTATCCTTCATGCAGGCCATCTGTTCAGTTGGTGATCTCCTCTCACACCATCCTGTCAGGCTGTCCAGTATCATTTCTCTTGGTCTTCCTCTTGATCTTCTTCCTTCTATTTTTTTCTGACTACAACAATGGGCATTCATAAACTACAAGTATTGATCTTTGATAAACTATATTGATCACCGATAAACTATAAATATTGATCATTAAGGAACTGCAGATATTGGCGACTGATAAACTAAATACAGGTGTCACTGAGAACCCGCAGGTAGCTTCGAAATGGACATTCCAAGCACTACGGGACAAAGAAAAATGAAGAGGGGAAAACGTATATGAAAATATAAAACCTGAAAACAAAAATCCCATGATGGAGCCTGCAAAGAAGCTAGGGCTGACACCGTCTGATGTGCTTCAGGCGATGCAGCGCTAAGAAAGATGATTTAATATGAAGGCTTTGGATGTTGCTAAACATGTCTGCTCCTAGACTCTATCTGCAACATTGGTAACATGAAAGCTTTAGATGTTGCTAAGCATGTCTGCTTCTAGACTCTGTCTGCAACATTGGTAACATGAAAGCTTTAGATGTTGCTAAGCATGTCTGGACATAGACTCTGTCTGCAACATTGGTAACATGCAAGCTTTAGATGTTGCTAGACACTTCTGGACATAGACTCTGTCTGCAACGCTGATAACAGTTACCATAAAATATGGCTTCTCTGCGAAGATGCAAAAAGGTTAAAATTACTCCTTTCCATTAGCTGGTTTTTAAACGTTTTCTGCACGAAAGAACTAGGAATGGGACAAACTGGGGCTGACATTGTTTGTTAGCGGGATTTATGGCACAGAAATGGATATACAGTAAAAGTGATACAGGGTATATTTGTTTGTCTTTTTTTTAAGGGATAATGTTCATTTATCAGCTCGTCATCCATCCATCCATCCATCCATCCATCCATCCATCCATCCATCCATCCATCCATCCATCCATCCATCCATCCATCCATCCACCCGTCTGTTCGTCCCTCCGTCCGTACGTCAGTCCGCCCATCCATCAATTCCTAGGCTAAAACTTACAGGCTATAACCATTCAAGACACTGTTGCCATTTCTGTCGCCCCCCCCCCCCTCGCCCTTCCAAATCTCTCACACAGCAACATCAGTGTCACAAAGACCTGCTTTAAGAAAGTACAAAAGGTCCACCCTGTAGTGGATCTATCTGTGAAACATGCTGCTGCTTGAAGATATCGGCTCTGTTCAGTCGTACCAACAGAAAGTCACAGCACAACAGAGAATCGTTATCTGAAGTCGTCTCAGTCTATATTCACTAACGCCATCACCCAAGAGATAAGCAAATGCCTTAGAACATGACCGCTCTGTACATCCAAGCAATCATACTCGCCATATTTTTCCAACTCTCCGCGGGGACGTGCCTCTCAGCCAAGTATATCTACATTACATTTAGCTTGCATGTTCATCTGTCCATCTTTACGTATCCTCTTTTTACATTATTATCTTGGCAGCGAAAGGGAAAGATGATTCTTAGACTTATTTTTACAGTGATGATTTATACAGTTAGACGGGGCTGTATATTCTGTCCAATTTGCTATTCAGCGCCCATATACAACATGCTAGCGTCAGGGTTAGCGAAACATAACTGATCAAGACCCTTTCCCACCTCTCCGTTGGCAACCTCACTAACAGCTTGGTTAAGTGGGGCAGGGATCACCACTTTCTCCATGGTGGCGGAGTCTGTTAAAGAAGTAACGCACTCACCCCCTGCTTTATAGCTCCAGTCAGGAACTGAACAAAAAAATAATCACCTTAACCCGCTCCCTATCAGACTCCACTCTGTGTTTCCACATCTTCACAACAACGGCTGCAAAGAGCAGCAGCTTGCAGTTTCAGGGAGACAGACGACAAGACAAGTAGCCTTACATTGGAGGCCGAGTAGTGAAGTGATTACTGCCCTTGTCTCTCATAACAAAGGTCTGTGGTTTGATTCTAACTCGGAGGGCTCCGGTCTCCCAGCTGTAGCTATGGACACCTGGTTATTGCTGGAGCTGGGAAAGTAGAGGCAGCCAGGGGCAACGCTGACCACATCGTCCTCTAGCGTGCGGCCAACCCAATGATGGTATGGCCACTATTGTCATATCTCGCGTGTGCCTCAGTTACACGACGCAGAGTTAGTTCTACCTTTTATAGTGGTCTACAAATACCTAAAGAATGTAATATATGGCATTTTCAGCTCTAGAGTTGCTAATTTTAAAGTAGTAGTAGTGGCCGTAGTAGTAGTAGTAGTAGTAGTAGCAGTAGTAGTAGTAGTAGTAGTAGAGATTATATTAGTTCCATCAATGATGGTAGTAGTAGTAGTAGTAGTAGTAGTAGTAGTAGTAGTAGTAGTAGTAGTAGCAATAAGCAATAGTAGTAGTGGTTATATTAGTTCCATCAATGATGGTAGTAGTAGTAGTATCAGTTGCAATAGAAGTAGTCGTAGTAGTAGTAGTAGTAATAGTAGTAGTATAAATACAAATCATTATTTTAGTAGTAGTTGTAGTAGTAGTAACAGTAGTAGCAGCAACAGTAGTAGTAGAAATAGTAGTAGTAGTAGTAGTATTAGTAGTAGTAGTAGTAGTATTAGTAGTAGTAGTAGTAGTAATAGTAGGCTGAGCGGTAAAACCGGAGAAGACATGAAAGTACTTTTTCGCGTTGCATGCATTTATGTTACTACTACTACTATACTACTACTACTACTACTACTACTACTACTACTTCTACTACTACTACTACTACTACTACTACTACTACTGCCGCTGCTGCTGCTGCTGCTACTACTACTACTACTATTACTACGACTACTAAAATAATGATTTTTAGTTATACTACTACTATTACTACCACTACCACTACTACTATTACTACTACTACTATTACTACTACTACTGCTACTATTACTACTACTACTACTACTACCACTACTACTACTACTACTATAATAACAATAATAATAATAACAATAATAATAATTCTGTCAACACAGTATGAAAACTTTCACATGGTTCACATAAACAGCACTGAAATTCTTTCTTACCTGACATGCTTGGCTAAGGTGCTCTTCCCAGCTCCGCTAAGACCTGTAGATGAAGACGGATGCAGAAATCAAACATCGATCTCAAGGCTTTTGTGACAAATTGTTAAATATATTTATGCGGCATGCCATAAACAGAACTCCGCTGTCTCGATAACCAATATGAAAAAAAAACAACGCTTCGTTATCAAGCAAACGTGAGCTTCAGTGAGCGTGGTGTTCAGAATTTCAGTGATATCCTGGGACCATCATATACTAGGTTATTGTTCTGTCAACGCTTTTGGTTTTTAACGTTGTCTGAGGCGATGGAAGCCATTTACGGACTGGGAACATCTGTGGACCCCTTTATTTAAAAGACAACAATAAATAAAACCGAAATAATGTTTTTTTTAACCGAGCCAGTACATTGTTTCGTTCGAGTACCTCAAAAAATCATTTCATGTGTAGGGAATAGATAAATAATAGTTACATGGGTTTGTTAGCAACCCTAAGAGTAGAAATAATGCGTCAGTTACCGATCAGTTTTCTGAGGTGCGCAACTCTGAGAAAATATCGGCTTACTAGCCCAGTATACAAGGTCCGACAATTAAGTAATAAGACTAATTACATAAAACTATTAAAAAACAACAATTAAAGATATAACCTGTATTTTATTCAAAGTAAGCCCTTGTGCATTGATACAGTGAGTGGCACGATCTAACAAACACTGGAATGACCTCTGCAGTTCTTCTGTTGGTATGACCCTTAAACTCGATGTTACGGCCTTTTGGATGTCATCAGTGTCGTCAAAGAAGCGTCTTTTGAATGGTAACTTTAATTTTGGGAATAGAAAATAATCGCAGGGAGACAAATCCGGGGCATAGGGTGGATGGTTGAGAACGCATACTTTTTGGGCCAAAAATTCCTGCACAACTACCTCCCGATGAGCCAGCGCATTATCATTATTGTTGAATTCTCTGGTCGGACTCAGAGAATCCTTTTCAATAAGCGTTTCAAAATACTTAAATAAACTTTGGCAGTGACAATCTATCCCTCTTGAATAAATTCTTTGTGAATAACTCCTTTGCTGTCGTAGAAGCACACCAACTTTCGACTTTTCAAGACGAATTTTTTATGACTTTTGGTGATGATGATGACTTCCACTGAGCACTTTAGCGTTTAGTTGTGGGATCATAGCGGAAAATACGTGTTTCATCCTCTGCAACGATCAAATTTAAGAAATGTTTATTTCTGCGACACGTTTTGATGATGTGTTTTGCGTACTCCACACGCTGATGTTTTTGGTCATCAGACAACGAATGTGGTAGAAACCGGCAAGAAGCTTTTTTCTTGCCCAAATCTTCCACTAAAATTTTACGAATGGTCTCCCGGTTAACACAAAATTCATCTGCCAGCATCCTCACAGTCAAACAACGATCTTCTTGTATCCGTTCCCTGACTTTTGCAATGAGTTCCTCATTACGAAAAGAAATTGGGCGTCCATGACTAGTTGCACTTGTAATCGTTTCCACGCCACTTTTGAATGGCGAATATCACCTGAATGTCTTTGCATGAGATAAACAATGATCCCCACAAACTTGTCGCACCACTTCAACTGTCTCAATGGCACTTTTCCCCAGTTTTAAACAGAATTTAATGTTAGCTTTTTTGCTTCATGCTGATTACGTAACAACGCACCTCTGACTAGGTCAATAAAATGGCGGCTTGTTTGTCGTCTGCTTATCCGGCTACAATTAAAAGTTACCAGATCATAGGTAAAGGTTGCCTCTTTGGATTCCATGCTGTGCTTCATAGATGGCATTTTTGTCTTGGCCATAATAAAATCAGTCTCATTACTTAATTGTCGGACCTTGCATAAAGATAACATGATAGAATTTAAATAGGTCGGGATTCTGTACGCTGGGCGGATCGGGGAAGGATCATGCTGTCGCTCAAGGAGCGTATGAGAGCGTATTTCGTCTGTAAGTAAACGTGTTAAGTGTCAGGTTAATACTGAGCTTTATATTTCTGTCATGAGGACGCCTGCAAGGCTGTGCTGTCGTCTCCTCCGATCCATATCCTGACCCACTTAGGTATGATTAGGATAACTGAAGGGTACATGGATAATTATAGTTCTAGTGTAACATATTTTTCTGTGTAAGATTTAGAGGGGTTGTTTTTTTTTTTTTGGGTATTTCAATGACGGCTCGTGTGTGCACATAAATACGTATTGCTGAAATTTATGAATATGTATGTTATAACAATTATTGCCAGTTAGTTCCTTATAATACATCAGATACTCAATCATTTAATAACGAAGATTAGAAATTTTCGTACGATTATGTACAAGGGGTTAAGATTGATTCTTTAGAAGTTTCACTGTCCATGAAGATAATAATCTAGGAATCTGAATATTAAAGGAAATCATTTTAATGTCTATGATGTTAACGATATCGCTGATGAATAATAATATAAATTGATGATCCTTTGCTTGATTTTCCTAACCTTGTAAACTGATGATTAATAAAAGGTACATGATTATTTAAAGAACATTTGTTTTATTTGTGTAACATGTAAATGTGTGGTGTATAATCACCCTTAGAACCATACAAAAAATACAATATAAAATCATATAAATAACAGACATTATTATACTTTTAATATATATATTTTCCTACACGTAGACCCCCATGGGTTTATAAATCACAGGTTGAGAACCACTGCTTGGACCATCATACCGTTTTACCTTATTTAAAAAAAAGAAAAGAAAACACTTTTTTTCCTTGGAGCCAAAGAGCCAATTAAACAGCCCAACAAAAAAAAAAATTCTTGGCGCCCTGGTTTTTAGGCCTGCTCCTGGGGATATTTGGGGCGCTTATTCAGAAAATTGCATTGGATAGACCACAACAGGTCTAGTTTCTTAGATATGGTTGGCAACAGCTCTAGTTTCTTAGATATGGTTGGCAACAGCTCTAGTTTCTTAGATATGGTTGGCATCAGTTCTAGTTTCTTAGATATGGTTGGCATCAGTTCTAGTTTCTTAGATATGGTTGGCAACAGCTCTAGTTTCTTAGATATGGTTAGCATCAGCTCTAGTTTCTTAGATATGGTTGGCATCAGTTCTAGTTTCTTAGATATGGTTGGCACCAGCTCTAGTTTCTTAGATATGGTTGGCATCAGCTCTAGTTTCTTAGATATGGTTAGCATCAGCTCTAGTTTCTTAGATATGGTTGGCATCAGCTCTAGTTTCTTAGATATGGTTGGCATCAGTTCTGGTTTCTTAGATATGGTTGGCATCAGCTCTAGTTTCTTAGATATGGTTGGCACCAGTTCTAGTTTCTTAGATATGGTTGAATTTATAAAACTTTAGTCCGGTCTTCAAAAAATCTGTTCTGCAGAATTGGGACGCCATAACAAGCTGTCTTCTTTCAGTGGGAAATTTCTGTATTTAATTTGCCCACATTTTTTTGTGTATAATGATCTTTGTTTCACAACTATCTGTCTACTTCCTTTCCTATAATGCACATTGACATAAAATTGTGTAGCTCAAATGACAAAATTGATTTTGTTGTTTTATTACATATTTATGTGCAAAAAATTAAGATGGAAGATCATGGATTTCGAAGACTACATAAAATTTGTATTTCAAAGGTTTCTCAATCTGATCTGTGTAAAACAGTTGCGCTGTGTAATAGTTATGATTGTATAGGAGCTGTGTGTACATTCCCACTCATATCATTTCATTTTTGCAAATCGAACACCGTAGAGATTATGGCTACTTCAAGACGGAGCTGTTTGAACCATCCCGACGTATTTTGCTATATTTGTGGGGAGTACACACTGAAAGCAAGTAGGAAACCTATTTTTGGGCTTGTAAAAAGAGCGCATGTAGGTTATTTTGGTGTCAAGCTTGGAGATCACGATAAGCCATGGGCTACCTATATTTATGCAAAACTTGTACGGAGCATTTGCGCTAGTGGACAAATGCAAAGAAAAGCTGCCTGAAAATTTGGAGTACCAATGGCTTGGATGGGACTGAAAAACCACTTCGATGACTGTTATTTTTGTATTGTTAATATCATATGCATCAATGAAAATAATCGTGACAAGCGGTCTTACCCTGATCTACCTTCAGCCAGGAGACCTGTTCCACACTCGGATTTTGTACCCGTTCCACCTCTCCTTGAACTACCACAGCCTTCAGAGGATGAGTCTTCCATGTCTGATATGGCACAAGGTAAAGAAAGTGGGGCAGTGATAGTGAATTCTAAACAACTTCACATAGTGGTCATTTTGATCAGAGTGAACTGAGTGATCTGATCAGGGACTTAAATCTTTACGAGGAGTCTTCTGAATTCCTTGCCTCCAGACTAAAGGGAAAGAATGTACTTCAGCCCGGAACGAAAATGACATTTTATTGAAGAAGCGGAAAGGATTTGCTGCCATTCTTTACCTAAGCCAACAACTTAGTATTCTGCATTGACATCAGAAACCTCGTGAAGAAAATTGGTATTTCAGAATATAATCCAAGTTAGTGGCGTCTTTTCATCGACAGTTCAAAATGTATTTCGAAATATGCTCTTTTAAATAACGGCAACAAATATGGTTCTATTCCAATCAGTTATTCCACCAGGATGAAAGGAAAGTTCAACGCCATCTCTTTAGTCTTGGAAAAAATATATTACCAAGAACATCAATGAGTGATTTGTGTAGACTTGAAGATGGTTAATTTTCTTCTTGGTCAACAAAGTTGCTACACAAAATATTCTTGGTTTTTTTAAATGTCGTTGGGATAGTAGATCCAAGCGTGAACTTTGTGCAAGAAAACATTGGCCTCTGAGGGAATATATGGTGGTTGGAGGACAAAATGTAATCAATGAACCCCTGGTAGCACGAGATAGAATAATACCACCGCTACACATAAAGCTAGATCTTATGAAATAATTTGTAAAGCATTTGAATAAAGACGGTTCGTCCAATGAATACACAGCGCATAAGTCACTTGGATTTACCATGGATAAACCGAAAGCAGGAATTTTCGATGGTCCACAGATCAGACAACTTATAAATGACCCAGATTTCATAGCATCAATGAATAAAAATAGAATCATGTGCCTGGCTTTCATTTGTTCTTGTTGTGAAAAACTTTCTTGGCAAACAAGAAGGCAGACAACTACACACAATTAGTAGAGGATATGCTCTTTCATTTCAACAAGCTTGGCTGTAACATGAGTGTCAAAATCCATTATCTGCACAGTCGTTTAGATCGCTTTCCAGAGAAGCTTTGTAACTTAACCGAAGAGGAAGGTGAAAGATTTCACCAGGACCAAAAAAGCATTTCAGGCCAGATACCAAGAAAGATGGGACGCGCAAATGATGGCAGACTACTGTTGGAATCTTATGCGGATTGTCCTGGCAGATCCCACTCTCGGAAGTTTTACAAATGGAGCTTCTTGTGTGTCGAATGAGTGGAAAGTTTGTATCATAAACTTGTGCTTATGGTATGAAATAAGTAGACGTTCATGTAGTACACTTTTCTTTTAATTTTTAATATGTTTCCTTCATGGTTAAAAGATATTAATTTAAACACTACATTAAAGCATCTTGATTATTTATGTGCGAGCAGAGTGAAGAGTAGTATATGGGATATATTCTGTATCTAAAAAATTAGAGCTGATAGGGGAAAACTTGTGCCATTTTTGGAATTATCAGGTCACATATACCCAGAAACAGATCTAACATTTGAGGCACCAAAGTGTGTGTTGGCCAGTGTTATCGTTTATCTCCAGTTCTTCTAAATTTTCTATCCTGCTGTTTTCTTTCTTTCTTTCGATGTAACTGGATAGACTGATCCAGACTGATGAGGAATTTTAAATTTGTCAAAGAAGATTGCAAATATTGTAGCGTGGTTTATGCACATCAAACTAAGATACAATGCAAGAGGATCCATCCATCCGTCCATCCGTCCGTCCGTCCGTCCGTCCGTCTGTCCGTCCATCCATCCATCCATCCGCCCGTCCATCCATCCATCCATCCATCCATCCATCCATCCATCCATCCATCCATCCGTCCGTCCATCCATCCATCCGTCCATCCATCCATCTATCCATCCATCCATCCATCCATCCGTCCGTCCGTCCGTCCTTCCGTCCGTCCATCCATCCATCCATCCATCCATCCATCCATCCATCCATCCATCCATCCGAACGTTCGTCAGTTCTGCGCTAGGACTTACTGGCTAGAACAAATGAAGACCCCGCTGCTAATTCTCTAGATCCACCCCACCCCCACCCCCACAAACCTTATCGCCGAGATCCAGTGAGAGAATGAAATTTTACTTTAAGAAAATAAAATCTTCACTGGAAATCAGGGCCCATGCTGTCATTAGACCAACAGAGGTCAACGGCGCAGAGGTCAGAGGACATATTACTGACCTTTGACCGTTTCCTACACATAGGTGTCTTTTTTAACCCAAGTCTGACGGGAGCTACAAGACCCCACGTGGAAACAGAACGTGAGGAGAACCGGAGCGACTCCCGGTAATAGCAAAAACAGACGGTGAGCTTCCAGAGCTGACATATAAGAATAAATAAGGGAGAAGAATATTTGTGACTGCAGCACATAGAAGATTTGACAAATAATAGATTCTTTAATGACGGATAAAACAGCCGTGCGAAATAAAGACAGAAAAAATAGTCTGATGGTGACTGTTGATGTCTGTTTACTATTTTCTGACGGACGAACTCTCCCAGGAACGGCTTTCACTCAGCGACTAACACAAGTAGCAGCAGCTTTATAGATTCATGAATGCTTTATTGGTGCAACTGGTGATATAGTGACGATTATGATGAGTTGAGACAAAGGCAGTTACAAATCCAGTAACCACGACATTACGTTACTACAGCAAAACGACAAAACAAGATTTCTGGCGTCAACTGACGTCATCTGACTTCGACGCCACCGGAATCCTACCAAATTCTAGACATACTGTCCTATCTACAAACTACTTACTGACAACCACTAAAACACTGACTAAGTCCCTACACTAAGCTACATTCTACCCTAGACAAGCACAAAACTCTGACTCAAAATCTCTCTTCCTAACTTATCATCTGACACGTCAGTCCTTGCACGGGCTCCATGACCAAAGCGAGACATACAAACCTTAAGTTAAGAGGGTACGAAACGTAAACAATTTTCGTGACATAATTTTGTTAAAACCCAACTTTTAAATACCATCACTGACTTAGCTAATTTTTACATTAAAGACATCACTATACTGTCATACCGTTTGTTGCTGGAAGAACGTCAAATAGAGGCTTAGTTTCGTGCTATGTGTTTCAGTTACCGCTGGTAAAGCATTTGTTATCCTAGGATTTAAAGTTTGAATATCAAGAACTGGTGAACTTTGTCCTTAGTGTTAGCCAGTCAGTCAGTCATTCAGTCACTCAGTCAGTCATTTGTATATCCCTTGCGGAGCTTTGCCTCCCTAACAGCACTCCTGTAGGCCGCTTGGTTTTAAGCAAGATGCCCTGCTGCCGATGCATCCATTTGTAGATTATCAACGATGTCTTGCAGCCATCTTCGACTTGGTCTTCCTCTTTTTCTTTTTCCCATTATGTACCCTTCCAAGACTGTCTTCTCTAAATTCATATGATGTTTAATGTGTACAAAATGTTTATTTTTTTCTGCTTAATCCTCTTTACTAGCCAGACTTATTCAATATTAAGTTTTTGTGGTATGGATATATTTGTTCTTTTTTGTGTCTATGATATTTGAAGAACTCTTCTATAGAATTTACATTCAAAGGCATTTATGCGTTTCTCAGCTGTTTTGTTAAGAGTCCAAGTCTCACAGGCATATGTTGCGATGGGAAAGATGCATGCCCTTAAAAATCTTATTTTTGTAGTTCTGCCTGTTCCTCTCCACAGCTTCTTTAGCTGTTTTTATCCTTAGTGTACCCTCAGAAAAATAAAAAAGAGTTATGGTATGGAACAGCCCTCAAGAAAGCGAATTTGTTTTGTCATACCACAAAACACTCCATGCTTTATCTCTTGCAGATGCAATTTTGGTTCTAGTGACTGCGTCGCCACCAATACGGGGGAGGGGGGGGGACAAAAACAACGTTAAGAATCGACCTACGTAACGCCATAACATACATGTTTCTACGTAATGCTATAACGTACATGTTTCTACGTAACGCTATAATGGTACATGTTTCTACGTAACGCTATAATGGTACATGTTTCTACGTAACGCTATAATGGTACATGTTTCTATGTAGCAAAGATTTCAAGATATAATTTTTCTTAAGCAGGCAAGGACCTTGTATTGCAGAAGAAAATACAGGCAGGAAAAATGCCAAAACGAAGAACAAAAGAGCAGACAACGGGCATGTTGACATGACGGCAGGAGAGAAATTAGCTGATAAAAAAAAGCATCAGGGAATGTGGTAGGTGGAGAAGCATGCTGAGTCAGGCCAGCTGACACGCCACACGATGATGGTGACGAAGGGATAAGTTTAGCATCGAGCTGTCCGTTCGATCAGTACTGTTAGTTTTTAAAGTTGCCGTTTGAAAATATGGCCGGCCTTGTTTATATTGTGGGGCCTAGTATCGGCGGGCTCACCGAAGTAGTGGACCTCTAGTGACAACGATGGGCCCTTGGTAGTGGGGGTACAGTAGCTGTGCTGTAAAATTTAAATGGCAGCAATGTTAGTCCTTAATAGCTGCCAGTAAGTTGCCAGAATATGGGGTGGATGTACTGAACCGGGACGATTTTATCAGAGTTTTCACAAGTTCTTCTGCGTCCCCTACATAAAAGACCCGACCTAGAAGCAGGTGAGTTATTTCTCCACACAGTCAACACGTTGTCACGGACTCGCCAAGCAGTGTAGCAGCTATAGCCCTGGGTTCTTTCTGGTAGACAGACTGGATCAGCAACTGGCACTTAACCAGTGTGTTCAAACTGATCAAACCATCTAAAAAAACTAGGGCCTGGGATTTGTACTAGGGAATAAAGGCAGAGAAGCTTAGACTGTAGGGTTCTACTGAGAAAAAAATAAATATATACAGACTGAGTTATTGTAGTGAAATCAGTTTGTAAATTAATGCTTGTGTGGACATGCCATTAGATTAAAAAAAAAAGGTTAGAGAACTCTATGATCAATGGAAAGCTTAACGGA
Organism: Achatina immaculata; assembly: GCA_009760885.1. Taxonomy (NCBI): domain Eukaryota; kingdom Metazoa; phylum Mollusca; class Gastropoda; order Stylommatophora; family Achatinidae; genus Lissachatina; species Lissachatina immaculata. The sequence continues at coordinate 9,727,108 of CM019699.1, forward strand.
AAAAGAAGAAATGAAAGGTCAAGAGGAAGAATATTTCGAATGGGCTGATCAGACGACACGGTAAAAGACAGGTAAGAGAATTAATGATAAACTTCAAGGAAGGCGCACGATGGAGAAAAATGATCGCCAACGCATGGCAGCACGACAGACAGTCAGTTAAATGATCGCTAACGAGTGGCAGCACGACAGACAGACAGTTAAATGATCCCTAAAGCGTGGCAGCACGACAGACAGACAGTTAAATGATCGCTAACGAGTGGCAGCACGACAGACAGACAGTTAAATGATCCCTAAAGCGTGGCAGCACAACAGACAGTCAGTTAAATGATCGCTAACGAGTGGCAGCACGACAGACAGTCAGTTAAATGATCGCCAACGCATGGCAGCACGACAGACAGACAGTTAAATGATCCCTAAAGCGTGGCAGCACGACAGACAGTCAGTTAAATGATCCCTAAAGCGTGGCAGCACAACAGACAGTCAGTTAAATGATCCCTAAAGCGTGGCAGCACAACAGACAGTCAGTTAAATGATCCCTAAAGCGTGGCAGCACAACAGACAGTCAGTTAAATGATCCCTAAAGCGTGGCAGCACAACAGACAGTCAGTTAAATGATCCCTAAAGCGTGGCAGCACAACAGACAGTCAGTTAAATGATCCCTAAAGCGTGGCAGCACAACAGACAGTCAGTTAAATGGATATTAACTTTGGTATCCGCAGCTGAACTGAAGTGTTCTTCTCCCCCCACCAGAACCAGCACAGCATGATACTCGCCATATTTATGAGCAGTCAAAACGTTCTAAAAAAACTAATGAGAAAACATAAGAATGAGGCAATCAAGAGACAAATCATGAAAATCCTATTAGACTGAGAATCTGAAGGAAAGAAACAAGATGTCGGCAATGATAAACTTGGTGGATAATATAAAAAATAGACTAGACTCAGCTTGGCCCGGTGCAGTGTGTGTGTGTGGGGGGGGGAACAGAGCAGTTTGGAGGACTACTGCAACCAACTTTCCATGGAGAAATGGCACATAATGATCAAACATTGGCCGAAAGGACAAGGAATATACTTCTCTGACCATCTGACGATCTGACAAAAAGAGGAATATACTTTTGTGACGATCTGACAAACACTTCTCTGACGATATGACATACACTTCTCTGACGATCTGACAAACATTTCTCTGACGATCTGACAAACATTTCTCTGACCATCTGACAAACACTTCTCTGTCGATCTGATAAACATTTCTCTGACCATCTGACAAACAATTCTCTGACCATCTGACAAACGAGGAATATACTTCTCTGACGATCTGACAAACACTTCTCTGACGATCTGACAAACACTTCTCTGACGATCTGACAAACACTTCTCTGACGATCTTACAAACACTTCTCTGACTTTCTGACAAACAATTCTCTGACGATCTGACAAACAATTCTCTGACCATCTGACAAACAATTCTCTGACAATCTGACAAACAATTCTCTGACGATCTGACAAACACTTCTCTGACGATCTGACAAACCCTTCTCTGACGATCTGACAAACACTTCTCTGACGATCTGACAAATAATTCTCTGACGATCTGACAAACACTTCTCTGACGATCTGACAAACACTTCTCTGACCATCTGACAAACAATTCTCTGACGAACTGACAAACACTTCTCTGACGATCTGACAAACACTTCTCTGACGATCTGACAAACAATTCTCTGACGATCTGACAAACACTTCTCTGACCATCTGACAAACAATTCTCTGACGATCTGACAAACACTCCTCTGACGATCTGACAGGCTGATTCACTCTCTAAGACGCCGAGTTACCGTCTTGATCTACAGAATTACTGACCTCCATGTTCAGAAATGTTTTTCATGCAGGCTAATGTTCAGGAGAAAAAAAATCTAATTATAGAAACAAAACCGAACAACAGAAGAATCGAATGTAAGTAATGTATAGCATTGCTCACGCAAACAGAATGAAATAGACAGAAATAAATACGTTCAGTTACCTGAAGCTGACAACAAAAATAAATGGTACATAGCCATGGCTGAAATAAAACCTAGAAAACAATAGACAAAAGTGGCTTTTAGCGACGAGAATGAAATAATCAGAAAAAATAAGTAATTTTAATTAGAAAGAATACGCATTCTTAACTAGAGAGAATACCTAATCTTAATTAGAAAGAACAAGTAGTCTTTTGTTTTAGTGATCAAACAGAAGGCTACAGTGACACTATATAATTTATAGGCAGATAATGTACTAGAAGATGAAGTAGAGAACAAGAAACAATGGGGGCACGATCTGTATAACTAAACAGAACATATCTCTGGCGCTCAGACAATCAAGGTTTTCTGTTAATGAAGACATGTTTGTTTTTCCAGTTCGGCTTTCCAGTTTCCACTGAACTCTCTGATGTCTTTCCTTGAATGTCAGTCTGGCTTGCGTGCCCAGTTCTTAACCCTTTAGAAATAAAGATCAGTTAGTCAATCAATCAGTAAATTTTCTCATTACAACATAGTGTTGAAACTGTTGTTTTCATGACATGTCACGAAAAAAAAGCAGTCAAAATTTCTTGGACATGTCATGGGGTGACAAAAGTTAGAGAACTTGGTATAATGACAGAAAAACTGAAAGAGGAAAGAAAAAGTAAACACTGGCTAATAGAAAAGCATCTCGCGAGACTGACCAAGACACTGGCTAAGAGAAAAGTATTTCACCAGATTGACCAAGATATTGGCTAAGAGAAATGTATTTCACCAGATTGACCAAGACACTGGCTAAGAGAAAAGTATCGCCAGACTGACCAAGATATTGGCTAAGAGAAAAGTATCTCGCCAGACTGACCAAGACACTGGCTAAGAGAAAAGTATTTCACCAGATTGACCAAGATATTGGTTAAGAGAAATGTATTTCACCAGACTGACCAAGATATTGGCTAAGAGAAATGTATTTCACCAGATTGACCAAGACACTGGCTAAGAGAAAAGTATCGCCAGACTGACCAAGATATTGGCTAAGAGAAAAGTATCTCGCCAGACTGACCAAGATATTGGCTAAGAGAAAAGTATCTCGCCAGACTGACCAAGATATTGGCTAAGAGAAAAGTATCTCGGCAGATTGAACAAGGCATTGGCTAAGAGAAAGGTATCTCATCAGACTGACCAAGGCATTGGCTAAGAGTAAAGTACCTCACCAGATTGATCAAGGCATTGGTTAAGAGAAATGTATCTCACCAGACTGACCAAGGCATTGGCTAAGAGAAAGGTATCTCACCTGACTGACCAAGGCATTGACTAAGAGAAAGGTATCTCACCTGACTGACCAAGGCATTGGCTAAGAGAAAGCAAGGCATTGGCTAAGAGAAAGGTATCTCACCAGATTGATCAAGTGGCATGAAGAAATAAAAACAAAAACATTTCGACCGATCAGAGACTACCAAGCTGGAGAAGCAATATTGTCAAATCTAACCAGGTCGTCATGTAATGAATGGAGACTCTATAACCAGCCAAAGCTAACCAGCTCGTCATGTAATGAATGGAGACTTTATAAAGAAAGCGATATGTGAAATGTACTCGTTAGTTTACTGTAAAATTCAAGAGAAAAAACACTTTGAACAGAATAAGAAATACTCGAATATGTTTGCTGAGCTGTGCACGGGAAATGTAACAGTTTGACCTTAGGTTGAAGACAGAACACAATTTGAGACTTGAGATATAGATTTCAGGGGTGGGGTGGGGGGCAGGGTTATACTCAAGCTGAATGGGATACCAGTCAGTTATCTACACTGACTACCTGCGTCAGGGGCGACTCATAGTCGACCAAGACCCTACAAACCTCTGAATGATGCCTCTGGAAACAGACAATATTTTGGCCAGATGAACAGGGATTCATTCATTTATTTATTCATTCATTTGCATGTCCCTTGCGGAACTTTGCCTCCCTAGCAGTACTCCTGTAGGTTGTGAACAAGATGGCCTGCTGCTGATGCATCCATTTGCAGATCATCAACGATGTCTTGCAGCCATCTTCGCCTTGGTCTTCCTCTCTTTCTTTTACCCATTATATATCCTTCCAAGACGGTCTTCTCTAAATTATCATGACATTTAATGTGTCCAAAATATTTAAGTTTTCTTTGTTTAATCCTCTTTACTAGCCAGCCTTCTTCAATATTAAGTTCTTGTAGTATGGATATATTTGTTCTTTTTTGTGTCCATATTTGAAGAACTCTTCTGTAGGATTTACATTAAAAGGGATTTATATGTTTCTCAGGTGTTTTGTTAAGTGTCCAGGTCTCACAGGCATATGTTGCGATGGGAAAGATGCATGCCCTTAAAAATCCTATTACTGTAGTTCTGTCTGTTCCTCTCCACAGATTCTTTAGTTGTTTTACTTTATGAAGAGCAATAGACGTCATCCTTTTAATTTCCCTCATTGTATCTCCATTACTAGTTAGTACTGATCCAAATTATTCAGAACTCTCCACTTCTTCCAGTTTTTCCTCAAGGATACATATTTCAGCTGCCCTGTTTGTTGAAAAGGGATAGCAACAAGAAATGGAACCTTAAAATACACAGTATAAAAGACGTATAACGTGTAGACGTATATTAGGCCTTGCAAGACGTATAAGGTACAGACGTATAACAGACCTTGCAAGACGTACAAGGTATATCAGGCCTTGCAAGACGTATAATGATGATATAAATGCTAGAAAGAGAAATGACGACTGCAGTCAAATTGGTTCTACCTGTAGTAATAAAGACAGACACAGGTGTTAGGTTCTACCTGTAGTAATAAAGACAGACACATGTGCTTGGTTCTACCTGTAGTAATAAAGACAGACACAGGTGTTAGGTTCTACCTGTAGTAATAAAGACAGACACAGGTGTTAGGTTCTACCTGTAGTAATAAAGACAGACACAGGTGTTAGGTTCTACCTGTAGTAATAAAGACAGGCACAGGTGTTAGGTTCTACCTGTAGTAATAAAAGCAGAGACAGGTGTATGGTTCCATTTTATGTGAATTGCGTGCCCGTCTTTCTTACAAGAAAGATCCCAAAGAATTAAGTTGTTTTGTCCTGTTTTAAAAAAACATCTGTTGTATTGTTTCTTTTAAATATTACCCTTGATGAATGTGTTTGTTAAAATATTGGATTGTTATATACTCTTCATTTATATGTGCCAACTTGTTTTCTGTCACCTTCGTATTTGACCACTTTCCTCAATCTTTCTATCCTTTTGCAAAACTGAACTATACGTCTTTATTACATAATGTAACTAACGCTTTTTTAAAAAAAAGGTAAACGTCGAAGAAGAAGAAGAAGAAGAACTGCATCTGATACTGATGGTTATTTCAGATTATTATTATGTCCCGTGCAGGATAGGGTTGTGGATCATGCTTCCTCATCAGTTCAGACGTTTTTTCTTCTTTTTCCATGCCACTTGGTCAGTCCACCAAGATATTTTTTCTTGACCTTTCCCTCTTTCTTTTTCCCTTGAACTTTCCAGTCATTACTAAGTTCCCCAAACACTGTCTTCTCATGACATTTTGGCTGTCTTTTTTCTTATCATTTTAGTTAGCTTTCTTTGTTGTGAAACTTCTCTGAGGGCCTCTTCGTTTGTCTTTCTGTGTGTCCAGGGTATTTGTTGCGTCTTTCTCCAAAACCAGTTTCTTTGTGTTCTTTTGTTGATTGCTCAAGTTTCACAACTCACTACCAAAAATAGCACTAAGATGGACACCACAGGGGAACAGAAGTAAGGGTAGAACAAAAGAGCATGGAGAAGAACAACAGAGAGGATGTTGAGCAATAGAGGGCTCACCTGGCCAAGAGCAGAAAACAAGGCAAAGGACAGGCATTTGTGGAAAACCCTTGCGGAAGCCCCATGTGCCCTGGGGACTTAAGGCTCAGAGAGAGAGAGAGAGAGAGAGAGAGAGAGAGAGAGACCGCGCACTCTAATACTCTTTTTTTCTCACTGTTAGGGACATTTTCTTATGTGTTAGTATCTCCTCCATGCTAAGAAAAGCTGCCTTTGCCTTGCCTGTTCGTGATTTCGAAGCGGTTGCATTTTTAAGTCATGTCGGTCAAAACTGATAGGTACCTACAAAAGTAATTTGCTTTTATCGCTGACCCCTTATTGTAGCTCAACATGCTGGCTTCATCAACTCATTATTAGAACAGATGGGCGAGTACCAAGATGGCGCATATTCGCTGATATCCCATGATTATGTTTGTTGTTACAACGATCGGAGAGTGATTAAAATAAGCATCGTCCACTGTATTGGCGAAAACGGCGAATTCTATGTAATGTTTCAGTCTGTGTCTAAGAGAGTGACTGTTAGTGAGATTTCGTTATTTCAAACAATGAGGGGTAAATAGGAAAAAAACCCCATAGGAATATAATATTATTAGGGGCTTTATTTTAAGCATTAGTGGGCCTCTAGGAGAGGTGGGCTTCTAATAGTGGTGGGGCTCTAGGAGAGGTGGGCTTCTAACAGTGGTGGGCCTCTAGGAGAGGTGGGCTTCTAATAATGGTGGGCTTTTAGTGGAAGACACAGAGGAGTGATAAAAAAAAGTATGCTGCGGTGATATGTAGTGTATACGTTACTGTATTTTCTTTACCAAATATGATTAATAAACAAGCCGATTCAATAAAAATAAAGAAGCAATGGAGACATGCTCTGTAGAACATCGCATAGCTCGTGTGGCTACACAAAGTTACTGTTAGACTCTTCTCTCTTCTAAGGGTCTCCCATCTCTTCTGCGGGTCCACCACTGTTTGAAATAAGAAGCTAACTAGTGTTAGAATCCCATCTCTTCTAGAGGCCAACCAGTGTTTTGAGAGAAACGCCCACCACTGTTTGAATCCCATCTCTAGATTACAGATCTGTGTGAAAATTCTATTCGGCGAAGAGTTTGAAGCAATTTTTTTTTCATAATTATTTCACTGTTTTTAGGTCCTGCCACTAATTTATCCACTTTTACTTTCTGTTTTAACTGTATCATACTCTTTCATTTAACTCTTCTAGAACCAGTTATTACCGTAGCCACCATCACATTAGTTTTAACTAATTACCGCATTTTCATTTCTTTCCCCCACCATCATATAGGTTTATAATTAGTATCAAAATGACATAAATTCCAGGTTATCTCTCCCGTCACTGGCCTAGACACACGGGGCTGATGGTAGCATGAGATTTCCACTTTTGTCCGCCCTATCTTCTTGACTGTCGTCCATGTCAGTCATTTGTTTATCAGCATTCTCTCAGCTACACATCTCCACGTCTCTTTGGGTAGCCCCGTGATTCTTTTAATCCTGTGGAGCCCACATCAAAACTGTTCGCCAAGTTAAACTGTTTCAGAAGATTTTCATCGTCAGTTCTTGTACTCTCTCTCTCTCTCTCTCTCTCTGTCTCTCTCTCTCTCTCTCTCTCTCTCTCTCTCTCTCTCTCTCTCTTTCGTCTATACCAATAATCAGGCATTTTTCGTCACTGACTTCCACAACCATCTATCCATTGCTCTTCTATAAAATGCATTCCGGACCGTGCCCCAGTGCAATTCTTTTAGTCTGTCAAATATCTTGTTTCTTTGTCTTTCTCCGTCCCTTTGTGCCTCCAGTTTTCCTGTTGTCACTAGGTGTTCCATTTTTGCTTCTTCTCAAAACCAAATATATGTCCTACAAATTCAGATTACCGTGTTCTGAATTTTGCCAGTTTCTCTCTTTTCCCCAGCCTCACTTAGAACCTCTTCATTTGTTTTCTTGGCCGTCCATGGAATTCTCATCATTCTTCTCTGGGACCACATCTCCGCTGCTTTCAGTAGATTCTGGGTGCTCTTGGTTACTGTCTCTTTCCTCCATATGGCAATACAGGTTCGATGTAACACTGAATAACTCTCTCTCTTAGTTTCATTTTTATAACTGCTGATCTAGCCTGGGCTGTCCTACTCCTTATTTCGAATAGAGGGTACTTAGTTTAAATAAAAAAAGAAGACAGAGGTCATGGTCATATCCATGAAAGAAACACCAGCAAAATGTGAGAGCAAAGGAAAAGCACAGAATTAAAGCAAGTCCTTCATTCCCTACCTTCTTTACCCCTCCCTGGGGCATAGACCATCAACAAGGGCTCTCAGTTTATTTCTGTCTTGGGCTGCTTCTTCTATCCATCTCCAGTCTTAGTCCATCTTTTTTTTTTTAATCTCTGCTTCAAGACTCCGTCGCCAGGTGTTTCTATGTCTTCCTTGTTTCCTCTTTCCCTGGGGATTTCAGGTGAGAGCTTGTCTGGTAATGTCGGTGGTAGGCTTTCGATGTGTATGCCCTAACAATCTCCAACGTCCTTTCGTTATCCTTTCTTTCACTGTGGGTTAGTTCGTTTTCTTCCTTAACTCTTCATTGCTGATGTTATCTGGTCATCTAATCTGAAGGATCTTCCTTAGGCAGGTGTTGGCAAAGGTCTGCAGTCTCTTGGTACTTTTTGCTAATGTTGTCCACGTCATTGATCCATACAGCATGACCGATTTGTGTTGAAGCAAGTGGAACAATTCAAATATTAAGGAATAATAATAACAACAACACAAGAGGAAGTTCTTTTTTACAAGTAAAAAAAATATGGCGTGCTTTTTAAAAAAGTTTCTCCGACACCCGGAAGTATTTATTTAAAATGTCACACTCTGTAATTTGATGGACTAGACCTGTCAGTCAAACTGACCTGTAATTTCACACATCAGCTGCCACATACCCGGGGAATTTGGCTGTTTTACTGGAAATGTAATCTGGGGTGTAATTATTTGGCTGCTTTACTGTAAGATGTAATCTTGGGTGTAATTATTTTGTCTAGACCCGTACAGCGAGTGCTTCATAGATCTAGAAAGGGAGGTGTTGTTGTAGCTGCTGTTATTTTTGTTCTTGCTTGTTACAGTCCCCGTACGTCCATGGCCCTCGCAGCTATGAACGTGTGTCGTCCGCGTTGAAGGTATAAAAGCAATGGCACTAAATGACACCGAGAGTGAGTTATGGCACGGGTTTCAAACCTAAGTGGTCCACAATTATTAGCACTTAATATTTTCTAGAGTATCAACAGTTATAAACAGCCCGCTACCAAAATGCCATCCAAGGTTTTGCAGTTCGTGGGCAGAATTTTCTACCTCTGTGTAATATATATTAAAAACACTGTGCGCAAATGTGCGTGATAACGTCAAATAACAAAATATAATTTTAAAGTTATCATAGAAAAAAATACTAGAAGATGTGAGAAAAACTCATGTAGTTCTATAACATTTTTCTTCAGTGCTTCTTTAGGACACAGTAACAGCAAGAAAGTTCAAAACAAAACCGTTATTTTTTTTTTTTTTGCGCACGGCATTTGAAAAACTTCGCTCACAATGCGGTTGTATGGTGGTGGTGGTGTGTGTGTGTGTGCAAAGACGCAGCTTAGAGGAAACATTGTCCACTACTTTTAGAAGTCTACCTCTCATTCAGCCCCGTCGCTGCTTGAAGTAAGTCCACCACTGTTTAAGTCCTGCCTCCTCTGGAGCATAACTGATCAGAATAAAAAGCCTGCGACTGTTAGAACTTTCTCAAACACTTGCGGTTCACTAATGCTAGGAGCCATTCATTACCAGAAGTCCGCATATATCAGGGATACAACTCTACAATGGGACGCTCATATATTGTCGTTATTAGAAGACCACATATGTTAGGGATACAACTCTACAATCAGACGCTCATATATTGTCATTATTAGAAGTCCGCATATATTAGGGATACAACTCTACAATGGGACGCTCATATATTGTCATTATTAGAAGTCCGCATATGTTAGGGATACAACTCTACAATGAGAAGCTCATATATTGTCATTATTAGAAGTCCGCATATGTTAGGGATACAACTCTACAATGAGAAGCTCATATATTGTCATTATTAGAAGTCCGAATATGTTAGGGATACAACTCTACAATGAGAAGCTCATATATTGTCATTATTAGAAGTCCGCATATGTTAGGGATACAACTCTACAATGGGAAGCTCATATATTGTCATTATTAGAAGTCCGCATATGTTAGGGATACAACTCTACAATGGGAAGCTCATATATTGTCATTATTAGAAGTCCGAATATGTCAGGGATACAACTCTACAATGAGAAGCTCATATATTGTCATTATTAGAAGTCCGCATATGTTAGGGATACAACTCTACAATGGGACGCTCATATATTGTCATTATTAGAAGTCCGCATATGTTAGGGATACAACTCTACAATGAGACGCTTATATTGTCATTGTTAGAGTACTACCACTTCTAGAGAGAGTTTATTATTAGTTATCCACTTCTTTCTTTCTTTCTTTCTTTCTTTTCCGATCTCCCAGAAATATTATCTCTTCTATTATCCATATTTTCTAATATTCTTCCCTAACGGTTTCTAATCACAAATCTCGCTGGTCTCACGAGACATAATATTTTTCTTTCTCATAAATCACGCGAGATTTTGGCGAGAGTAAATTAGTTTTTGAGAAGGAAACGCGCTGTTCACTAACCTACAGACGCCAATAGCGAGCAAAGGTGATTAAGTCTCTTCAGGGCGCAAGTGGAAACAGATGCGGGGTGGAATTTATAAATGATGACAGAAAGAACATTCTTTGCGAAGTTTATGCAGAGAAAGCTGAAAACAGGTCCAGGCATTAAAAAAAACAACAACAACTGAAGACTCGCGATGTAATGGTTATGGTACCTGTTCTCCTTGTGCGGTTTTGTTTTGTTTTGTTTTGATAAGTGAAGGAAAAGTCAAGTAGTCATGGAAGTCGAAACAGACTTCGTTGAATTATTCATCAATTAGGCACCAATCCCCTAGATTTAGCGATCATTTTCTTAGGCGCCAAGCCCCTAGATTTAGCGATCATTTTCTTAGGCGCCAAGCCCCTAGATTTAGCGATCATTTTCTTAGGCGCCAAGCCCCTAGATTTAGCGATCATTTTCTTAGGCGCCAAGCCCCTAGATTTAGCGATCATTTTCTTAGGCGCCAAGCCCCTAGATTTAGCGATCATTTTCTTAGGCGCCAAGCCCCTAGATTTAGCGATCATTTTCTTAGGCGCCAAGCCCCCCCCCCCCCTAGAGTTGGCGATAGATCTATTAAGCGATAAGCCCTCAGCGCTTGTGATTGATCTATTAAATGATTAGCTGTTAGGGTTGGCGATTAATGTATTAAACGATGAGACCCTAGGGTTGGCGATTAATAAATTAAACGATGGGACCCTAGGGTTGGCGATTAATATATTAAACGATGAGCTCCTATGGTTGGCGATTAATATATTAAACGATGAGCCCCTATGGTTGGCGATTAATATATTAAACGATGAGCCCCTAGGGTTGGCGATTAATATATTAAACGATGAGCTCCTATGGTTGGCGATTAATATATTAAACGATGAGCTCCTATGGTTGGCGATTAATATATTAAACGATGAGCCCCTAGGGTTGGCGATTAATATATTAAACGATGAGCCCCTATGGTTGGCGATTAATATATTAAACGATGAGCCCCTATGGTTGGCGATTAATATATTAAACAATGAGCTCCTATGGTTGGCGATTAATATATTAAACGATGAGCTTCTAGTGTTGGCGATTAATATATTAAACGATGATCCCCTAGGGTTGGCGATTAATATATTAAACAATGAGCTCCTATGGTTGGCGATTAATATATTAAACAATGAGCTCCTATGGTTGGCGATTAATATATTAAATGATGAGCCCCTATGGTTGGCGATTAATATATTAAACTATGAGGTCCCTAGGGTTGGCGATTATACTTCATTATCTATTAAAAGATAAGTCGTTAGAGTTGACGATTATACTTCGTTATCTATTAAACGATTAGCTCCTAGGATTGGTGATTATGTATACTTCTTTATTTTGTGCAGTCCTTGGTATTACTACTCTAACCAGTTTCCATCCTTTAGTGTGTGCCACTTGGGTTGACCGTTCAAATAATTGTTTACCGAATGAATGGGGATTGAAACTGGACGCAGAAGAAGAAGAAGAAGAATAAGAAGAAGAATAAGAAGAAGAAGAAGAATTACTTTCTCTCGGTCTTCTTTCTGTTCTTCTACCCCCTGTGCATTCCATTCCCCTTTCTTCTACCTCTCTCTCTCTCCTCAGAGCTTTTCCTTGAGTGTCAGATTGATAAACGGCCGTCTTCTTATGATGTGTCGGAAGAATTTTGATTATATTTTCCCTTCAGTTTTCATCAATTTGAATGCCCCGAGTTTTCCTAGAGAAAGTCGTTGCTTGTTTTCTGACTGCCAAGATCAGATCTACATCTGGAAACACATTACGGTATAGGGGGAGGGGGGAGATGAAATTCCCGTTTCCATGCCATTAAGGTATATTGGGGGTACGGTGTCAGGCCCATATTTCCAAGACCTTCGGCACGTGAAAGTGTCACGCCTGCCAGTATTTATCTTTCATATTTCCCTGATATCCATTCTCTGAAGGCTGGGTGGGTCGGGGGCCTTTATGGTGCATTGTTACCAGAAAAAAATCCACAATGCTGGGATCTGAACCCTGTACCACCGGATTAGTAGATCGAGTACATTACAATATGGCAGAATTAGTATTAAAAAAAACAAACTCTTATTTAACTTAGCAGTTTTCAAAGAGTTGTTTTATGAAGGCTAAACGTTCTGCCTGTAAACTGGAACAGCAGTCCTGAGGCATGTCACTGGAAAGCAGACAGGAAAAAAAAGGCATGGACAACAGAATCCAAGTATTTAATAATATGCAACAACGAGGCTTTTGTACAGAGAAGTAAGAGAAGACAGTTTTGTATGGTTAGACGAGCTTGAGGAAATGGTTGACAGAGCACTTTAGTGAGACGTGAGAGAAAGAAAAATCACAAGAGAATTACCCGGGATTCGAACCACGGACTCCGGTAGGACGAGCAGCCGTATGGCCGTGAGAGAAGAGCGTTCCAACGAACTGCGCTATCTAGCATCCCCGAAGGTGCTTCACAACGAAGATAATTCTCTTGTGATTTTACTCCTCTCATGTCTCGCTAAAGTGCTTGGTCTACGATTTTTTCCAGCTCTAATCCTACAAAAAACTGTGTTCTCTCACTTTCAAGTATTTAACGAACGGTCTTTTTCCACCACTGAGGCAGAGTAACTGGCCAGACCCCAGTCCCTTCCACATGACTGTATATGTCGATGCGGAGAAACAGAGAACTGCCGCGTTTGTGAGATAGAATGGCGCCCGTGTCTGGGTGAACATCCAGGAAGAATTATAGTGTTTTTTCTTTCAACAACGATATAGTTCAGTATGACAAAACATAGATTATTGTATATCTCATTAGTTAAATATGACAAAACATAGATTATTGTATATCTCATTAGTTAAATATGACAAAACATAGATTATTGTATATCTCATTAGTTAAATATGACAAAACATAGATTATTGTATATCTCATTAGTTAAATATGACAAATCATAGATTATTGTATATCTCATTAGTTAAATAGGACAAAACATAGATTATTTTATATCTCATTAGTTAAATATGAAAAAACAGATTATTGCAATATCATTAGTTAAATATGACAAACATAGATTATTGTATATCTCATTATAAACTCATTCACTATACTTCTTATCTCACTATAAACATATTCACTATACTTCTGTTTGAATGTTGAAGAGTTCTTTGGAAATAATACCGTTGCTATTCATTTACTCATAATTTTCTTTCAGTGCATGACAGAGCTGGCTGTCATGCTTCTCCATCTTGTGCCGTCCCAGCTGTTTCAGATCAGTTCAGAGGCTTTTCTTTTTCCATGCCACGTGGTCAGTCCATGTCGCTTGGTCAGTCCATGTCACGTGGTCAGTCCATGTCACGTGGTCAGTCCATGCTACGTGGTCAGTCCATGCTACGTGGTCAGTTCATGCCACTTGGTCAGTCCATGTCGCTTGGTCAGTCCATGTCACGTGGTCAGTCCATGCCACGTGGTCAGTCCATGCCACGTGGTAAGTCCATGCTACGTGGTCAGTCCATGCCACTTGGTCAGTTCATGCCACTTGGTCAGTTCATGCCACGTGGTCAGTTCGTGCCACGTGGTCAGTCCATGCCACTTGTTCAGTTCTCTGAAATACTTTTTTTCTTGGCCTGTATCTGCTGTCTCCTTTGAAGTTTTCCACTTTTTGTTTTTATTACCAAATTCTCTGACCTCTGTCTTCTCATGACCTGTTCAAGAAATTCTGACCATCTTGTTTCCTATAATTTTAACTACTTTTCATTGTTATAATTTTAACAAATTTCAGTGTTCTGAAATTTCTCAGATTAAAGATGTTCCATATGCATATCAAGTAGCCAAGTATAAAGTATGTGTTCTAGAACCATGATTGTCAAGCTCTGTTATATAGTGGCACTCTGAGAGTATTGTCAAGCTCTATCATATAGTGGCACTCTGAGAGTATTGTCAAGCTCTATCATATAGTGGCAGTCTGAGAGTATTGTCAAGCTCTATCATATAGTGGCACTCCGAGAGCATTGTCAAGCTCTATCATATAGTGGCACTCTGAGAGTATTGTCAAGCTCTATCATATAGTGGCACTCTGAGAGTATTGTCAAGCTCTATCATATAGTAGCACTCTGAGAGCATTGTCAAGCTCTATCATATAGTAGCACTCTGAGAGTATTGTTAAGTTCTATCACATAGTGGCACTCTGAGAGTATTGTCAAGCTCTGTCATATAGTGGCATTCTGAGAGTATTGTCAAGCTCTATCATATAGTGGCACTCTGAGAGTATTGTCAAGCTCTATCATATAGTAGCACTCTGAGAGTATTGTCAAGCTCTATCATATAGTAGCACTCTGAGAGTATTGTTAAGTTCTATCACATAGTAGCACTCTGAGAGTATTGTCAAGCTCTATCATATAGTAGCACTCTGAGAGTATTGTCAAGCTCTATCATATAGTAGCACTCTGAGAGTATTGTCAAGCTCTATCATGTAGTGACACTCTGAACAAGGCAGGAAAACTCGTGAAAAATTAAACACGGAGGTAGATTTTATCATTTGAAGCTAATAAAATATCTTCTATCAACCCTACTTCAAATATCCGCGGAACAACATAGAACATTTCGCGGCAGATCTTTGTGCTGGGGCAGATGACTGATGGCAATCGCTACTCTTGAGCCTGACTTAGAAGTCCTCATGTCGGCATTCCTTTGTATAGGACATCTAAGTTGGTAAGGGCGACATAGAAGCGTGTAGTAATCAGACGGTTCAGAACTGGTGGATATGGATATCTTTTCTTATATTTCTCTAACTGTTGAACTGTTGATAGTGACCCAATCTAACTGTTGAATAGCTAGTAGTGACCCAATCTAACTGCTGAACTGTTAGTAGTGACTCAATCTGGCTGTTGAATTGGATCAACTTTGAGAGTGATTCAATTTATAGAAAAGAAAAACTGCTTCTTGCATAGAATACAGTTGAGTCAAGCAGTGCTGCTACTGTCTTCCCTTCAGTAAAATATTATGGCTCTTCTTGAGCAAATATTTATTTGGACAAAGTGTAATTATGTTATATGATATATTATGATATGTTTAAACTGTGTCAACATTTTTAGCTTCTTTTTCCAACACTTTCAGTAATATTAGAATCTTCCTGCGCACAGTATTCACGTCCTCATTAACATAATAATCACTTCATAATATTCACTTCTTTATCCCTATCTAATACAAGGTGTTCCATAAATAACTGTGCACTAACCCAGTATCGATTCCGGTATCGCCGTCACATCTTAATGTCTGCAGTATTGTCACGCTCTATCACATAGTAGCACTCTGTAAGTATTGTCAAGCTCTACCTGCTGCAGTCATTAAGATATCTCTGCTATACCGGAATCAATACCCGGTTAGTGCACAGTTATATTCCGAACGCACTGTATAATATTCATTTTCTTATCTATTATATTATTCACGTCCTCATTTAATATAGTTCTAGTATTTACTAACTTATCCAAAATAATATTCACTTACGAAATTATATATATAGTTCTCTTCCTTCTGTAAAAGAATTTACACTTCCTGACTTTAATATAATATTGGCTACCTTATTTAATACAATTTTCACTTCGTTAAATAATATAATATTCACTTCTTCATTCAAAGTAATATTTATTTAATTTTTCACTACAATATGTACTTCCTTATCGAACATAAAATCCATTTCTTTATTTAATATAATACGTATTAACTTCTGTATCTAATATAATATGCACTTAATCTTCTAAAATACTATACATTTTCTCATCTCTGA
Source organism: Achatina immaculata (assembly GCA_009760885.1). NCBI lineage: Eukaryota > Metazoa > Mollusca > Gastropoda > Stylommatophora > Achatinidae > Lissachatina > Lissachatina immaculata. The sequence continues at coordinate 9,743,437 of CM019699.1, forward strand.
TCTAATATAACTCTGACTTTCTTCCGGAGATCGATACTGAATTCCTTATCAAATACAAAATTCACTTTCTCCCTATCATAATATTCGCTTCTTTATTTAACTTCATGTTCACCTTCTCATCCAGCATAATACTCACTACTTCATCCAATGTGGTATTCACTTCTTTATTTAAGCTACTATTCACTTTATCATCTGACATAAGGTTAACTTATTAATCTACCATTAAGATACTCTGAAATTCGCTTCATCACATACCACAGTGTGCACTTCCATATCTAACATAACATTCACTTCCTATATAATTTTGGATTCCTCGTCTAAAGGCAAAAGGTAAAATCCCCGTTTCCATGACATTAAGCCATACTGAGGATACGGTGTTAGGCCCGCATTTCCACGACCACCGGAACATGAAAGTCTGATGTTGTCAGTATCACACCTGGCCACATTTACCTTCCTAGATTTCTCTGATACCCGTTTTGTTAAGACTGGATGGACCCGGAGCCTTTTTGGTGTCTACCATAAAAATCTCACTGCTGGGACTCGAACCCGGTACCGCTGAATTAGTAAACCGAGCGGCTAACCACCCAGGTAACCAGGCCGCCAACATAATAGAGATTGAGCACAAAATCTTTGCATGAATTAAAAAATTCACTACATAAAAACTTAGCTATGTAAGGACATGCGGTATTTTACTAAGTTTAGCCCAGGTAAAAAAAAAAAAATTCTTTTTTTTTTCCCTTTTAGTTTACTTTGTTCATGCACTTCAACACGTGCTCCATTTATTGCCCGGAGAATGTCTAAGTGATACTCAATGTCCTGCCATGTGTTCCCTTCAACGTCTCTTTAATCACCGTCGCTAAAAACATTCTTTATCCTTGGCTTCAAAGTTTCAGTATCAGGAAGTGGTGAACTGAACGCTTTGTCCTTTACCTCCCCCCCCCCCCCCCCCCCCCAGTTTAAAAGGCTTTTAACATCTGGCAGAACCCGTCCATATTCATTTCTGAACCTTCGCTGAACTGGAGAAACTTGTTCTGTGATACCACAAAACACACTGGGCTTTCTCCTTCACATACGCCATTTTGAAACTGTTGATTGCAGCGCCGCATGTGCAGGAAAAAAAACAACAAACTATAAGACAAGGCCTACGTAAAGGCACAAAGTTAGCGTTTCTATAGAGCACATTGTTTAAGATAAGATTTTTCTCATCGGGGAAGGACTTTATAATCAGCCCGTATTCATATTCTCATCTCACAGAGATGCAACCTAGAACATAATGACAACTTACATAACATGAGTACACAACAACAGCAAGAACAACAGCTACCCAACATGAAAATTTAACAGTAACTTTGCCAACATGAGAACATAAAAAGAACAACTTACCCAACATGACAGCGTAGCAAGAACAACAAAATTACGCAACATGAGAACATAACAACTTACCCAAAATAAGAACATAAGAAGAACAACTTACCCAACATGACAACATAACAAGAACAACAACTTACGCAACGTGAGAACATAGCAACGTACCCAAAATAAGAACATAAGAAGAACAACTCACCCAACATGACAACATAACAAGAACAACAACTTACCCAACATGACAACATAACAAGAACAGCAACTCACCCAACATGAGCACACTGACTGTCCTAGCTTGCCTAAGTCTCTCAGCCTCCAGCCCGTCATCAATGGTCTTGGACCTTCTTCTGGCGGCCTGCTCCATCTCGTGGGCGCTCATCCCACCACCCATTTCCACTCCCTGCAGTAAAGAGGTCAAGTAAGCTACCACAGTAACCTTTGGCAGTAATACCCTCCGAAAGCTTTGCCCAAACCGGCCTCTCAGAAAGCTCACACAGTGATGTCCATGAACATAATCCTCAGTAAGTAAATACTCCAGTAACGTTCACAAGTAAGATGTTAACTTCTCACATTCAGGTCTGTCACATTTCTAGGCATCCAATTCTTGAACACTTTTAAACAAGATTCTTCACAATATCTTTGTAATACACACCTGTCTAATACGCGTATTACGTAATTAATTGTGATAGAGGTTCAGTCTTTTGTACCTGTTAACCTAAAAAGAAAGAAATCTATCATCATCATCATCATCATCATCATCATGTCCTCTGCAGTCTCATTGGAGCATAAGACACCAACAAAGGTTCCCCAGCCAATCCTATCTTGAGCAATTCGGGATACCTCAAGCAATGTCTATAAGAACACTATGAAAGAGCTTAAATTACAACAGAAAAAAACTCGATAGACTGACCTGTACAAGAAGACTGCTATGGAAGAAGGAAACTGAAAAGGAATAGTTTTACCAACAGTGGAATTCATGCAGGTATAGTTTGATAAATTGCATATAGCATAGCTGGCATAGATGGTTGTAGTGGCACACTGGAGACGGTGGTTTAAATCTGAAAAGCGAGCAGAAAAAAAAAGAGATAAGAAAAAAAATCCAGTAGATTACAGACGGGCCAGGGGCCTGCTGACCCTGGCCCCGAAATGTCGAATATTACCACTTACATAAATACGCCGAGTTTTTCCGGTGAGAACGTCCAACTCTAGACTAAACTGGTGCCACGAAAACCACGGTGTCACGCAGTCCCGCTTCTGAGACCCACCAAGATTACAGGCTCAAGCCCTGCGATACTCTGAACATTTTGTGGCCCTCTCGGGGATCTCGTGTGGTCCTTTCGGGCACCACAGGGGACCACGGGACCTATCGAGGACCACAGGAGTAAATTCAGTAGGATCACGGGGCGGTCTGGTGGTAGAAGCGAACGAAGAAGAAGGAAAAGAAGAAGAGATCACTTACATACATGATAAAAAATCTACTCCGGTTAGTATTAAATTCATACATAAAATTACAGATTTCTCGAGTTCTGGTTTATTAGACGAATAAAAGTAGATGTACTAGATGCACAGCATCTTCATGGCTGGCCACAACCAACAGCCATCTGTATCACTGGAGTGCTCACCCTTCATAATTAAAGACCCCATAACTCCCATAATGGATTGCCCCAGAATGTTCCATTACTATCTACCCCGGACTACCTGAAAGCATCATCAGTACAACTCCCGACAGGCATCAGTAAGACCATCAATAACGTGATTTTACTTCACGTATGGACAGCCATATAGAGAGAGACAATGTACTTTCATAGGACATGCAATGAGAAGAGGGGGCATTGAAAATATTATAACAACAGGAAAAATAGAAGGAAGAAGATCAAGAGGAAGACCAAGAGAAATGATACTGGACAGTCTGACGGGATGGTGTGAGAGGAGATCACCAACTGAGCTGATGGCCTGCATGAAGGATCGTGTACTCTGGAGAAGCATAATAGCCAACGCCAGTCGGCACGGCACATGATGATGATGATGATGATGGACAGCCAGGCTGAAAGAAGTTTCTAACCTAACGGAAATCGAGTCCCAGAGCCCCTCATCATATGGATCCCACACCCCTAGGGGTATGGATATATCCTCATCTTAGAACCATCGCTTTATGTCTACAATCACAATAATTATTTGCATAAATCAGGAGCTCACAAAACACTAAACACTTTCTTGCTGCGGTTGGCTGATAAAAGACACCCTCTCTCTTCAATACTTTTATTAAAATCGTGTGTGTATATATATATATATATATATATATATATATGTAACTTTTGTATATTTAAAGATATTCTTTTGGCTTGAAATAGAGTTTTCTAAACGCCAATCTGGCAAGCGCTAGGGCGGGTAACAAGATAACGCGAAATGAGAATCTCTTAGCAGAAAGAAGAAAACGTTGAACGATATTGAAGTCTTAGGGGAGGACGAGGACAGCCTGTCTGAGCTGATGGAAGACGATTAAAGGGACGGAGAAGTAACATTAAGAACTTAAAATAATTCAAGAAGAGGCGGGGAAGAAAGTGATAAAACCATTTCGTTTATTTAACGCCCCAGACCTATAAGAAGTATAAAGATGATGAGAAGCATTTGAGCGTTATATAAAGTTTGATGATAGGATTCCACGCTGAGCATTATATAAATTTTGATGATAGGATTCCACGCCCAGCATTATATAAAGTTTGATGATAGGATTCCACGCCCAGCATTATATAAAGTTTGATGATAGGATTCCACGCCCAGCATTATATAAAGTTTGATGATAGGATTCCACGCCCAGCATTATATAAATTTTGATGATAGGATTCCACGCCGAACATTATGAACACTGGTTTCTCACTCTCGGAGCAAGTGTTTGAATCTTGCTAAAATCTGGTTTTTATTCTTTCAGTCTCAGGCTGCCATTATTATCATTATTATTATTATTATTATTATCATTATTATTATTATTATTATTATTTAAATTTCACATTTTTTAAAGTGAAAAAAAAAGAATTAAAAACATTAACTCGTAATTAAAATAGAAGTAGTTGAAATGAACCCTCAGTATAACCATCAAATAATCTGAACATGACAAATCGAGAAGGGCAGTTTCCGCTTTTTGGTCGCCAAGGGTCATTTTGCTGAACGACGGAATTTTCTGTCTTTTGGACCATAATGTGTTAGAACTCCCTCGCGTATAGCGAGCCGTGATCGCTGTAACTGCCTTAATCGCTCTAGAGACCTACGGCGAAGACTGGGTAGATACGGTTTTACTGGCAGTGAATCACAGTAAGTACATGGATAGACGGGACGTATATTTACGTTGTTAGACTTATTCTCCCTTTACTTTAACTCATAATACAGGAAACAAACTCTACATGTACATGTTCTATTATAGTCGCTATAGTGGCCGTGTTTGTGGGATCTGTTAAAGAAGTACTCCATAACCCATGTCCTTTTAGCTACTTTCAGGAACTGAAAAAAAAAAAAAACAAGCTGTAACCTACTACCAGTTCGATGCTGTGCCCCAACACCTTGACCACATCGGCTTAAAAAAAAAAAGCAACACCTTCACGCAATTCCAGGAACACAGAAAACAACAGACAGCCTCTTCACCAGAAAAGAAAGATTACGAAAGAAAGAAAGAAAAAAACGAAGGAAGAAAGAAAGAAAGAAAAATCATTGCTTAACAGAAAACCGGAAAGAAGGAATCCTCCACTAACAATAAATATGTTACAGTGCGCAAGGGGCAGATCACTCAGTCGCTGACAGACACGTTCAGATTATCGGACTTGGCGTGACTGTCACAAGTCATCGTCTCACGTAATTTGCTGCCTGTAATTTCGATCCATAAAATATCTGCTCTGTTTGTGCTTGTCTCCATTTAAAATCAAATTCAGCGAAATCTGAGCTTCACTGCTATTAGACGATTTTATTGTCTTTTTTTTAAATGTGTGTTTTTCACATAATCATTACCATTTCACGCGTTGTATTTACGTGGCATATTTTTCCCCCGCTAATTTAAATCTGTTCTTTATTTTGTTTCGTTGCTTTTTAATAAACGCAGTAGTTCTTATTTTGCGCTGCATCAACGGAAATAGGTTTTATGCTGTTGCTAAAACTACTTTATACACATAACTGTGTCAGAGGTGGCACAAGAGTTGAGCGCTGTGAAGTAAGGGTAGCCAGGATTCTTGATATAATCCCATAGGGTGTTCTGGTGGGGAAAGTGTGTGGCGTTGTTCGGGAATAGAGGGAGTTCTGGAGGGGGAGAATGTGTGGGTTTGCTGTGCGGGAATAGAGGGTGTTCTGGTGGGGGAGACTGTGTGGCTTTGTTGTGAGGGAATAGAGGGTGTTCTGGTGGGGGAGACTGTGTGGCTTTGTTGTTCGGGAATAGAGGGTGTTCTGGTGGGGGAGACTGTGTGGCTTTGTTGTGCGGGAATAGAGGGAGTTCTGGAGGGGGAGACTGTGTGGCTTTGTTGTGAGGGAATAGAGGGTGTTCTGGTGGGGGAGACTGCAGCTTTGTTGTTCGGGAATAGAGGGTGTTCTGGTGGGGGAGACTGTGTGGCTTTGTTGTGAGGGAATAGAGGGTGTTCTGGTGGGGGAGACTGTGTGGCTTTGTTGTGCGGGAATAGAGGGTGTTCTGGTGGGGGAGACTGTGTGGCTTTGTTGTGCGGGAATAGAGTGTTCTGGTGGGGGAGACTGTGTGGCTTTGTTGTGCGGGAATAGATGGGGTCCTGGTGGGGAGGCTGTGTGGCTTTGTTATGCGGGAATAGATGGGGTCCTGGTGGGGAGACTGTGTGGCTTTGTTGTGCGGGAATAGAGGGTGTCCTTGTAGGGGAGACTGTGTGGCTTTGTTGTGCGGGAATAGAGGTGTCCTTGTAGGGGAGACTGTGTGGCTTTGTTATGCGGGAATAGATGGGGTCCTGGTGGGGAGACTGTGTGGCTTTGTTGTGCGGGAATAGAGGGTGTCCTTGTAGGGGAGACTGTGTGGCTTTGTTATGCGGGAATAGATGGGGTCCTGGTGGGGAGACTGAGTGGCTTTGTTGTGCGGGAATAGAGGGTGTCCTTGTAGGGGAGACTGTGTGGCTTTGTTATGCGGGAATAGATGGGGTCCTGGTGGGGAGGCTGTGTGGCTTTGTTGCCCGGGAATAGATGGGGTCCTGGTGGGGAGACTGTGTGGCTTTGTTATGCGGGAATAGATGGGGTCCTGGTGGGGAGACTGTGTGGCTTTGTTATGCGGGAATAGATGGGGTCCTGGTGGGGAGACTGTGTGGCTTTGTTATGCGGGAATAGATGGGGTCCTGGTGGGGAGACTGTGTGGCTTTGTTATGCGGGAATAGATGGGGTCCTGGTGGGGAGGCTGTGTGGCTTTGTTGCCCGGGAATAGATGGGGTCCTGGTGGGGAGACTGTAGCTTTGTTGTTCGGGAATAGATGGTGTTCTGCTGGGGGGGGGGACAGTGAGGCTTAGTTGTCCGGGCACAGAATGTGCTTTTTCGAGACAGTGGTGGAGCCTCTTACGAAATCTTTGCTTTTAGTCCACTCCTAAAATAAAAGCTTATACCAATCCTTTCTTATCCCCAGTTTACGCTCTAAATGTCTGAAGTTTGTGCGCAAAATTTAAAACGCGTGTGCAAGTATATTCTAGAATAAAAATGTCCGCTCATATGTGTCGTAAAATCCAATTACTGATAGTTAGGTTCTCATAGAAAAAGAAGTCAACTAAAACTTAAATAAATCAGGAAACCAAACCCATGTACCGATATCGTATGTTCAATCAGCGCAGCTTTAACACATGGTAACTTAATGAAATTGAACAATAAATTCTTCTTCTTCTTCTTCTTCTTCTTCTTCTCCTTCTTCTCCTTCTTCTTCTTCTTCTCCTGCTTCTTCTTCTTCTTCTTCTTCCTCTTCTTCTCCTTCTTCTTCTTCTTCTCCTCCTTCTTCTTCTTCTTCTTATCATGGAAGTGCGGATTCTGTTCTTTTGCAGATGATGTGGCGAGGATGTTGAGGCACAGAATCGTCTCGGCTTAAGTGCGGGTTATTGCCTACTTTTGTCAGTCTTTGAGCAGAGCTAAAAACCAAGGAGTGTGCAATACTTCTTTAGCAGGCTCCACCTCCATGGGGACAATAGCGATCCCAGCCCTAATAGCCAGGTTAGGACTGTAAATGTCCAACTCTGGCCTGGGTGTGCTACCACTTCTCACCCAGCGGGGATATACTGATATCCAATACACGTCAATGTCTTCCGGTGAGAAAGTCCAACTCTAGACTAAACTGGTGCCAGGAAAACCACGGTGTCACGCAATCCCGCTTCTGAGACCCACCAAGGATACAGGCTCAAGCCCTGAGATACTCTGAATCTTTTCTGGTCCTCTCGGGGATCTCGTGTAGTCCTTTTGGGGACCACATGGGGGACCACGGGACTTAACGAGGAACACAGGCGTCAATTCAGCAGGATCACAGTGCGGTCTTGGTGGTAGAAGCGAACGAAGAAGAAGAAGAAGAAGTAGAAGAAAAAGAAGAAGAAGGACTGTAAATTTTTGTGCCAGTGTAAAGAGTGTAACTTAATTACAACACTCAAAAGTTCCCTCACTCCCCTCATTCTCCTTCTACAACAACGGAGACATGGGACCGGGTCTTAGCTATGCTTTGCCAATCCTGATACCAGCATGCCAACAAGTGACCGTCCATTACCACAACGCACAGAGTCTTCACATTCCATTAGTACAATCATGTTAAGAGACTAATCCTACCACAGTTCCCTACGTTTTGTTATACGCAAATTTCCTTTCATTTTTTTTTCACAACAAAGGGAAACAGTTTTCACAACAAGGGAAAAAAAAGCAGTTAAATGTCAGAACGAGGTAGTATTAACCCTTTATATGCCACGGAAGCACCTAAGGGACGTAGACTAGCTAGTATGTATGTTTTTCTTGACCTGTCGGTGCACCAGAGGATGATGCGGTCAGTGTTACGCCTGATCGCCTTCCTTTCCTCAGCTCCAAGAGCCAGGGTATTTTTTTTTTCTCTACAATTTGGGTGACTGCGAGCGTCTCCGGGTGAATTCAAACTCTGACGTTTTCCGTGAGAGACTAGTGCACTAACCATTTCGGCCACTCAGATGCTCTTCGATCAAGAAAAACAGTTAACTCTTTCATTACTGAATTCATTTCCATGCTCTGTCAGAATAACTTTGGTGAGAAATTTTGAGAGAAAGGCTTATAAAAGGAAGTTACTACGTAATGTAAAATTAAGGGTTATGTTAGAAATGTGCTGTTTTTCATTCACTTAGACTTCACCTAAATATCGCTGCGAATATTGATTCGTTCAAGGTCTACTAACACTATCAGTGCTATTTTGGAATGAAAGAGTTAATTCTGAGGCAAACGACTACAAGTAATTTATAAGAAAATGAAAGGAAACACGTTTTCGGAACAAGGAAAGCAATTAAGTTTTAAGGAAATGAAAGGAATTAAATTTTCATAACAAGAAAAGCAATTACATTTTAAGAAATGGAAAAGAATACTTTCTCAGAACAAGGAAAGTACTTCAATTTTTTTTTAAAACTGAACCCATACTCTCGTCTATTTTCAATACTAGAAAAACAGTTTTACCACAGTTTTTAATTTGTTGTCCATTTCTTTAGTTGTTTTCCAGCTTTCACATGCATAAATAATGGTGGATATTACAATTGAATTGAATAATCTTGGCTGTGTTTTTTGGTCCTTATAACTTTAGAGTGCCATATTTTTTCAAGACTTGTGAAGGTCAATGCTACTTTTGCTTCTAACTTCCCTCCTGGTATCATCGTCCTAGTCTATGTAACTGCCGAAATATTTCAGATTCCTTCACTGCTTCAACAGCTGTTTCATCTATGTATATTTTCCCTTGTTTTATTATTTTTGTTTTTCCCTTGTTAATTTCAAGTCCTATTTTACTGGCCAATGATGACTAGGTATCTGGTTTTTGTTTCTTGCATCGAATATTCATATTTTAACCGATAAGAATTATGTCATCTGCAAAATCAAGATCCTGTAGTTGAGTCAGATGTATCCAATCAATGCTCGTTTTACCTGTGCAGAATTTGTTCATCATGAAGTCTATGACAATTTCAAAAATCAAGGGAGATAGATACGCCTCGTTTCAGAGACGTCTAAGTGATGTGTTATTTGCACCCTTATTTTCCGTGGCATATCAGTACACTAGAAGGTGATGTAGTCAGCGTCATGTCTGGCTTCCATTCCTCCTTAGCTTCTACAAGTGGGTGGCTACTGGGCTTCAGCCATTGACCTCGCAGTGAGAAACGAGTGCACTAAAGAGCTGATCTGGATGTACATCACGCCACCCCTTCCCCCCCCCCCCCCCCCCCACCACCTTATCCTTATTATGGTGTCACTTCTTAGCTTGTCGAACCTTGTGATCTTTGCTGCTTTCTTAAGACATCTCATCTCACATGTGGTTATTTTATTATGTTGTTTCTTAGTAAGTGCCCGTATCTGGCACTGGTAGCACAGTGTTGGTATGAATATGCTAATAATTAGTTTTCTCTTAGTTTCAAGTGGGATGTTGGGGTATGTGAGGAAAAGGGGATAACTGGTATGTAACAGCATTGGCTCCTTGTGTTCTAATGTCAGTTTATTTTTTAAGCTTCTCATCTTCTGTTAGCATGCACCCAAGACACTTGGATTCGTTTACTTGTTGTATTTTGCTGTCTTCAATAAGTACATTCAATAGACTCTATAATATGTACTTTCGTCACGTGATTTATGTATACAAATGTTTAGATTGTTACTGTGGTTTAAAATGAAATAATTTAGACAGAAGATGGATAGAAAACGCATCCGAATAAACAATGAGTTAAGGATTGAACTTACACCCTGCTCTTGCGCAAGACACGCTTTTGTTTAATTTGCCTTTAATGAGAACTGAAAACAAAGTTAATGACAACATTAGCGACCTTGGCTGGCCACACCCTGATCCCTGCTGTCTCTGACTGTGACATCTCATGACCTGTTTTGTGATAGCGGCTTCCTGCAGAGAATAGTTCCGGAACTTTCCATTACGCGGATGAATACCAGAGCCAGGACCATTTACACACTGTACTCCGTTAAGCCAACGTGCGTGTTTGAGAGCCAGCGAACACTCGCCAAAAACAGTAGGAAGTAAACTAAAAGCTAGAGAAATATAGTCCACGCGATGTGAAGTATAAAAGACCATGATGAAGTCATACTATAGATGAAGTCAGTTTGACACCCAAAACTATCTCGAAATTATCAGGCAGAATTGACTCCTTAATCGATTACTATATCGACCGTTATGTTATAGAGTTCAACTGTTTCCTCAGCTTTCTCATCTCTAGGGCATGTTGTGGAGTCCATCTTGGACCTGCCGTGGAGACTGCCAATATTTGATCAATTTTCTCGTTATTTCTGGTTTTCAATTATTCTGAAAGATATGGTATTCTTCCTGTCTCCGCTGTAATCCATCCATCCATCCATCCATCCATCCATCCATCCATCCATCCATCCATCCATCCGTCCTTCCGTCCGTCCGTCCGTCCGTCCATCCGTCCATCCGTCCATCCATCCATCCATCCATCCATCCATCCATCCATCCGTCCGTCCGTCGGTCCGTCCACCATTCATCCGTCCGTCCGTCCGTCCGTCCATCCATCCATCCATGATATGAAATAAATACAAAATGGAGAAACAACGAACAGTAGAAAAAAAGGAAACTTTAAACAATTTCGGACATTAATGAGAAAACAAGCCAGAGAACCGGACAATTACTGGGAAAGTCAATAACGGACGCACTTTATTTACAAAGACCGAATAATTGTCCGCGTAAGTTCATCTTTCTTACCTCCATTTTCATTCTTACCAAAGCCATGCAATATTAGTTTAGCATCAGTACTATTTGGTATTTAAATAAAAGAAGTATGTAAGGACAGTTGGAACATCAAGCCACCTCCTTCTAGCACAGCTGAACTCAGAGAAGGGCAAGCGTATCAGAAGAGTGAAATGATGAGACAGAAGAGACACTGTTAGCAGTCTGCGACCCAGAGAAGGTCTACCTAGAACCGGAATAGACTAAAGTGTCAAGTATGTATAATCTAATGAAGGTCGCATGATCCGGCTTGGCCGTGGATGCTGAGAATGGGGTCAGGGGGGTAATACAGACTCCCAGGGGACAGGGACAGATTCAGCATCACTGCAAACCACGTGACCTTGTGATCTTCAGAGACGCGTCAGTGGCACGAGGCCTAGAAAGTGACTGGGGCTATGTTGTCTAACTTAACGGCACACCAGTTGCGAGTAAATCAGGTAGCCTTTGTAACTACCGCTTCGAGCATGAGAATAGAGATGCAGGCTGAATCAGAAACAATTTCCTGGTTGGTGGATCAGGGCGACTCACATTGGATCACTGTAGCAGTCTCCCAGAGCATTTTGCAGAGAATCGAGACCCATTTCTTCCACAGGGAGCGGTTCCAGCTTCTAGACGGCTTTCGGTTATCCAGTTTGACGTGGATCTAATGCCCAGGTCAAGCGAGAGTCAAAGGCGATGAGCTAGCGGGCGAGCTGGCAGGCATAGCACCAGGTTAGGGTACTTTAAGAATGGACAAGGAGGAGACTGCAAGAGCCACCTTGGACAAGCTGCGATAGGAGGAAAAACATCGAGTTGAATGACAACAATCACATCAGGAGGATGATTTAGTTGGGGGAGAAAAGGGGAAGTGGACGTTGTTTTTTTTCCGAAAGAAATGGTTTAGCTTTCTGTACCCACAACCAGTGAGTGACTGGCTCCATCAGCAGACCCACACTTCAGTGGCTGTTGGAACGGAAGGCGGAGCACGTATGGGAATGCCCGGAGTGTAGGTATGCCAGCCTGATTCCAGATTACAGAAGTGCATGAGATATAACAGCAGCAACAACCACATAATGAACATCTAATACGTACATCTTCTCATCTATGCATTGAACAACGAGATTTATAAGTAAATATACGATAAAGTTATTATGCATTCTTTTGTATATTAATTACAGTCAAACTGATCAACAAACAGACTAGAGACAAAACTAAAAGAACAAGAAGAAGAAAAAAAAAGGATCAGGAAAACAAAATATCTGTTCATACAGACGAAGCAGCACAGCAGAAGAGCGGTCGCAGATCAGATCATAAATACCAAAACGAGAAAAACACAAAGACCCACAACAGGAAATCTTTTCAACAGAAAAGTTCTTACACAGCGGGGAAATCCCAACCCCCCCCCCCGGGCCCAAGGGCAACTTTTAGTGTTTCAAGGGCAGGAGGAGAAGAAGGGTGAGTGTCATATTGACAGATTCTAACTGCTTAAACACTGATCTTTTTATAAAGCAGAATGGATTTTTTTGTGTGTGGGTGGGTGGGGAGGGGGGGGGGGCGGAGGATTATTGGGAGAAAGAGTGACAGACACAAATTGTTGGAATATTGATCTTTCAACAGTATAGATCAATATTCCAACATCTCGTCTCTGTCAATCTGTGGTCCCAGTCTACCCACACTCCAAGCACTGGTTGAGGAGCCCTGTTCTAAGGTCAAGGCACGACATAAATGAATGTAAAATATTCTACATCTACCTCTTTTATTCGACCAAGAAGACACCATGTGGAGCTCATGACCATCAACCGCTGTTAGATGGCAGGAAAGAAGTGGCAGGAAAGAAGTGGCAAGAAAAAAGTGGCAAGAAAAAAGTGGCAAGAAAAAAAAGTGGCAAGAAAAAAGTGGGAAGAAACAAGTGAGAAGAAAAAAGTGGCAAGAAAAAAGTGGCAAGAAAAAAGTGGCAAGAATAATAATGTCACATGACATGGCATTTGAGAAGTTCAGTGGCTTCTTTTAGGTGGGCTGAACTAATATTCCTTCACAAAATATCCAAAATTACGAAAATTGATATATATCTCTCTCTTTCTCACTCTCTCTCTCCCCCACCCTCTCTCTCTCCCTCTCTCTCTCTCTCTCTCTCTGTGGACCTTTAGGTGCCTAAGACACACACGGGGCTTTCCTCAAAGGTTTTCCACTAAAGCATGCCCTTCGCCTTTTCTTCTGCTCTTGCCCAGGTGAGCTTTCTGTAACTCAACATCCTGGCTCTTGTTGTTCTTACCCATGCCTCCTTCGGTCTACCTTTACTCCTGTTTCACTGAGTTGTTGTCCATTTCACTGCCAGTTTTTGATAATGAGTTACTAGTCATGCGAAGTACATGCTCCAACCTTCGCCAGCGTTTTTCCTCAATAGTCGAAGCCAATGAGTTTCATCTGTATTTCTCCCAGCAGGGTCTTATTTCTTGGTTAATGTAATTATATAGATGTGGCATTTCTCACATAAGTTTGTGTTGTTACTAAACAGAGCAAGAACCCCACCATCCAGGCTACTGTTTTGTTCACTTGCCATAGTGATGGCTGCAAAAGAGAAAAAAAAAGATTTCAGGAAAAAAATCGTCAAGCTTCCAACAATCAAAATGATGAACGCCCCCCTTCTGATCTGGTTTCCATGCACGAATCGTCTTCTCCTTCTTCTGTCTATCATTAATTCCATGGAGTTCTTTCAAATTTCGAGCACAAAAAAATGTAATACCTCATTTCTCCTCCACTCCATCCGTCATTCTCACCCAGCTCATGTTTATTATGGGAGGGGTGTGGAGTAATCAGGTGTAAGGAGCTGATGTCAGCTGACTCTGCTGTAAGCAGAACGAAAGAGAGGCATACGTTCTGAGGAAATCCTCCATCCAGGTACACATGAGTTTGCGCACCCACAATGAGCACCGAAAGAAGAGACAGCCACTTACATACATGGTTGTCAAAGCGAAGCAGGCAACCTGTGCAGCCCTCAAGTAGTATGTTTCAGAGGCAGAGGAACAAATTATTTCCTCAAACTGGAGGAGCCTATTCAGAAGCTTCTTCTGAGAGATCCTTTTCTGGAAGTTAGGAAAGTGCCCAACTATCTACAAACTTCATCAAGAATACGCACGTCTTCATAACATCATCACCACAGCAACTCTCTCTCTCTCTCTCTCTGAACCTTAGGTGCCCAGGGCACATGGGGCTTCCGCAAGGGTTTTCCACAAATGCCTGTCCTTCGGCTTTTTTTCTGCTCTTGCCCAGGTGAGCCCTCTATTGCTCAACATCCTTTCTGTTGTTCTTCTCCATGTCTCTTTTGGTCTACCCTTACTTCTGTTCCCCTGTGGTGCCATCTTAGTGCTATTTTTGGTAGTGAGTTGTCAGTCATTCGAAGCACATGTCCCAACCATCGACAGCGTCTTTCATCAATAATTGTTGTCAGTGGCTTCATCTGCATTTCTGACCACAGCAACTACCACAGAATATTTGGTCTGCAGAAACCGCGAGCTTCGTCCTAGGAAGAATGCTGAGGACGCCGTGGGCAGCCAAGAAAACAAATGAAGAGGTTCTAAGAGAGGCCGGACCTTTTGCCTTTTTTTAGAGGAATTATGGGAAAATTTAGAAGACGGCAGTCCAGATCTATAGGGCACATTTTGAGTAGAGACAAATTGCTACACCTAGTGACAGCTCGGGGGGGGGGGGATGAAGAGACAAACGGACAGAGGAAGACTAAGAAACAAGATACCTGACGGACTAAAAGAGTGGTGCGGAGCACGGCCCAACACACATCTTATAGAAAGAGCAAGGGATAGACGGTTGTGGAAATCAAAGACCAGCAACGCCTTGCCTTATGGCATATACCAGAGAGAGAGAGAGAGAGAGAGAGAGAGGGAGGGAGGGAGAGAGAGAGAGGGAGGGAGGGAGAGAGAGAAGAAGAAGAAAAAGAATGAATGAATGAATGAATATCCCATAAAGGCAAGCAAGGCCATACCGAGATATATATAGAGCCAGTTAACGATGAAATATGAAAGGGCATTACTCTCCGTCAAAGGTCACAGAACTGCGAAGTTTCTGTTTCACGTGGACTTGTAGCTAGCCTGGTTATACGTCTTAATTAACATCTTGAAGGATAATGTAACGATTTTGTGAAAGCTCGTGGAGGAGATAAATAGAAATTTCGAAAGGTCAAGGAACAATTTTCTTCCCGTCCCATTTATTAATACGCAAAGTTTGGTCTTGCACACGGCACAAGTTGGCCTAGTTACAGTAAATAAACCGTGGACTGTTATGTTTAGGTACGTTTTAAAAAAATATTTTATGACTTGTTCAAATTCCTACGTAAATATTTTACCTACAAGTGATTGCGGGTGAGTGTGTTGCTCGATTTGGCTGACATGTCTGCACTACTTTTGTCGAACCATAGCTGACCCAAGACCCTGTCTCATTTTTCCGTTGGTGCCCTCAGTAAAACAGGCCTAGCTCCGCCTAACAGGGGCAGGGATCGCCATAGTGCCCATGGTGGTGGAGTCTACTAAAGAAGTATTGCACAGAATAACCCGCTCCTGGTCCGATACCCAGCTGTGCCTCAAAACTTTCACCGCATTGGCTGCAAGTAACACCAGTTCCAGAGAACAAGAAGCAGAAGAAGAAGAAGGAAAAAGAAGAAGTGGCTTCACTGTTTAGATCTAACATTTCTATCCTGTTATTTCTCCCTGTGATGTATACATAAGAGAAGCACATAAATGCCTTTGAATGTAAATGCTATAGAAGAGTTCTACAAATATCGTGGACACAAAAAAGAACAAATATATCTATACTACAAGAGCTTAATATTGAAGAAGGCTGGCTAGTAAAGAGGATTAAAGAGAGAAAACTTAAATATTTTGGCCACATTAAACGTCATGATACTTTAGAGAAGACCGTATTGGAAGGATACATAATGGGAAAAAGAAAAAGAGGAAGACCGAAACGAAGATGGCTGCAAGACATCGTTGATGATCTGGAAATGGATGCAGCAGCAGCAGGCCATCTTGCTCACAACCGAGAGGCCTACAGGAGTGCTGTTTGGGAGGCAAAGTTCCGCAAGGGACAAGCAAAGGAATGAATGAATGATGTATACAGTTTCAAAGAGTGGTTTCATTTTGGCCTGACTGTAGTTTTGTTAGTTGG
Organism: Achatina immaculata; assembly: GCA_009760885.1. Classification (NCBI taxonomy): domain Eukaryota; kingdom Metazoa; phylum Mollusca; class Gastropoda; order Stylommatophora; family Achatinidae; genus Lissachatina; species Lissachatina immaculata. Next base: position 9,759,866 of record CM019699.1, read on the forward strand.
TGAAGCATTCCGTTTTTTTCCGGCTATTCTTGATAAGGGCTTACGTTTTTTTTTTTTGGGTGTTTTTTCTCCTTTGTCAATGCCAGAAATTACCCAAATTACACTTTGGTTTGGGACTAACATTTAGAGGACAAGTACAACATAAAAGAAAGGGGGAATTGAGCTCTAAATTAACGCAACAAAAAAAAATCATCAGAACTAATTGGAAAAGGTTTCTCTTTCTCTCCCACCCCACCCGCAAAACAGTCTGTAAAAAACTGTTTAAATCATCATCATCATCATCATCATCATCATCATCATCATCGTCATCGTCGTCGTCGTAGTCGTCGTCGTAATCATCATCATTATCGTCACCGTCGTCGTCGTTCACTTTCAAAAGAACGTTGGCAGCGTTGTGTCGCAGTCATGCCCCCTTCGGCCCAGCACATTCAGGTTCGGCTGGATACATTTTTAGGCCCGGGTTCTTCTTACCACTGGGACCCCTACTTACGTGGGTCTGATTACTTTCAGTTTCAAGGGGCACCACTGGAGGGTGGAATAATCTTGGCCAATCCTGACTCAAGAAGTCAGCTATGGTTCGCCAATCCTGACTCAAGAAGCCAGGTATGGGTCGCCAATCCTGACTCAAGAAGCCAGGTATGGGTCGCCAATTCTGACTCAAGAAGTCAGCTATGGTTCGCCAATCCTGACTCAAGAAGCCAGGTATGCGTCGCCAATCCCGACTCAAGAAGCCAGGTATGGGTCGCCAATCCTGACTCAAGAAGCCAGGTATGGGTCGCCAATTCTGACTCAAGAAGTCAGCTATGGTTCGCCAATCCTGACTCAGGAAGCCAGGTATGCGTCGCCAATCCCGACTCAAGAAGCCAGGTATGGGTCGCCAATCCTGACTCAAGAAGCCAGCTGTGGTTCTCCAATCCTGACTCAAGAACTCAGCTGTTGTTCGCCAACCCAGACTCAAGAAGCCAGGTATGGGTCGGAGACTACTGTTTCATTAAGTCTGAGTAGCACATCTGTCACCCCCCCCCCCCATCCCCCCCCCACCCCCGCTGTGGAGATGGAGAAGGGACATCTTTCTGAAACTGTAAACAAGAGTTCGTCGACACCTGGCGGAAAGGGGAGAGAATTTGTTGTTGCTCTGTAAAGTGCAAAGAAGAAGTCTTAGGCTATGACCGAATAGCCAGTCAGTGTCCATGGATATGGATGAACTGATGGATTAACCGATAGGTTGAAGATGAAGTATTGAGAGCATACCAGCAACAACAACAACAACAACAACAAACAGGAACAAAGAAAAAGGAAAGGAAAAGAAATAAGCAAAGAGATAAGCAGACGGGGAAAGATTTGATTAGTCAGCGTGTGAAAACTGGGAGCTGTGGCTGGAGATTTACCTTGAAGTAATCTGTCATACATGAGGGAGCACTGATTAATGATAGACAGAGGGTCTTCAGTATGCAAACTTAGACGATCGTTCTAAAAAATCTCAACGAGAGTAGATTATCGCAGCCTGCAAGAAGTTCTAATTTAGCAACGTCTTATCTCTTAGATTGCGACAGCTCAGGTGTTTCACAGAACCAGATCAGAATCTTGTTCATTTCTTGGTGGCTTTTTCTTTCTCCTTTTTTCTGATGTAAGTTGGTAGATCTTCCACAGCTTCTACACGTGAGCTTCAGTTGACCGTAATCTAGAATTTATATCGTAATTTTATTCTGAAGTATTTCAGCTCTGTAACGGGTTTTATTTCTCGTCTACTCAAGTTTTATAATGTGTTTTATTTCTTGTCTACTCAGTTTTATAACGTGTTTTATTTCTTGTCTACCCTGTAATGTGTTTTATTTCTCGTCTACCCTGTAATATGTTTTATTTCTCATCTACTCGTTCTTGCAATAAGTTCTATTTCTCATTTACTCAGTTTTTAGATTGTTTTATTTCTCACATACTCTGTTTTGTAACGTGTTTTATTTCTCACCTACTCTGTTTTGTATCGTGTTTTATTACTCACCTACTCTATTTTGTATCGTGTTTTATTTCTCACCTACTGAATTTGTAGCCTATTTCCTTTCTCCTCTATTCAGTTTATAGCGTTTTTAAAATCTCGTGCACCTAGTTGTGTAACATGTCTGCTTCTCATTCCCTCACTTTTGTAACATGTCTGCTTCTCATTCCCTCACTTTTGTAACGTGTCTGCTTCTCATTCCCTCACTTGCGTAACATGTCTGTTTCTCATTCACTCACTTGCGTAACATGTCCTATTCTCATTCTCTCACTTTTGTAACGTGTCTGTTTCTCATTCCCTCACTTGTGTAACATGTCTGCTTCTCATTCCCTCACTTGTGTAACATGTCTGTTTCTCATTCCCTCACTTGTGTAACATGTCTCCTTCTCATTCCCTCACTTGTGTAACATGTCTGCTTCTCATTCCCTCACTTGTGTAACATGTCTGCTTCTCATTCCCTTACTTGCGTAACATGTCTGCTTCTCATTCTCTCACTTTTGTAACGTGTCTGCTTCTCATTCCCTCACTTGCGTAACATGTCTGCTTCTCATTCTCTCACTTGTGTAACATGTCTGCTTCTCATTCCCTCACTTGCGTAACATGTCTCCTTCTCATTCTCTCACTTGTGTAACATGTCTGCTTCTCATTCCCTCACTTGCGTAACATGTCTCCTTCTCATTCTCTCACTTGTGTAACATGTCTGCTTCTCATTCCCTCACTTGCGTAACATGTCTCCTTCTCATTCTCTCACTTGTGTAACATGTCTGCTTCTCATTCCCTCACTTGCGTAACATGTCTGGTTCTCATTCTCTCACTTGTGTAACATGTCTGCTTCTCATTCCCTCACTTGCGTAACATATCTGCTTCTCATTCTCTCACTTGCGTAACATGTCTCCTTCTCATTCCCTCACTTGCGTAACATATCTGCTTCTCATTCTCTCATTTGCGTAACATATCTGCTTCTCATTCTCTCATTTGCGTAACATGTCTGCTTCTCATTCTCTCACTTGCGTAACATATCTGCTTCTCATTCTCTCACTTGCGTAACATATCTGCTTCTCATTCTCTCACTTGCGTAACATATCTGCTTCTCATTCTCTCACTTGCGTAACATATCTGCTTCTCATTCTCTCACTTGCGTAACATATCTGCTTCTCATTCTCTCACTTGCGTAACATGTCTGCTTCTCATTCTCTCACTTGTGTAACGTGCCTGCTTCTCATTCCCTCACTTTTGTAACATATCTGCTTCTCATTCTCTCACTTGCGTAACATGTCTCCTTCTCATTCCCTCACTTGCGTAACATATCTGCTTCTCATTCTCTCATTTGCGTAACATATCTGCTTCTCATTCTCTCATTTGCGTAACATGTCTGCTTCTCATTCTCTCACTTGCGTAACATATCTGCTTCTCATTCTCTCACTTGCGTAACATATCTGCTTCTCATTCTCTCACTTGCGTAACATATCTGCTTCTCATTCTCTCACTTGCGTAACATATCTGCTTCTCATTCTCTCACTTGCGTAACATATCTGCTTCTCATTCTCTCACTTGCGTAACATGTCTGCTTCTCATTCTCTCACTTGTGTAACGTGCCTGCTTCTCATTCCCTCACTTTGTAACATGCTTTCCACCATTTTTCTTCGCTTGTGTAATATCACTGATTTCTCATGTTTACACCTTTGTAACATATTTACTTCTCATTTTTATACTTGTTAAATTATATTTTGGCTCTCAAATTCTAAAATGTATAATATTGTGTACAAAGAAACAAAGAGCAATCAAAAGGAAGGATAAGTATAAAGAAAAATAGCCAAAACATCATCCAAAAGTAGAAACAGATGACGAATACTACAGGGTTCGTCATAAAGCATAGCTACATTTAACTGACGTAGTGCGCAGAAACTGAATACGTGTGAAAAAAAACATGATATCAGAGATGAAGCAGACAAACGGTCATTTTTAACAATGGCTTTTTGGAAATACAACATCGCGCATTCACCGTTGAAACTTATTTTAAAAGTGGAGAATCATCTATTACCGTACAACGAAAGTTTCATCGCCATTTTGAGTTGCATCCCCGTGATAATGTTCCCGATCGGAGGATAAAACAATTTTGAGGTGGGTCAAAAAATTTAAGGAAACTGCTAACTGCCTTAATAGTAAGTCTACTGGTCGCCCAAGAACTCAACAGACACCTGAACGAATTCAAGAAGTCCGCAATGCATTGTTGAGTAGCCCTCGGCGATCAGCTGTTAGGAACGCTTTGGCACCTGGCATCCTCTTACTGTTAATAGTGATCTTTATGTGCAGATGCTAACTGAATACTTCATTCCAGACTTGGCCAACAGGAATAGGAGACTAATATGGTTTTAACAAGATGGAACAACTGCCCACACAGCCCGTCAGTCCATGGCCATGCTACGACAATCATTTCTCAGTTGTCTTATTTCCAGATTTGGGGATATTCATTGGCCGGCAAGGTCATAGGATTTATTGGCCGCAGATTTCTTTTTGTGGGAGTATCTCAAGAACACGGTGTATGCTAGTCGACCACAGTCAATTGCAGACCTAAAAGATCGAATCCGACACTGCATTCAAAATATCCCTTTGAACATGTTAAATGGTGTTATCTAGGAATTTTTCAGACCCCTGGCTGAATATATCAAATGTAATGGCGGTCATCTAACCGGGGTAATTTTCAAAACCTAAATATGTTTGTCAGTAATAATAAAAATACTCACTTTCCTGACTTTTAGTTCACTTTTTTTTAAACCAAAAATATGTATAGCGCTTATTTATTTTCCATTTAAAAAAATTTAGCTATGCTTTATGCCGGACCCTGTATAAGCTATACTTTATGTCGGACCCTGTATAAGTTATGCTTTATGCCGGACCCTGTATAAGCTATGCTTTATGGCGGACCCTGTATAAGCTATGCTTTATGTCGGACCCTGTATAAGCTATGCTTTATATCGGACCCTGTATAAGCTATACTTTATGTCGGACCCTGTATAAGTTATGCTTTATGCCGGACCCTGTATAAGCTATACTTTATGTCGGACCCTGTATAAGCTATGCTTTATGCCGGACCTTGTATAAGCTATACTTTATGTCGGACCCTGTATAAGCTATACTTTATGCCGGACCTGTATAAACTCCCAAGAAACGACAACGATAATCTTCGGACTGGGAACAGAACATGGCAGTCTGAGACGCCATCTGCATCAGAAACTGAAAATTTGATCCACAGGCGTCTAAAGGACACGCATAGCACAACATATCCTCAAGGATACACATAGCACAACATATCCTCAAGGACACACATAGCACAACATATCCTCAAGGATACACATAGCACAACATATCCTCAAGGACACACATGGCATAGTATATCATGAAGGGCATACATATAACAGTATATCCTCAAGGACACACATAGCACAGTACATCCTCAAGGACACACATGACATAGTATATTATCAAGGACACATATAGCACAATAAGTCATCAAGGACACAAATAGCACAGTATATCGTCAAGAAAACACATGGCACAGTCTATCGTTAAGGACACACATAGAAGAATATATTATCAAGGACACATATAGCACAATATGTCATCAAGGACACACACAGCACTGTATATCCTCTAGGACACACATGGCACAACATATCCTCAAGGACGCACATGGCACACTATATCCTCAAGGACACACATGGCACAGTATATCCCCAAGGACACACATGGCACAGTACATCCTCAAGGACACACATAGCACAGTATATCCTCAAGGACACACATGGCACAGTATATCCTCAAGGACACACATAGCACAGTATATCCTCAAGGACACACATGGCACAGTACATCCTCAAGGACACACATAGCATAGTTTATCCTCAAGGACACACATAGCACAGTATATCCTCAAGACGTGCCCACTACACAACCTACTCAGACCAAGGACGTGGGCAGACCACAGCCTCCTACGTAGAGGAAGCTATACGACGATGCAGAGAACCAGAGACCAAACTGCTGGCGTCGATGTCTGAGCGAACGACGACGACGAAGAAGAAGAGGAAGCAATATCTTATGTTTTTAATCTTATCTCGTGGACTCTTCAGTCTCTCAAGTTCTCACGGTTATCTACCCTTTTTTTGTATGGCAGGATCGATACTAGCTTTACTCGTATCGGGGTTGAATTACAGGGATGGAAATGACAGAACTACACAACCAATGAAAACGATCGATACAGATAAGAGAAGAACTGAATTACCGAAGTGACAACTGTCTAATGTCAGTGAGCTCTTGTCGGAACAAATATGAGAAGGGCAAACGAAGAATAGAAGATTGTGGGAAGCGAGAAGGGAATTTCGTGATTGTCATTCGCAAATAAGACTTCAGTTTTTTACGCTGGAACTTGGAAGAGTGGAGGACCTCTCAGAGGCGACCTTCGAGGGGCTGTCATCACAGACCTGGGCATGTCTGTTTGTCTGATCGAGGGGTTGACATCACAGACCTGGGCATGTCTGTTTGTCTGATCGAGGGGTTGACATCACAGACCTGGGCATGTCTGTTTGTCTGATCGAGGGGTTGACATCACAGACCTGGGCATGTCTGTTTGTCTGATCGAGGGGCTGTCATCACAGACCTGGGCATGTCTGTTTGTCTGATCGAGGGGTTGACATCACAGACCTGGGCATGTCTGTTTGTCTGATCGAGGGGCTGTCATCACAGACCTGGGCATGTCTGTTTGTCTGATCGAGGGGCTGACATCACAGACCTGGGCATGTCTGTTTGTCTGATCGAGGGGTTGTCATCACAGACCTGGGCATGTCTGTTTGTCTGATCGAGGGGTTGTCATCACAGACCTGGGCATGTCTGTTTGTCTGATCGAGGGGCTGTCATCACAGACCTGGGCATGTCTGTTTGTCTGATCGAGGGGTTGACATCACAGACCTGGGCATGTCTGTTTGTCTGATCGAGGGGCTGTCATCACAGACCTGGGCATGTCTGTTTGTCTGATCGAGGGGTTGACATCACAGACCTGGGCATGTCTGTTTGTCTGATCGAGGGGTTGACATCACAGACCTGGGCATGTCTGTTTGTCTGATCGAGGGGTTGACATCACAGACCTGGGCATGTCTGTTTGTCTGATCGAGGGGTTGACATCACAGACCTGGGCATGTCTGTTTGTCTGATCGAGGGGCTGTCATCACAGACCTGGGCATGTCTGTTTGTCTGATCGAGGGGTTGTCATCACAGACCTGGGCATGTCTGTTTGTCTGATCGAGGGGTTGTCATCACAGACCTGGGCATGTCTGTTTGTCTGATCGAGGGGCTGTCATCACAGACCTGGGCATGTCTGTTTGTCTGATCGAGGGGCTGTCATCACAGACCTGGGCATGTCTGTTTGTCTGATCGAGGGGTTGACATCACAGACCTGGGCATGTCTGTTTGTCTGATCGAGGGGCTGTCATCACAGACCTGGGCATGTCTGTTTGTCTGATCGAGGGGTTGACATCACAGACCTGGGCATGTCTGTTTGTCTGATCGAGGGGTTGACATCACAGACCTGGGCATGTCTGTTTGTCTGATCGAGGGGTTGACATCACAGACCTGGGCATGTCTGTTTGTCTGATCGAGGGGTTGACATCACAGACCTGGGCATGTCTGTTTGTCTGATCGAGGGGTTGACATCACAGACCTGGGCATGTCTGTTTGTCTGATCGAGGGGCTGTCATCACAGACCTGGGCATGTCTGTTTGTCTGATCGAGGGGTTGACATCACAGACCTGGGCATGTCTGTTTGTCTGATCGAGGGGCTGTCATCACAGACCTGGGCATGTCTGTTTGTCTGATCGAGGGGTTGACATCACAGACCTGGGCATGTCTGTTTGTCTGACTATCTTCTCCAAAAGGGCAAACAAATAAAAATGGTACAAAAGTACGTTAGACCAAATCGTGGACTATGAAGGTAGGTAGAGTGAGACAATGAAACAGACAGACAGACAGGCAGGGCAGACAGACAGACAGACAGCCGGACGGACAGGCAGGCAGGCAGGCAGACAGACAGGCAGACAGACAGACAGATAATTATTATCATCCTGCGCTATCACAATGCGAGTAAATTTTTATCAGCAGCAATGTAACCAAGCATTAAACTTTTATTAGACCTCTGACAGATGAGATTTAGTCACTCGATCGCTCAGCCGATCACTGCACTCAAAGCTTCTGTGCTCGAAAGCTCGCCTCTACGAAACCCACGCCCGGCATCTGAATCTGTGCTCCAGCACAAGAGAGGCTGATTCCTCACTCGTTTGTAAAACTCTGATATAGGAGAACGTTTGAAGTCAGGGTAAAAGTATAGAACTTCCTTGTATAAACTGTCCATAATACCTTCATTAGTTCATGTATAAACGCCTCACAGAGGAAGATAAAGCCAGCATAAATCGCAGGTAATCCATGAACAGTCAAGGTCGTAGTAAATCATACTGTCTGTTTTATAAAGGCAGAAAGAACTATACGCGTCAGTTTCACAAACGATAATGAATGAATGAATGAATGAATGAATGATCTTTATTTTTAAAGGGTAAAGAATTGGGCATGCAAGCCCGTCTGACATTCTGCCTTTCATCACTCCATCTTTCATTCTTCCCACACACTCGATTTAATCTTATATCCTTCCCGTGCCGTTAAACGTCACATAGGGCTCGCAAAGTAGTTCGCCAATTTTTCCTGTCTTCGGCGAATCTTTCAGCCTCATCAAAGGATTTTATGCCTGTTAACTTGGCCTCTCTTAATAATGTCCTCTTCAGAGTTTCCCCGCGGTCTGCCCCTTTTTCTTCGGCCTGTTGTGTTCCACTTGATAGCTTGTTCTGGGATTCTCTGATCATTTCTTCTCATCAAGTGACCAACATATGTCCATCTCCTTTTCCTGATCACCCATGAGACTGGTTGTTGTTCAGTCATCTGTCTTATCTCTGCATTGTTCTTGAATTCATTCCACTTGATGCCGAGTATTTTCCTTAGGCATTTGTTTTCAAAAGAGTCTAATTTCTTTTCTATTTCTTTGGTTGTTTTCCAGCTTTCGCATGCATAAATGAGGGTGGATATTACATTTGAATTGAATAGTCTTAACTTGGTTTTTGTGCTTATAACTTGATTTAATACAAGTGTACAAATTACATTAGCAAAAACAACATATCAAAAGAGTGTAAGATTAAACTATTACATTCAAAGTAAAAGAGAAGTAATTAACCTAATAAAATAGCACTCACACACAGACATATACATAAACAAAAATACATTGTCAGTACAGATCTTCTAACATATGTTTCTTTTTCTTAAACAAACATTAAAATAATTTCTAACAATATCTAACAAGTTACTTTTCGAACTATGTCATTTTAGTACTTGATGGTTGGCGAGTCACAGGTTGAGAGAGGATAGAAGGAGTGAGGAGAGTTATCAGGAACGAGAGTGGCTTAAAGTAAAATGTGATAGCTTAAGTCTTTTTTTTTTGTATCTTCCTAGTAAGAAAGACTGGCACAAAATACGCCCAGATAGAGAAAAGTAAGAGCAGAGTAAGAGCAAAGTAGAAGGAGGCAATTGTCTAAGAAATGAGATAAAGAGACGATGGCAGAGTGTACCAGATGACAACCAAAACATGGGCGTTATGCCCCTGATGGCCCTTAACTGCTCCCGTCGACCTTCGGGGTCAAGGTTTTCAGAACTGCTGGGTCACATTTGTGAACTAAAATAAATATCATACACAAATGAGTTTGACAGAAACCTCTTAGCGTCCACTGCACACGTGTCTGGTCGAGACAGATTTCCGTGTCTGGTCGAGACAGATTTTCGTGTCTGGTCGAGACAGATTTTCGTGTCTGGTCGAGACAGATTTTCGTGTCTGGTCGAGACAGATTTTCGTGTCTGGTCGAGACAGATTTTCGTGTCTGGTCGAGACAGATTTTTGTCTTCATTTCTGATCAGGTTCAGAGGGGCTGAGATGGAGCTCCAGAAAACCAGAGAGACGGTGACGAAGGGATTTCATAGAAATCGTAGACAATAATGAAGTTTGAAAACAAAGATTTAGTTCTCGTTTATAAGACAGTGCCGCAAAAATATCTTAAGCCAGTGATTCCCAACCTTTGTGAAGACCAGGACCCATGAAGACATTGATAATTCATCGAGATTACCTTCTGTCCTTCACCACCTACCCCGCCGAGTAGTATTACACAAAGAAATGTGAATATTCGTAAATGAAGAACTAAAAAATATTAACACTGACTCTCCGTGACGGACAGAAAAAAAATTATTTTAAAATCTAGACTTGCTACATGGACCAAGACATGACTTCTAGCGGACACCACACGACATTTGACTGACTCCACTTTAGGAAGCTAACAGAAGTGTCATTACTCTATTCTTGATGTATTCAGTTATGTTAAGAAACAGCTACTCTTTACAATTGTCACACTCTATTCAGTTACGTTAAACCATAGGTATTCACAAACTTTATGCAACATTCAATTATGTTAAACCATACTTGCTCTTCCCACACCAAAGTTTGTCTCCAGCTGTATTTTCAAAGCTAATCTCGAACTACATTTTAGACACCATATTCCTCTCGTCTTTACTGAACCAACAAAAGAAGCGAATAGGTTTTGGGTATGAAACTAAATATATAAGTAAATACAAAGCCACTGCAGTCAAGCAAGAAAACAAAACGCCGAATTTGCAAAAATACGAAGCCACTTTCAGCAACCAAAATTCTTTATTCGTATCTCCAACGACAAGAGAGTTCAGATGATTTCCTCTTTCGATCCCTTTGGCTGAAAACAGGAATTCTATTTAGAGAATTCATCGAAAATTCACTTTTATGCAACGACATCTTAAATCGATTTATCGAATAGCATGTTGGAAAGCAATCAGGGAGCCATTTGGCGCGAACAGCGAACGGGCGGAATCGTGATGTTTTAAAAACAGATCAGAACTCGATACAGCCACGAGGGCAGTTGACGCTGGGAAATGGAGATTTGCAGTATTCAGACGGTGAGAGAGTATTTTAGTGGAAAAGAGACTTTTAAAAATCCCTTGAAAACTCGCGGCTCAATAGGAAGCCATCAGTGTGGGTCAAGGCCGGGTTTACCGTGAAGTCAGCTGGGTTGTCGGTTCAGGATCCCGTACTTAAAGAGGTCCTTGCGATGTCAGTCATGTGAACATTTAATTTTTAAAATACATATTTTTTCCATTCCAGTTTTTTTTAATCGACATATAAGACGCTTTGGCGTATAAGACGCACTGGAGTATAAGACGCATATGTAATGTGTCAAGGAATATTTTGGAGAAAAAAAAAACCCTTATTTTCCATGGACTTCGTACCTCCCTTCCTGAGAAGGTATATTTGGTATACACATTTATTTATTTGTATTTGTCACATTGATTGATACAGATGCTGTTGATTGAAACGTATGATGATTGTTTTAATTATGAATGCACTTGAATGATACTAACGTTAATTTGGTTCTTCTCTCCCTCACTTTTACTACTGTACTTCTGTAGAAGGTGCTATATATATATATATATATATATATATATATATATATATATATTTATAATTCAATCTTCACTACTCCATTGTACTTGTGACTTGTGGGCCGTTCGCACATAACTCCTTTAGCTGATGTTAAAGTGTCAGCCCAGGAATTTACACAACAGTAACGATGAATCAGTCAACTAAGTACATTCAACGCCGACCACATAAACATTTAATTAACGACACATGATGATAATGTTGGCCGATGAATCATGTTATTGAAATACATCATGTCATACCTCAAGCTGATCAGCAAAACAAGAACAAGAAACCCAGACACCTTACACCTCAATACAAGATAGCCGCCAGAGGCTCTCTCTCTCTCTCTCTCTCTCTGAACCTTAAGTGCCCAGGGCACATGGGGCTTCCGCAAGGGTTTTCCACAAATGCCTGTCCTTCGCCTTTTTTTCTGCTCTTGCCCAGGTGAGCCCTCTATTGCTCAACATCCTTTCTGTTGTTCTTCTCCATGTCTCTTTTGGTCTACCCTTACTTCTGTTCCCCTGTGGTGTCCATCTTAGTGCTATTTTTGGTAGTGAGTACAGGATATTACATGAAATATGACACTATTCCTACAGAAGAAATACTCTTGATCACAAACATTCTAGCCGACGCTGACAACCACTAGTTCTATAACTACGTTACCAACTAAAACAACACGTCATAACACGACAAAACCTAACTCTGAACTGATAAAAAAATGTCCAGCATTCCCACGGGCTGGATCTTCTACGAAAACACGAGAAACACGCAAGGTCCATGGGGAATTTTCTCGACTGTATAATCGTTAATTGGACACAAAAAAGAACAAATATATATATACTACAAGAGCTTAATATTGAAGAAGGCTGGCTAGTAAAGAGGATTAAAGAGAGAAAACTTAAATATTTTGGACACATTAAACGTCATGATAATTTAGAGAAGACCGTATTGGAAGGATACATAATGGGAAAAAGAAAAAGAGGAAGACCGAAACGAAGATGGCTGCAAGACATCGTTGACGATCAGGAAATGGATGCAGCAGCAGCAGGCCATCTTGCTCACAACCGAGAGTTCCGCAAGGGACATGCAAAGGAATGAATGAATAATCGTTAGTATTCGGGGGATTTATAAATAATTTCATTACATTCAGAAGGTTTGCATGATTCGCATCTCTTTAACCGTGAGCAATATTCCCTACACTCCCCCCTCCTTTCCCCCTTCTAAATGTGTTGGTCCAAATACGATACACCTGAGCAAAGTACCTGACCCACTTTAGCATTGATATATTAACATAGCCACTAAAAACATTCATACACTTTTCACATGAAAGATAAACGACGACGCGAGTTTTCGTCCGTGTAAAGTGTTAACCAAGGAAACCGATGTAGAAGTCTTAAGACAGGCTGGAGTTAAAAGGCAAATTTTAGCAAAGATCAGAGGCAGACAAGCGAGATTTGTAGGACATTTCATGAGAAGAGGAAAACTGGAACACATTGTGGCAACTGGAAAAATTGAGGGAAGAAGAGACAGAGGAAGACAAAGAGAGAAGTTACTGGATGGGCTGTCAGTGTGTCTAGGAAGAAAGTCACCGGCGGAGCTTATAATCAACTCAAAAGGCAGGAACTTGTGGAGATAAATGATCGCCTACGTCACGCGGCATGGCACTTGATTGATTGATTGATTGACTGATTGACTGATTGATAGTGTTAGCAGCTTCGGCGACGAAGGGATTTCATACAAATCGTAGACAATACTGACGTTTGAAAACAAAGATTTAGTTCTCATTTATAAGATAGTGCAGCAAAAATATCTTAAACCAGTGATTCCCAACCTTTGTGAAGACCAGGACCCATGAAGCCGTTGATAATTCATCTCGGATTTACAGCATCATGATACCGCCATAGTTGTACAGAAATCACGCAGGTTTATGATTTTTTATTTTAAAGTTCACTTGATGATTCATCCAAACTCAAAAGTAAGGAATAAAATGTTACGGTAGAAAATTCATTACTTGGCTAATATCTGGAAATAGAGTAGTACATCGAGAGATCTGGAAACAAATACAGTAAGTACATCGAGAGATCTGGAAACTAAGTAAATCGAGAGATCTGGAAACAAACAGTGTAAGTACATCGAGAGATCTGGAAACTAAGTACATCGAGAGATCTGGAAACAAATACAGTAAGTACATCGAGAGATCTGGAAACAAATACAGTAAGTGCATCGAGAAATCTAGAAATAAGTAGAGTAAGTACACCGAAAGATCTGGAAACAAATACAGTAAGTGCATCGAGAAATCTGCTAGAGGCGGCTATGGTTCTCTTTACATTATAATATCAGTTTTGAGTGTAATTATAAGTGAATCTTTTGTAATTGTGTATACTGCAGTCTGGGGTCATCAGGCGACTAATGTTATAATTATGAGTGTCAAGGTATTAGTCTAGTACCAGTAATCTATACTAAATGAGTGTTCAGGTGATTAAAAAGAAAATAACTTTTGTTTGAGAGTGATGCACATGAGACAGTAGACCTTTGTTAACACCTGCCTAAGGAAGAGCCCTCCGATTAGATGGCCAGATAACATCAGCAATGAAGAGTTATGGCGGAAAACGAACAAACCCACAGTGAAAGAAATGATAATGAAAAAAGAAAAACGTTGGAGACGGACAGGGCATACACTTTGAAACATAACCAGACAAGCTCTCACCTGGAATCTTCACGGAAAGAGAAAACAAGGAAGACATAGAAACACCTGGCTAAGGTGCCTTGAAGCAGAGGCTAGAAAACACCTGGGCACTCATGTAAGAAACAGCGCAGGATAGAAATGAATAGAGAGCCCTTGTTGATGGTCCTTGCCTGAGATAAGGGTAGAGAAAGCGAGGAAGGAATGGAAATAAAAATGAAGTACCAAAGCTTTCGAGTTGTAGAATGAGTTACAGATTCATGCACATGTAAACCTTGTTTGGTGCAATAACGGCACCATTCGTAAACCTTGCTGGTGCATAGTTTACATTTTTATAACTAGTTGGAGGGGGGGGGGTATTTTACCCAGATATTACTGACCAACAATCCCTGGCAATGTACTACCATACCCGAGGCCCATCTAGCTCCACCGTCATGGCCGCCAACCTAGGTTCCCCTCTCCTAGGTATACTGTATGCTAATTATGCATAAATCCTGAACATTTAATTAAGCAATACACAATACATTGACACACAGTACAAATCACCAGGTCTGAAAATAAAGACACAGCATTTTATTCTCAATATACGCCACATACAACTGACATTGACATCAACATGACATCAAGACAAGTGTCATTATAATGGCAACTAAGCGTGGTATCATATGATAATGACTTCTCATGTTGCATTATTTAAACCTGATGAACCTGTGCTCACGGGGTCTCTTGGCCCTACACGTGGCCTACACTACGAATCTAATGTGCAATGGCACTTATACCACGCAGCTATCGCTGCCATGACACACCTCTATATAACCACGTTGCTGCAGCACAAGATCAATCTACATGAAACCATAATAACGAATCCAACATGTTGCCCATCAAATATACTGATAAACCACACTGAAATCATACACATAATTTCCATATCGATATGTAAACATAGAAACCTACATCCAGCTAACTGCACAACTACATAATCTACACTACATGAGGCAGGCTTGGGCAGAATAACCATAGTACATCGATAGGCACATCTAAACAAGACATCGGTCGGCCATTGCGTCTATCTAACTGAATGTCATGCCAATGTTTTCATATATCTTTCCGAAAACACTACCAATCACCTGGACTATGACTCTTCGGTCAAGGTCGTACACCCCTCGATCTAAGCGTGCCTCGTCCACACACCCATGTTCAGTTCAGATCAAGCGTTGATCGCCTCACAACAGCCGCCCTACAAGAAACTTTCATCAGTCTGGTATGCCCAGCTTTGTTGTGAGCAGAAACAAGTCGTTTTAACTCTTTCACTTCAGAATTAATTTACATGCTCTGCCAGAATAAACGTTGATGAGAAATATTGGCGGAAAGTATCTCGAAGGAAGTTAGTCTGTAATTTTAAAAAGTAGGTTTGGTTAGAAATGTGCTGCTTTTCATGTTATTTGGACTTTGTCTAAATGTCGCCGTGAGCATTGGTTCGCATAGGAACAAGATCTACCAATCTGTGACAGAATAGGAAAATCTTGAACAAATGGAGCATCTACAGAATTACAATAGAGAGCCTCACAAAAACAGTCTTGATGGAAAGGAACAAATCTCTAGGGAAGCCAGCTCTAACGTACATAAAGACACCTAGGGAAGATTAAGGGCTGGACTGGTAGATACATGGAGGTTTGGGGGGAGGGGAGAGGGGGTACATAGCAAGCTGTATTACGTGATATTGAGAGTAGACGTAGCCTTAGACAACTGCAACTTAGAGTAGTCGTAGGCCTTAGTCAACTGCAACTTAGAGTAGTCGTAGTTTAAGGCAAATGCATCTTAGAGTAGTCGTAGCCTAAGACAATTGCAACGCTGAGTAGTCGTAGTTTAAGGCAAATGCAACTTAGAGTAGTCGTAGCCTAAGAAAATTGCAACGTAGAGCAGTCGTAGCCTAAGACAATTGCAAATTAGAGTAGTCGTAGCCTAAGACAATTGCAACTTAGAGTAGCTGGTGATCCTAAGATTCCCAACAGAGAAAGTAAGAAATGCTCAGAGTTCATTTTGGATTTTGAATATTTCTGCGTTGTAAGACGTGAACTAAGAAGTTTCAGACAAACAAATAAATCAGCCACTTGAAAATAACGAGCCGTATGGGACTAAGTGTGAACGTAGAGAGAGAGAGAGAGAGAGAGAGAGAGAGAGAGTTTTGTGTGGGTATGCCGTGTAGGATTAAGTGTGAACGTAGAGAGAGAGAGAGAGAGAGAGAGAGAGAGAGAGAGAAAGTTTTGTGTGGGTATGCCGTGTGGGACTAAGTGTGAACGGACAGAGAGAGAGAGAGAGAGAGAGAGAGAGAGAGTTTTGTGTGGGTATGCCGTGTGGGACTAAGTGTGAACGGACAGAGAGATAGAGAGAGAGAGAGAGAGAGAGAGTTTTGTGTGGGTATGCCGTGTGGGATTAAGTGTGAACATAGAGAGAGAGAACATTTTGTGGGGGTACGCCGTGTGGGACTAAGGTCCAGGAATGAGAAGAAGAAGAAGAAGAAGAAGAGGAGGAGGAGGAGGAGGAGGAGAACAAAGACGACGCCTATCTTCTGTTAACTCTTTCAATCCAGAAAAACACTGGCAGGGTTGCTAGATCTTGCACACCTGTAACAGTCAACGCTCAGAGCGATATTTAACGAACCTGGAAATAAATTTACAAGCAGCACGTTTCTAACCCAACCTATATTCTTAAATTATAGAGCACGTTCTTTCCAGTTTCTTTGTACTAACATTTATCATAACTTTATATTCTGGCAGAGCGTGCAAATTAACTCAAGAGTGGTAGAGTTAAGTGCAAAGCTGCAGGCATTTCTCTCAAATCTTTCGTGGATCGTGATTTAAAAAAAAATTGTTCCGGTATGTTCTGTCCTTCTTTTTTATTTCACTTATCTCCTTATTGTAATGGGCAGGAGTTGGGCGGTGTAAATGTGGGGAAATTCCCCTCTATTTCGCTAACTTGGCTGATAAAATTGCTGAAGGCATAAACTGCAGCTTGCACAAAGTCTGTCTATATTTGGGAGCTAAAATTGCTGATTCTATTGCGTCGGCGCCCTATCTGGTCGAATTTTTAAAAATCCTCATGCGGAGTGTTTGGAACTGTGTGTGAGGTGTGTGTGAGAGAAAGAGAGAGGGAGAAAGAGAGAGATAGTTTCAGAGAAAGAGAGAGAATGAAAGAGAAAGAGAGAGAAAAAGAGAGAGAAAGAGAGAGATAAAAAGTGAGAGGAAAGAGAAAGAATGAGAGAGATAGAAAGAGAGATAGAAAGTGAAAGAGAGAGAGAGAGAAAGAGAGAGAGAGAGAGAGAGAGAGAGAGACAGAGAAATAGTCCATGAAATGTACAAAAAAAAAACGTTTGTAAATACAAAGTAACAAGAGATAGCTTTAAAATGTGTCAGGAGAAGAAGAAGCAGGTGGTGAAGGAAGAAAAGTGTAAAAGTGGACGAAAAGGAAAGAAAGAAAGAATTCTCAAACTGAGAGACACATGCCACGATAATACAAGGTATATTATATCTGGTTCCTCCTTATCATATGCGGGGTCGTATCAGAATAAACATACATATATAACATACATAACATATATTCCATACAAAATCACAAAGAACAACATATTCAGAGAGACACTACGAATTTACAATCTTTTTTTTCAATATCATTTTCTTTCTTCCTGCTTCCTTCGAAATTTCATTAAAGGAGACAGAGATTCAGAACTGAAATCTCTTGCTTTTCTTCTTAACATTCAAATGATAACTTTACAAGATTGTTTAGCCTGTCTTGGTATTACAAGATTGTTTAGCCTGTCTTGGTATTACAAGATTGTTTAGCCTGTCTTGGTATTACAAGATTGTTTAGCCTGTCTTGGTATTACAAGATTGTTTAGCCTGTCTTGGTATTACAAGATTGTTTAGCCTGTCTTGGTATTACAAGATTGTTTAGCCTGTCTTGGTATTACAAGATTGTTTAGCCTGTCTTGATATTACAAGATTGTTTAGCCTGTCTTGGTATTACAAGATTGTTTAGCCTGTCTTGGTATTACAAGATTGTTTAGCCTGTCTTGGTATTACAAGATTGTTTAGCCTGTCTTGGTATTACAAGATTGTTTAGCCTGTCTTGGTATTACAAGATTGTTTAGCCTGTCTTGGTATTACAAGATTGTTTAGCCTGTCTTGGTATTACAAGATTGCTGTATTTAGCCCGTCTCGTCCCGTTCTATACCTTCAGCGGGTCGCTATCATTTTGATAAGCTTCTTTCTCCTTAATGTAATCGTTAGTGGAATCGCTCAGTTTATTCCACGAACAATATGTAAATTTGGGTAGCAAGAGTCCTTGACATTGTTTGGACTGTGCTCATATAGGTTTAAACTCTGTCTATCTCCAAAGCAGCACTGGCAGGGTTGTGTGAACCTACATGTTTTTTTTTTCCTCATCTGTAGACGTAGTTGATTTTGCATGAGGTGACTTTCTAGGAAGTTGAGTGCGTACCCGACACAACTTTCTCTCTCTCTCTCTTTCTCTCTCTCTCTCTCCCCCACCTCTTTCTATCTCTACTTTTACACTTAGTCTTACACAGTGTATACCCACACAAATTTCTCTCTCTCTATTTTCACATTTAGTCCCGCACGGCGTACCTCCAAGCAACTTTCTATCTCTCTTACGTTCACACTTAGTCCCACATACACCCACAAAACTTTCTATCTCTCTACGTTCACACTTGGTCCCACATACACCCACAAAACTTTCTATCTCTCTACGTTCACACTTGGTCCCACACTAAATACCCCCACAAAACTTTCTATCTCTCTACGTTCACACTTAGTCCCACATACTCCCACAAAACTTTCTATCTCTCTACGTTCACACTTAGTCCCACACTAAATACCCCCACAAAACTTTCTATCTCTCTACGTTCACACTTAGTCCCACATACTCCCACAAAACTTTCTATCTCTCTACGTTCACACTTAGTCCCACACTAAATACTCCCACAAAACGTTCTATCTCTCTACGTTCACACTTAGTCCCACACTAAATACTCCCACAAAACTTTCTATCTCTCTACGTTCACACTTAGTCCCACACTAAATACTCCCACAAAACTTTCTATCTCTCTACGTTCACACTTAGTCCCACACTAAATACTCCCACAAAACTTTCTATCTCTCTACGTTCACACTTAGTCCCACACTAAATACTCCCACAAAACTTTCTATCTCTCTACGTTCACACTTAGTCCCACACTAAATACTCCCACAAAACTTTCTATCTCTCTACGTTCACACTTAGTCCCACACTAAATACTCCCACAAAACCTTCTCTCTCTACGTTCACACTTAGTCCCACACTAAATACTCCCACAAAACTTTCTATCTCTCTACGTTCACACTTAGTCCCACACTAAATACTCCCACAAAACCTTCTCTCTCTACGTTCACACTTAGTCCCACATACTCCCACAAAACTTTCTATCTCTCTACGTTCACACTTAGTCCCACACGGCATACCCCGACACATCTTTCTATCTCTCTTTCTTTCTCTCTCTCTTTTTCTCCCTCTTTCTCTCCGTCTTTCTCTCTCTTTCTTTCTCTCTCTGTCTTTTTCTCCCTCTGTCTTTTTCTATCTCTCATTCTCCTCTCTCTTTCTCTCTCTCCTTCTCTCACTCTCTTTCTGTCTCTCTCTTTCTCTCTATTTCTCATCTTACTTTCTCTCTATTTCTAACTCTCTCTCTCTTTCTCTCTCTCTCTTTCTCTCTCCTTCCCTATCCCTCTTTCTCTCTCTCCCTTTCTCTCTCTTTCTCTCTCTCTCTCTCCCTTTCTCTCTCTTTCTCTTTTTCTTTCTCTCTTTCTCTCTCACACTTTTTCTCTCTCTCTCTTTCTCCCTCTCTCTTTCTCTCACACACACCTCACACACAGTTCCAAACACTCCGCATGAGGGTTTTTTAAAAATTCGACCAGAGAGGGCGCCGACGCAATAGAATCAACAATTTTAGCTCCCAAATATAGACAGACTTTGTGCAAGCTGCAGTTTATGCCTTCAGCAATTTTATCAGCCAAGTTAGCGAAATAGAGGGGAATTTCCCCACATTTACACCGCCCAACTCCTGCCCATTACAATAAGGAGATAAGTGAAATAAAAAAAGAAGGACAGAACATACCGGAACAATTTTTTAAAAATCACGATCCACGAAAGATTTGAGAGAAATGCCTGCAGCTTTGCACTTAACTCTACCACTCTTGAGTTAATTTGCACGCTCTGCCAGAATATAAAGTTATGATAAATGTTAGTACAAAGAAACTGGAAAGAACGTGCTCTATAATTTAAGAATATGGGTTGGGTTAGAAACGTGCTGCTTGTAAATTTATTTCCAGGTTCGTTAAATATCGCTCCGAGCGTTGACTGTTACAGGTGTGCAAGATCTAGCAACCCTGCCAGTGCTCTTCTGGATTGAAAGAGTTAACAGAAGATAGGCGTCGTCTTCGTTCTTCTTCTTCTCCTCCTTCTCCTCCTCCTCCCCCTTCTTCTTCTTCTTCTTCTTCTTCTTCCTGGAACTGCCAGCTGATGTTCCTTGCTGCCGATGTGGTGAAGATGTTGATGCACAGCATCGTGGCGACTTGGGAGCGGTCATGGCAGCTATTTTCTGCAGCCACTGAGTGAAGGTACAAACAAAAGTTGTGCAATACTTTTTCTTAATCAACTCCACCACCATGGGCTCTCTGGC
This sequence comes from Achatina immaculata, assembly GCA_009760885.1. Lineage (NCBI taxonomy): Eukaryota > Metazoa > Mollusca > Gastropoda > Stylommatophora > Achatinidae > Lissachatina > Lissachatina immaculata. The sequence continues at coordinate 9,780,855 of CM019699.1, forward strand.
GACCCACTGCCCCGTTAATCAGATTGATTAGACCTATTATAGGGAGTATCAACGGAGATGTGGGACAGGGTCTTGGTCGTCTGCTGTTCGCCAACCCTGACACTAGCATGTCAGCTATGGGTCGCTAACCCTGACACTAGAATGACAGTTGTAGGTCGCCAACCCTGACACTAGAATGACAGCTGCATGTCGCCAACCCTGACACTGGAACGACAGTTGTAGGTCGCCAACCCTGACACTAGAATGGCAGCTGTAGGTCGCCAACCCTGACACTAGAATGGCAGCTGTAGGTCGCCAACCCTGACGGCAGCATGTCAGCTGTAGGTCGCCAATCCTCACACTAGAATATCAGCTCTGGGTCGCCTACCGTGATGCTAGCATGCCAGCTGTGGGTGGCTGACTGCCACATGAGACAGAGGTTTGGCTTCCTGAAGACTGTATGGAAGGTGAAAGATGCGCTTAAAAATGTACATAGATCGGTAAGCTATTACATTTCTTTCCTGACCACAGAGAGCATAACGACGGAGCATGTAGGAGCATACAAGTTAAAGATTTCAAGGATCTTGGATGTATCTTGGATGTATTTTGGATACATCTTGGATGTATGCCTACAGAAGAATAGAGACTTGATAGAGAATTTGGTGTCAGAGCACAGAGAGCTAATGCCATTACGTGCCAGCTGTTCCCTCAGCTAGACCACCCCAACATAACGCTCGAAACCAAGAGACGACTAATTAATAACATATTTATACCAGTGTTATGCTACCAATGACAAACATAGGCACTAACCAAGAAACAGCAAAATAAAACAGCTACATTGGAAATGAGATGGCTAAGAAAAGCAGCAGACGACACTAGGATGGACATGCTAAGAAATGACGACATAGGATAATTGATTCAACGCCAACTGGAAGCCACTGAAATATACTTCCTTGGAAGATTTGCTGCGAGAACTAGGGACAGCAAAGAAATCAAACGAGGATGGTTTTGAGAGAGGCTGGAAAGACAAGACGGACAGTAACAAAAGTAAAAAAAAAAAAGACAATCCAGATTCTTAGGACACGTTCTACGGCGTGGCAAACTTGAGGCATTGTGACAACAAGAAAGATAGAAGGCAAAAGAGACCGAGGTAGACAGAGGGAGAGGGAGAGAGAGAGAGAGCGAGAGAGAATGCTGGACGGATTAACAAGAAGGCACGGACAAAGAACATAAGAACAGGTTATAATCAGCACTCGGGCAGGGAATTGTGGGAAAGCATGATAGCCAACGTTAGCCGGCAGGACAACAGATAGATAGAAGGCGATTGGTAGGAACTACACCCACGCCTTCAGTACACAGAGAAACAAAGAATTAAGTGATTTGGCCACTCAGTGAGAATGATGCATATAAAGCTAGATGTGAGGGCCTTCAACCAAAGATCTACTGGACACAAATCAAGAAGAAGACCACGAAAAGGATGGAGAGATGGAGTTCTAGAAACACTCACGAAGTACGACATGAACATCACTGAGGCCACTCATGTGGCCCAAAAAACGCCAACTGCATCTCCCCTGGACACCTCACGGTAAAAGAGGGAGGATAAAGTCAAGTAAGGATGTAAGAAAAGAGAGGTAAAGTCAAGTAAGGAATTAAGAAAAGAGAGGTAAAGTCAAGTAAGGGGAATTAAGAAAAGAGAGATGAAGTCAAGTAAGGATGTAAGAAACGAGAGATAAAGTCAAGTAAAGA